>JAPZDZ010000023.1:1496394-1509119 GCA_029783805.1 Acanthurus tennentii | reverse complement strand
CCATATGTGGTCATTTTGTTTATGAAAGTAAAATATTTCCAAAATATCAGTGAATGTTCCTCTGAAGTAACTGACGTGGATCTATAAAGGTAAGACAGAGACTTTTATCATGAAGACATAACTGTCACAACAGGAACGAATGGATTGTTACTCCACCAAAACAATGTTTATGCTCTCATCATCAGCAACTAAATCACACTGACATGATTCATGCGTTTGTTTGGAACAATCTGCTGATAAACTGGGGTCAGATAATGGGAAAAAAATTTGAGAAAACCTTTCTGTGAGACTGTGACACTTCAAAAGCAGAATGACGGGAAATAAATATGCCTGAAGGAAAACACAAACCAGCACTGATGGCCTTTAAAGTAATGATTTGTGGAGATTGTATTCTAGCTCCCCCTCTCAATTTTTTTTCATATTGTTACCTCACTTAGATGTCTGAGCTCCATTATGCAGAATAATGTGTCTGAACATGTGTGTTTTTTACATTAATGTGACCATGTTCGCCTTAAATCTCAACTTTAACCATATAAAAACAAGGCGTCACACCTATTTGGAAGCCTATTATGGTTCAAAAAGCACAATGGCACTCTAGTGAGATAAAGCATGTTGATGCCTTTGCTGTTGTACTCTGAGAATTGACACTTCAGTGATGGTGGGAAAACATCTTGGGTCGAGTAGTTTCAAATTGACCAACATTTGTTTATTTAAGGCAGAAGAAGAGGATATAAATTTAAGAATTGTTAAGGTTTTTTGTTGAAGAAGAAAAAAATTATTTTTCAACACAGAGCATTTATATTACTTATTTTATGTCTTAAAACATGATGGAATGAAAGTATAAAGTAAGATTCCCAAAAACTTTAAAAAACTGACTTTGGGGAATTATAAATATTAGTATTAACTATACACCTAACATTAAGTAATGATTATTAGTGTATCTAATTAAGTATTACGCAGGCAATATAATCTAAGAATATTCTTAAATTGGAAAATGATATAATTTATTTCTATTATTTGTAATAATTGCTTATTTGTTACAACAGTGACATGAATATAAATTACAGCTGCCTTATTTTTACAATTCCAGCTATTAGAAAAATGATGTATTCATTGTGAGAATGTGTGTTAGCAAGCAAAAGATCCTTTACCTGTTAGCGATATCTCTCATTGTCAGTGTATTGTCAGAGATGTATAGAGAGTTTAGAATGTGGAGTGAGTAGAAATAAATGGAGCGATAGTAAAAGTGGAATTAAAGCTACACGGGACAACCATTAGCATTCTGCCTGCAGTGTTTAGCAATGACAAGACGAGCTGTTGTGAGTGTAATTATGTTATTAGCTTTTTAATATACATCCCTGTGCAGTCATTTAATTCTGGTAGCGTTTCCCGTCCCAGTGATGTGGCGCTGATTGTTGCACTCAGCCGTTTTATTAGGCCTAATTAAATTAACATTATTTTGGTCCTGCCATCAGCGACACACTCAGTCATTAGGGGCGACGGGTGTGTTTGTGTGGATTTGCAAGTATGTCCACATGTTTATATTGTTGCGCATGTATGTATTATTCCAGAGAAGTGTGTGCATTTTTAGGTAAATTTCATCCATCAATCCATCCATTAACTATTATTACTTATCTTTTTTAGAAGCTGGAGCCATTGACTGCTTACATCAGGCAAGTGGATTCTGCTGCATGAAAATTGTCTCTGAATTATTACAGTGTCGCTTCAGTACAGAGTTACACGCAGGTTTATCAAAATGGAAAATAGGACGTCTGCAAGTTTAGACGTCAATGTTTGTGTGTGTTTTATTGGTGTTCAATCACAGTTGTCTGTGTGAGTGCTGCAGTGACGGCTCCGTCATTACTCACCACCTCCCCCGACCCCCATCACCAACACCACCACACCCGCACACGCTTACAGCGAAACCTAATTTGACTAACCAGCTTTTGCGTGTATGAGACAAATATTCATGGACAAATGTCAGACAAGTACTTACTCAAGCAGACATTGAGTGTGCCGACGTGCCTCGTGTGTGTCCCTTCTCCAAATCCTACATTCATCACACACACGCATACAAACACCTATGACCCAGTGTGTGCCAAGGAAATGTAGACGGAAGGTAATTTAACAGGGATCAGGCTGCTCTTTATCAAGGGCTCTTCACTGCTGTGCTAAATTAACCTCTGCACACACCCCCTCACACACACACACCCATACACGCACACACACTCACACACTCACAGTCCCCCACCACCCCATTCCTATACACACTAATTGTGCTTAAAGGTTCCACACACGCACATTAAGGCAAATGCATATCTGCATACATAGGTGGAATTGTACATATTAACAGATGCAGAGATGCACAGTGATCCACATTATTACTTGAATACATTTTGAAGCTTGGCATGAGGCTGCGTCCACATTAACACAGGGTTCTTAAACTAAAATGATCTCTGTACACACGAGCATTTTAAAAATTTATCTGAAATAATTTCTATCCAGACTAACACACTTTATAAACACTTATCTCCTGTTCCTACATGGTCACTGGGCATGTATGTGCTATTGTTTGGTATCTGCTTCTTATAAACATTGGCAGTACTGGCATGATAAAACGCTGAATTTACTGCACAAGAGCTGCTGTCATAGACAAGAAGGTCAGCAACTAAAGCTGTAATTTAATTAACCCCAGTAGTCAAAGGCTCACGTATAGACTGATGTCGTTTGATTTCTTCCAGAAAAGGGTCACGTGTTTAGGGCAAGAAGAATTAAAGAGGGACACGCTGTGACTGATAAAACAAAGAGAACAGGGGTATCTGTGGCATCATTTTCAAAAGGATCAGTTTCTGCCCATCCAAGGGTTATAAAATGTCTAATCAGCGTGGATGCTATGCATACACAAAATGTATGTATTTTAAAACAGGAAATGGATGTAGCCTGGTTAATCATCAATACACATTACAACACCTACAGATTCAACAGACTTAAATGCAACCCGTCCCTTTATTAAAATCTGTATAAAATGATTCACAGGCAACTATGAAAAAAAAATGTAGGCTAACTGTATTGTTTATTTTCACTCTATCAACTCAAACCTACACAAAGCATGTCAAATATCTCATGGCTATTTTCTTCCAAAACATGATAAAATTGTGATTTGTGTCATCAAAGTTGCAACACCTCATAAAAACTGCTAGGGAAATGAACATGGTAGAAGCAGTAAACTTACTGTTTTACTACATGGATCTGTATACATGTGTATTACCTAGATACCCAGAGCTTATATTAAAGGTTTTCTTTTCTGCTCCATTTATTTGCTACATTTGCTGTAGTTAGCTAACATGAAGCTACTGTTGACCACAATGTTAAATTTTGAATGTTTTGTTTGTTTGTTTAGGACTCTGCAACTAAAGAGCAGGGACAATACGTCTGTTTTATAACAAACTTTGAGCGAGAATTGAGCTTTAGGAATTGACCTTAAGCCAGCTGTCACAAAGAGGAAGCAGACGCTTTACTGTTTCCTTCGGATACACACAGCGATACATTTGGTTGTCCACATGAAAGGTGAAGTTCAAACCCCAGCTCGTTCCTCTCTGCTCAGCTGGCTCATCAGAGTATGACCTTGATGTAAATGTATGTCAGTTTGAAATGGTCAGACAAGCGTGCCCTTAATCTAGTGCGAGATTTGCATGTGTGCTGATGGACTAACCAACAAGCAGTTAGCAGGTATGCCTGTTAGCAGGTTGATGCTTTGTGACAATATAAGACATACAGCCAACAGTGTCATTACACTTGCAGAAGCCTAAAAAGATGTTGGTGTATTGATACCTTCACTTGCACAGTGATTTAGACTTGACACATACTTGCAGCCTCTTGTTACCTTCTTAATATAGAGAAGATCATTACCAAGCTTTACAGGTTTTTTGGGAAAAAGAGCACACCAACAGTGCTCTTTGAGTACTAGCACCTCTAGGTGTGTGACTGTCCACATCTGTGCCAGGGGAGAAAGTCATATCAATGCATCTCAAATTCCAAGATTGGTCATTTAGCCTCAGATTAGTAATTAACTTTCAAAAATAACCAATGACACAAATAAAGAGTAACTAAAATTAGGTTTAGCTGCAACATGAAACTGCAGAGCAGCACTGCAAGTCCAACCTGCCCCAAACATGACATATATGACACAGGAACAAACAACTATTTGCAGGCAATAATGTTACAGCCTTTTTCTTCTGTTTGTTTTTAAATCTGCAAAATGTATAACTGAGCACTGTTCACACTGCTCCCAGTGCCGTGTGAGTCCTCTGTATCTGGATGGTTTGAAGAGATAAGGAGGAGTGTCCTAAAGAGATTTTGTATGCCCACAAGAAAAATACATTCATCAGGTCTGATGCCAGCAAAAGCTGCAGCCACTGGCTTTGGCTGCACAGACAGAAAACCTGAGTACCCAAAGTCACAGAGTGAAAGAGGAGGTTATGGAAGGAGGTCAATCTACAGCTCAACAGCTGTGAAACAGCTGTTGAGCTGTAGCCTTGAGGAAAAGTAACAGCACAATAAACATGATCAGCATTTCATTGACATTGCTAATGTTGTTTAATATAAAATATGCCAAAAAAAAAACATTTTTACAGCACAGCCTTACAACATTTGTGACCCTTCGTCTCTCCTTTGTTCCCGCTGTTGCTGTGGTTTGTCTCAACTTGTCCAGGTGCTTGTCTGGATCAGAGCAGTTTGCTTCTCTGCCCAGCTGTTCGGCCACCTGTGGAGGTGAGACAAAAAAGAAAAGCGGGGGCGAGGCTTTACCAAAGAGGGATGAGAAAAAAGACCAGGGGGGCATGAGGATACAGCGACGGGAAGAAAAATACGTATAGAGTACAAAAAAAACTGGCAACAAAAAGCTTGCAGCTGAGATCAGAAGTGACATTTTACCTTTAAAAACAACATATGAAAGAGCTGGTATGTGTTGCAATTTGGCACCACACAGTTTCTTAATTGTAGGCACATCTACTGTAAAAATGGACATCTACATGATGGAGTCACTGTCATACTAATAATCAATAATCTAGTCGACAACTTTGCAAACACAGCCAAATATTGACCAAAACAACAGCATGACACATAACTGGCCACCTTAATGGCCAAACAGCAAGAAGGACAGCACAGCATCTCTCTCTCTCTCAGAGTTTTAATACACAAAGCTATTGTTTGCCTTACCATCAGTTTGACATTTGCTGTTGTCTTTTGCCTCTACTGGATCACCGTCAATTTTTTTTTTTTTAAGATTCCTCCATCCACCTTTGTTTTTCTTGCCACTGCCATGATGTAGAGGCTGCTGAGCTAAGTATGGCTATATCGACTGCCTGCCACCTCCCCAAGCCCAAAAACCCTCTTTCCCTCCTGGCAGTCCAAAGCTCCTGTGTAGTGGTATTAGCACCAACATGGCCCCAGTGCTCTGAGCTTAGAGTCCGTTCCATACAGAGTCAGTTAGTTGCAGAGCTAACCAAGTAGCTATTTCAGCAGTGAGTCAAAAAGTATAATGATCCCTTCATCAGTGCACTTTCTGAATCACAGAGTGTTAAGGAACAGTAGGAGGACATCTGAGGGGAAAAACAAAAATATTTTTTCAATAAAGCATAATCTAGTTTCACTATCATTAGCCACGTAAGAGGTTACGGGAATTTCATGTGAGGTTGTACGCTCTCACTTAAGTTACAAGAACAGATGCTCATGGTTCAAAATAGGAATGAAAGGGGCACTATTTTTCCAGTTACAAGTCTGTGTACCTTTTAAATGGATGTGAAGCTGAGATTTTAGAGCTAAATAAATTCATATGTTGCTTTAATCTGCACTTAGGAAAACACAGGCTGCCTTAAGTTTGAACAACAGCAATTACTGCCAGATGGAGAGCTGTGACTTGGTCAAGTGGAATGAATTGAAGCATTATTCTCAACATTGTGCCTGAAATACAGAGACAAAGAGAGAGGTTAAGAGTACAGGCAGCATACACAACTTCTGTATTTTTGATGAAAGAAAACATCTTGAAGTCCTGCTTACACAGGAGAGTACACAAAATGTCCAATCATTCATTTAATGTCTTTGCTTTCAATTAGGACCAAATCATATACAGTACTTACTATTAAAGGTCCAAGTGTTCTCCTGTTAGGACAGTTTTGCTTGACTTGCAAACTTGCAATAATCAGCAGGGTCAACAACATTTATTAGTGACCACAGCTCTTTATTCTTCAAGAGACAATGTTTAAAATCACTGTCATTAAGCTATTTGTGCCATTGAAAGGGACAGGTTGGAATCTGTTGCAATTACAGTCAACAAACAAAAAAAAGTTTAAAATCATAGCATTATAAAACACTAAATTACAAAAATGTAAAAATTATCAATAGATACAACAATGTAATCTTAATATTTCTTTTAGCTTAGGCAAAGTCTTTGCAGGTCACTGCAATAATACCAGAATAAGGAGAAAAAAGTTACTTTTACTCTTAACAGTGGGTTCAGATTAACATCATGTGACAGTGTGAGTAATATAATATTATCTTGTATCTTGTCATTTTCACTTCAGTAGAACAGTATGCATTCTGTATTCACAGGTCTGAGGTATAAGTGACAGCTACATATAGTATCTCACTGTCTGTTTGCAGTTTTAGTGGAATGTGAGTTCAGACAAATAAAGGAGAACTGTTGGTTGAACAAATACAGACGAATTTAGTTGCATCTTAATATACCATTAGTGTTGCAAATGTGGTGTTACAAATAAAAGCTTCACAGTTGTAAGTAATTGATCAGTTCGCTAAACCAACTTCAGAAAAGACACACAGTTTGTGAGAACAGCGCACACAAACACTTAGATGGTCATGAATGGACTTGATACTGTATGCATGAATACACATTCAAACACCCACACTCACAGTGGAAACACAGAAAGCAAACATTCAGGGAGGATGATAAAAATGCCTTCACACACTGTGTTCACAGTGGGAGAATCATGTCAGCCTCAGGCCAGTCTGGTTTTCTGCTTTAGTGAAGAGAGAGAGACTATACAGACAGAGAGACAGCAAAGAATTGAGGATTGCAGGGAGCGAGGTGAGGTTAAAAATACAGAAAATTATTGAAGACTTCAGGAGAAAAAAAATAGAGAGATGTGGTTTTGTGAGAGTGTGTGACAGAGGTTGTGTATGTGTTACGATCTGTGTGTTTGGGAGGTTGGTAGAATGGGACTATGGGTTTTGTGTGTGTGTGTGTCAGTGCGTGCACGTGCGTGTTAGTGCATGTGCGTGTGTGTGTGTTAGTGCGTGTGCGTGTGTGTGTGCTTCTGTATGACCGCTGAGAGAGTTCATCCCACGCTGGACATTTCTGCTGAATCAGTGATTAGTCACCTCTCCTAGGAGGGTAAACAACACACTGACACTTACATACACGTAGTTACTTACACACAGTGTACACATTTTACAAATACACATGCCTGTAAAGATTCATATACAAACACTGAGAAATGTAAAAATATATACAGATAGTTACCTATATTTATCCAGCCCTTAAATATTATTCAAGCTTTTTATGCAGTGCTGTTTGGGATTATGATTATGAATGTTGTGATTAGATGACATCTTTTTTTATTTAATGTTCAAGCCAGACGAGAAAGTCAGCAGGGGGACAAGCCAGTCTATTGTCAGCACAAACAAACATGGTAGGTGTTGCTGTTTAAAATCTACTTTTTTTTCCTTTGGGTTTATGTTTTATGATGCTTCAGAAGGCGGTAAAATAAAGGCAACATTCAAGTTTGTCTATTTAATTCTTAACAGATACTTCAACAGTGAATGACGCAAATGAAAACTGCAGCTTAAGTGTTCTCTATGGACTGAAACGTTGTGCATTGTGTTTCTGCGTACTCCACACAGTGATGTCAAAGCAGATGTTCTGCCTTTTGTCAGCTGAATATAGGAGTTAAGTGGAGCTTTTGGGGTGTTTTTTTTTTGAGTCATACAGGAACCAATGCCAAAAATTAAATACAGCAAAAAGACACCAAAAATCTGACTTAACTGCATGTCACCGAAACATGACCAACCAATGATCAGTCAAGAAAAAAGACCCAGTGTTGCAAAATAAAACAGAACTACAAACATATGAACAATTCTGCACCTTTACATTTAACTTTCGATGACAACGTTCAGGACCAAAGCAGCAGTTAGGGGGATGAATCAGTGTGTGGCACATCTGACACTTTTTGTCGTGTGGAAGACTTGCAATTAACACTACTCGACACTTAATCATTACCACACTCGTAGCTATAGATAGATGCCTGTCCTTAACCGTTCCTTAAAGCAATAGTATCATATTGTTGAAAATGCACTCCACTACTCTTATCTGCTTGGTAAACATACAGCAAAGAGGCAGTCTGTTTAACTTATAATAAAGACTGAAAATGGGAAAAAACAGTTACCCTGGCTCTGTCTGAAGGTTAAGGGCTTTGGAGGTGCTGGAGAGTGGAGTTTTTGTTTTTGTAGAGAGCAAAACTAGCTGTTTACAACGATTAAGTTTGGCCACAGTTATGGGAGTTTCATTGTTATTTTCAGTATTTCTTCTTCAAATTAAAAGTCAACAAATGAGATGAGCAGCTTACCAGTTCATCTTCTTCCACTGGGTGAACAATGCTGCAGTGATATATAATGGGCGGTAAAGAGCCACCGAAAGAGAAACCACATATATAAATGGTCAAAAAAAACAAAACAAGAAAAAACTGGCAATTTAAACCAGGTCTTATTTTCACACAGACACAAAGCAGATGTAAGCACCTCAAGCACATTTTTAATTTTGCACGGCATAAAGGGCTTTTCTGTATTTGCGTTGAGTTGCTATTTTTGTGGCTCAACATGAACCAGACTACCTCAGGATGGATGGATTGGCACAGCAGTGGGGTGTGTTAATAAAAATATGCTCGTTCAGTGCAATTTTGGTGTCATTTTTGAGCTAAAACCACACTTGCAGAAGTTAGACCTGCTTTTGTGCTGCACCTACATGACAAAAATAGAACCCACAGAGTTCCACTATTGTGAAATGACACAAATTTTTTGACTTCATAGGAAATGAGTGCAATATTATTGCTAAACTGGAATGAGTCTCAGAGGAGAAAGCACAAGATTGTCAGATGTGAAGACTGCTCCTCTTGTGGAGGAGAGTAGTAGATGGATTATGAGGTCCAGCATATATTCAATATTTATACAGCTGTGCAGTAACAGTCACATATTCATTCACACCTCTCCCTTTCTGTCTCACTCCTCTTCCTATTTACTGAAGAATATGGAAGGTAAATGTCAAGTATGTCATTTTTCACTGTCTCATCCTGCCACAGCCTCTTTTTTGCCTCCACCTGTCCATCTTTCCTCCTATTACACTTCTTTTCAGTGCTCACACATATTTAGTTTCTCATCCAGTTTACAGATTTTCTTTTTCATTCTTTATTGCTTTCTTTTATGTCTAATAATCTGTTCTGTCCAGTAATATCAATATATATTTCTGTTTATCTTTTTTTTTAGCACAGGCCCAGTTTGTCCTTCTGCTTATAATTACCAATCTCTCTTTTCTCTCCTCATTTATTTGTCAGTTTCACTATGTCTTGATTTCCTCTTCCTTCTCTCTCCGCTCCTCCTCTTCCACTCTTGATATATCTCTTTCTTAATCTTGGCAACTCTCGTACTCTCCTAATTTTTGCCTGTCTGGCTATCCTCTTTTTCTCTCTTGCATATAAATTTATCTCTCTCCTTCTCATCCTCTGCTGGCAGGCCCATATGCTTTGAGCCACAGAGAACCACTCTGCTCATGCCTTTTTTTAATGAAAAACAGACATCTAGAGGGAAACATTGGCTCCCTGCGTATATCACATCATATCACCACAATTAGATACTGACAGACAGATTACTGGAGTAAGAAATCACAGCGGACTAATATGAGCAATGTTTTATTGTTTATCTCATCAAGTTCATTGTATCGATGATCTATTAGCGTTATAAGTGTTTGATGTGTTTGCTGTAGTATGCAATGATGTCTAATACACTCGGAAAGTGTTTAAAAGACCAGAAGACAATTAAATTTAGTGATAAACTTGTGTGATTTGTACGTCTTTCTCTTCCTTCAAAGATCACGTCCCTACATAACATGATATTAATTACTTCTTACTATATTACTATAAGGTGCACACAGCCCAAGTAGTTTCACATGGTTTATAGTTTAACATGTGTTAAAGTGCCACTGGCTGGTGCTCTAATTTGAGAAACCAAGATTAATAACTGACTGTCATCCTTAATAATTAATTCCTAGCTGAATCCACTGAACACAAATAAAGTGATGATAATAATAATACAATAATTATGTGCCTTATTTCTGTCCCAATACTTTTATCATATAAAATATACCTTTACTGATGTAAACATGGTGCAATACAATTTACTGTAACCCTTTAACATCTAACTTTTTGGGATTATTTGAAATAGCTGAATGTAAAAGCTTTTAACAGAAAGATATTAAGCCAAAAAACACATTTATGCATGTGAATTCTTTAGTGGATAATCGAAGACATTGAAAAATGTCAAGCATGTTAAAAAAAAAAAGACAAAAAGGCAAAAATTTAAACACTTTAATCTTGATAAGTCATGCTTAGACAATAGCTTCACTGGATTAGTGATCCAATGGAAATGAATAGGCTGAATGCAAGTAAACTTAAGCTCAAATTAGAAAATAACTTTGACAAGAAAGAACCAGATACAAGAAAATGTTAGCTAAATGTAAAAGAAAATTTTAATCAGAGGAAGCGTTTTACTATTTAAGAAACACAAGAGTTCAATTTCTTGCAAAGAGCTAAATGAGAAGATTGATACCACTCTCATGTTTTACATGGTAACTGCTGGGACCTAACAAGAAGCCGGCAAGCTTAGCTCTGCATAAAAAACAGGTAACACACAACACACACACCCAACAAATATGTGCTGTTAATTGGATAAAGTTTTAGCTAAGCATTTCATGCTGGGTTTTACTCATGAACACAAAAGCCTTCTTAACAAAGACCCAGTAAGTATCGACTCTGAGTCTTCATAACAGTGAATATTATTATTATTTTTTCTTCATTGTCACTCTTTTTGCAGCAACACCAGTAGAGATCTTTACTCTATTTAAACTCCTACTTGGTCTTTCATAAGTAATTTTTCTTTTATTTTTTTTTCCATTAGATGAAGCACAGTTTGTGTGATAGTCAACTCTGATTTTCAGGTTATTACTAATTGGGAAGCACTGACCCAGGGTGGCAGAGCTGATAAATGCCTTATTAAAGAAGTTAATGTGACTTGACAGAAACCAGTGTTAATCATTCAGACCATGATTACTGTGTCACACTGACCCACAGGCATATAGCCTAAATACATACACACATCTGCCCTATGACACACACACGCACACATCCACTTACACACACACACGCACACACACACACACACACACACACACACACACACACACACACACACACACACACACACACATACACACTGGCAATCACATGGATCACTGATATTGTGCGTTCACAAAAATCCATCCTTGCATTGTGTGTGTTTCCCTCCATTTACTGGCATTTGTTTGCCATTTTATACCTCCTTAAATATGCTGTTGGATATATTTTTTTATAACTCAAAGGTTTAGTATTTATTGTCCCTTGTATCAATGGCACTTGACAGTGAGGGAAAGAGAACGAAGCACTTTAGTCTTTGAGTTAAATCTTTGTATTGGCAGTGTCTTTAGAAAGAGAACTTGCATTACCACTCAAGGATTGCCAAATATTTATAGCTAGCATGCAAAAATAATCTGTTAGCTCGCACTGAGCATAAATAGGCAACCTTGTATGTTGCTAACAGGACAATAATTTTATTTAAAAGATGGATTTGAACCATCTAATCTACTCCTCTTTTGTAGGTCAGTTCATACTTTAACAGAGGATTGCTGAATAAAGTTTAAGGCGCAACATAATACCTGTGATAGATTTCTCCTTTTTGGGCCATTGGACTCTCTGTTTCTATAAGGGGCACTCTCAACATGGCTTCCTGTAGGTCAGTTAACAAACTCACATGCCAACAAAGTTGAATTTGACATAAAAAAAATTGTGCAAATTCAACTTTTACCCTACAAGTGAATTCACTGATGGCTATTAAGTCATATTTTGCCATTTTAGATAGCAGTGCAGCCAGGCAAGTATTCACTTCAACATCTGAAAGGAATTTACACTCTGCATTAAATCAGTATCGGTGATACTCCATGGCGATGTTATAACTAGATTTAATGGAATACCAAACTTAAAAGACATGGATATGTGAGTCTGTTTGCTTAGTGGTGGAGAAATTGTTCGATACATGTGAACAGTGGCTTTGTAGCTTTGTAAGCTGGTCTTGTACATGTGAGCATGTGAGTCATAGCTCAGGTGGGATCAACTGTGTGCTCTTCTTCTTACACACAACTGTATGCTTTTCTTCTGTACACACGTACGCCTGTGATTTCACAGAGAGGGAGTGACAGACAGATAGATGAGGTGAAAGATCAAAGGGAGAGACAGATAGACAGGGTGAGTGTGTGTGTGTTTGTGTGTGTGTGAGAGAGAGAGAGAGACAGAAACTCTGAGAGGGAGATTTTTTCATTGGCAAATGAGGGTGAAGAGGAGAGAAACTTTAGC
>JAPZDZ010000023.1:1477562-1488131 GCA_029783805.1 Acanthurus tennentii | reverse complement strand
TACAAAAATGGTTTGGCCACTGATCAAATTTTGATGTTGTCATTTGATTTGAAGTTCAGTACGCTCAAAATGTCCGGTCAGCACAATCTTTTCACAAAAGACAAGAAAAGAAAAGAGAAGAAGAGTAGAGAAGAAGAAAATAGAGGCCTTAGAGATTTACTCAATAAATACTTTAAAAAAGGTGGTGACGTAGAGCAAGTTAAGAAATAGCACAGCTAACATTTGCCAGCCTTGTAACGTAAGCTAACTGGCCAGCTCTAATGTTAACATCCATTAAGTATAAAAGCCTGACACAACAAGTTATCTTTGACAGAAACAGTTGAGTTTGGTAACTCTGTCAGAGAGGAGAGAGATCCAGCTGCAGTCAGGTTACAGAGAGAGTGATGCGGGAGGGGCTCGTTGCCCCTGAGCGGAGCGACTGAGCCAGGCTACCGGTGAGAGAGAAGAGGGAGAGAGAGAGAGTCACGGTGGAGCGGGAGGTGACGCTGCCCTGGAGTGGGTGAGACCATGTTGAGAGAAGAGGGAGGAAGAGCAGAGGAACAGGAGAGGAAGAGATATGAGGAGAGGAGGAGAGAGGAAGAGCAGAGGAACAGGAGAGGAAGAGCAAGGGAAAAGCAGAGATCCAGGCGCAGGGGGGCCCATCTCAAATTATCTTGTCCCAGGCCCAGCCAAGACTGTCAGCTGGCCTGCATACATTATCTGCTTGCAAAACTAAAATCATATCATAATTTTAGTTTAAGAACTCATAATAGCTTCAACTGTATATACATTTATAAAGCTCTTGGTTTTAAATTATGTCTTTGCCAAACAATCATATTCAACACCAATCAGTGTGATCTAACCACTGTGGTATCATCAGGAGCTCTTATTTTCCTGCAAGCAAGGCATGTTGATCTGGTCAGCACAAGATAATACCAAGTACTAAAGAAATCATATGCTGTTTGAATTATATTATATATACAATGAATTCTTAAGCACTGGCCTTTATTTGGGACAGTCTTATACTAGCAACAGATCTTTAACTCTAATTTTCCCTTGTTTCTTAGATAATGCAAACACAAAACACCCTCCACGTTTACCTGTTGTCCTGATAAATTTAGAGCAAATAACATTTCAGTAGCAATAATGCAATCAGAACTACGAGTTCTAATTCATATATCTCAAACATGATGCTTTAGAGAGAAAACAGACACAAAGGAAACACTGAAATGAAAACTGCCCACCATAGAGGACAGAAACTGATGACAAGAAACAATCAGGACTGCAGAGAAAATTGTTTGTGACAACTTGCCTCTCTTCAGGATTAATACCTTTCCAGATGCAGGAAAAGGACAGGAAACATCTCTGTGGACCCATCACACCTCGGATACATATGTATCCTGCTTGCTAAAGATAATGGTCAATATAAAACATGGATGCTGCACATAATGTGAATATGTAATGATCATATAGCATGTAATACACTGGCCAATAAAACCAATTTTGATTCTAATCCTCAAAAATAGAACGAAAAAAGTAGTGTCTCTCTCAACTGAAGAAACAAATTTCAGCTATTATTTGAATAACGGCCTTATTAGTAAAATCATATCATTGTTGCTGTGTGAAAGATATTTGACGCCATTGCTGTGTGTAGGTCTTACATCTACTTCAATTATCCACAGAAAAAAAGAATTCACCACCAACGAAGTGAAGATAGAACGTAATATAAATCACACCTGCATGCTCCAAAGTGTTCAGTGTTTTAATTCCATTTTTGTCTGAGAGCCACACAGACGACATGAACCACACTTTACTCTCTCCTCTCCTCACACTATCCTTCTCCAGAGTAAAGCTGAGTGTTGGCAGACTCTCCTCCCATCCACTTCCCTTCAGGAATAGTATTGGCATTCACCTTCGTCACACACCCACTCTAACTCTAAAAGTACGCAGTAACAGTCACCTTTTCTCTCACCTCCTCTCTGCCTCTCCCAACCTGCCAACCCTAATGCTTCTCTCTCTCTCTCTCTCTCTCTCTCTCTCTCTCTCTCTCTCTCTCTCTCCATCTAAAGGTGAATGTTAGCGGTCACTGTCGGCAGATCTGCCCAGAAAATTGAATCAGCCAGCAGGGTTGGGGGCCAGGGAGGCACAAGTGCCAAGCTCTCACTGATTTAATTCTGTGTGTGTCTGTTGTGTGTGCCCATATTTGTCTATGCATTCGTGCATACGTGTCTTTACTGCATATGCAGTGTTGCGTACCTATCCTGCAGAGACATACTCGAGGGTAGCAGTGATCGACAAACCACTGGCACACATCAATGGCTGCACTCTGTTTTGTTGTATTACATTTCATTTTGTTCTACTTTTGTTGTAATGTGAA
Organism: Acanthurus tennentii; assembly: GCA_029783805.1. NCBI lineage: Eukaryota > Metazoa > Chordata > Actinopteri > Acanthuriformes > Acanthuridae > Acanthurus > Acanthurus tennentii. The sequence continues at coordinate 1,485,775 of JAPZDZ010000023.1, read as the reverse complement.
CGTAGGAAGAGATTATAAACAAACCAACAGAGTGAGAGACGGACATTTAAATACAAAATCTCCACATTCTGTTTTTCTCTGAATCATTTCTGTTTTCGATGTATTTTACATCACATCCTAATGATTTTTAATGGTGTCTAACAAAGTGGTGGCAAATCCAGAAAAGGAAAAAGGCAGGGGGGAGTATAACAATTTTCTTTATATCTGAACTGCAGTCTCTTTATACCAAATAATTACTGACCAAATGCCATCTCTGCAAAAAGATGGAAACATTTTAGAATATGGCAGACAGGTGTTGTATTTGTTCATTTATGATTACCTGAAAAGAAGAGTGGTCGTGTTTTCATGACCTAAGAATGAGACTTTTATATCCAGAGAAAGTGCTTGTTCTTCCACAGAGTTTGCCCGTAATGCACAACCATGTTTCTACAGTAGCCAAGAACAGACAAACCAAACACTGACTCTAAATCAGGGTCTTATGCTTGGAGGAGGAAGGTGAGCTTAGGGATTTCAGTCAGATGCACTATCTAAATCCCTCACTCAAGACTCTTTAGCTGCAAACATTAAGCAAGCTAATTAGCTACTACTAACAATAGCGGTCTTATTTCCAAAAGTAAGGTGCAGGTCATATCACTGACATTATGATTATGTGGAAAGGCAGTTTATTTTCAAAAAATAACAAACCTTTATCGAATATCATATCTTGTTAAAGTTACATTTAAGAGTCTGGTAAAATAAAGTTAACCTCATCATGTTATATGTTTTTGGTTTTTTTTTTACAGTAAGCATAAGGGCCATGTTAAACCAGTATTTAATCACATTTCTTTATATAACAATATACTGTAACCAACTATAAACTTAAACAAATAATTACTTAATGGAATAAATGTTGGTGACACTTCATACTTTTGTGCCAAGACTTAAATAAGTCAATGCTACAACTTTTTTGACTCTAACTAGTGTATCATCACGTATAATTATTTTTTAAGCTGCTACATCTCAGCAAAATGCATCTAAACCCTCCACTGATATCTAAACCTTTTTATGAGGACTGTAAATCTCAAGAAAAGAGAGAATCCTTTAATGCACCTTTTCTTTACAAAAAACAACAACAACAATACATATTATAGAACTGAACAAACAGTATGGATTAGTTTACTAGTGATTGGTTGATGTGTAGGTGTAGCACTCATCCTCTCACTAAAAAACAGTCAGTCTGGTAAACTACAGTCACATGACAGCTCATTCATTTAGAAATGCTGGCAACTTCTCCACAGAGAGAAATCAAAGTGGAGCCAAAAAGTTGCAGGATTAAGTACCAGAGGCTAGAAAGTTACCTAGTTGGCAACAATGGGTGACAGGCCAAACACTAAAGGGGGCAGGGCTCAGTGCCTGGTCAATCTGAGATATTATGTAACTTGAGGCTGTTTTGATTATGATAAGACACTATCAGACTGCAGTTAATTCAGCAGAATCAAATGGAGAGAAGAAAAGAGAAGGATTAAGAGAGATTGAAAAAAAAGACAACAAAACGTTTGGCAGAGACAAAAACAACAGACAGAAGAGCAGGTGACAGCAGCAGAGAGAAACAACATATATCTAGACAAAGATGTGGCAAGAGACAGAGACAGTGACAGTGAGAAAGAGGGAGAGATAAAGAGGGGTGCCTCTGGCTGTCAGGTAGACCAAAACAAACACTGGGTGCCATGTCGCCAAAGGGCCCGTTTCAGCCAGACTGACACTAAATTAGACCCTCCACTGTCTGGTTCAAAGCAGCAAAATACTGACACAACACCAAGTGTGAACCTCCACCTTTGTTTGTTTGAAGAGAATGCTCTCTCTCTCTCTCTTTCTTTCCTTTTTCTCTGGTCTCTGATTTCAAACTTTTCCTCTCTTCTTTAATTTCTACTCACCCATCATCCTATTTTATGCACCTTTCCTTCAACTTCTTCCATCCTCCCGTCTTGCATTTATCCCTTTTATCCCATCTTTGCATCGTCCCTCCATCCATCCCTACAACCCTCTTCTCTCATTGATTGTGCTGCCCTCTTCACCCCATCTCTCTCATTCATAATTGAACAGCATTAACTGCTGCTGAGGCCAAGCAGTCGTTTAATTAGCTGACCAGGCTGCAGAGACTCTGCCTTTTCTATGCAGCAAAATGTACAATTTGCTCCTGTTCAGAATATTCAAAATATGGAGAAATGGCGAGAAATGGCTAGGAGTGTGTTTGTCCATCAGGATGATAAACGATAGTCGGTAATTTGCTCAAAGAAATGTCATGTATGCTCCTCTTTAATAGAAGATTTTTGTTTTGCTTAATGATGCTGGATTTATCAGGAACAGAAACACGTGTGCATGCATCAGCGATTATCATTTTCAAAGTTCATCCTTAAAAATGTCTCTTACTTAGCGTTAAATGGTAGTTGACAGCAAAACATTTGTTTCTGCAAGGTGCCGTCACACCATGTGTTGCAAAACATTGACACACATGTTTTAAATATATATGGCTACTTTACTGCATGTGAGCGATAGTTATGTTGAATCTTGCAAGTCTTCTTTTTTGGTTTTGCCCATGCAGGGCCCACAGCAGTTTTGTCCATCAGGGCCCCAATGAGAGGTTTCTGTGGGCACACCCACAGTGGGTTACCCATTTCCATTATTAAAAGGGGGGCCACAGTGGCTGGCAATCTGTCAAAAAATTATAATAATTGCCTTTTACATCTTCTGTCGCTCAACAAACACAATCAACTACACTGCTGGATATTCTTCTGACAAATATAGTAAGAAATAGATTTTAGAGGCCTGCTTAGGTAAAATGTTTCTGCTAACGTATTAAAAGGTTGACTTCTGCTCCCTGGTTTTCACTACTAGTAGCCAATCAAAATTCGATCACACTTTTATTTTTACTCACAATCACTCTGGCTGAGAAAGAAAGGTTTCAGGTCTCTCTTGATTTCTTCACCTGTGCAATCTCACATCTATTGCTAAGGCTTTGGTTACACAGTGTTCAAAGTTTTATTGAATCGCTCTTCTGGAATGCTAAATTTAATAACTGATATGGTGCTAAAGTCTCCAGATGGATGCTGTCTTGTACTGTAGGTTATTTCGAGCCCATAGATTTAGTGTGTATAAAAGGTAGGTTTTTTGAGTCCGTCGGGAAGTGAATGTTTTATTTATATTTGACTCACACATCACCTGCACTGCAAGAGCTTAAAAATGTTCTTTTGACTCTTTAACTCTCTGCCTTTAAGAACTCTCTCTGAATTATCAAGCTGTGCATATGTGTGAATATAGCAGCTCCTTCTCTTGATACATGTAATGATGGTGTTTGTAAATAGGTGTGATTTAGTCAAACCAAGAGAAGAGGGGCCTGCTAACATTTCATTGAGGGGGTGTGGTATGGTTCTAAAATTAATTTCACCAACAGGAGCTTCATCAGCAACAAGAGTTAGAAGCCAGACTTTCGGGTTTGAGGACAGGATGTGCAAAAAAAAAGACAGCAAGACACCTTTGGAGACAAGAGAGACAATCAGGCTGTTTTGCCTCTGATAGTTTTGCTTCCCCTCACCATGAGGAGTTACAAACATTCATTCTTTAAAACTGAACCTTAGCATCAAGGCACACGCTGCCTGACTGAACCTTAAAGCATGTTTGTCTGATCAGAGACAGCTGGTCAACAGGAAGCAAGAGAGTGAGCTGGTTACAAGGTGGCTCATTCATACAAACAGACCTGTCTACACCAAGTAAAGATTACACTAATCAAGGGAAGATTAGGTGACACTTTCACATCTTCTGCGACACATGGGGAGTGACACTGGATTCAATGGCTAGCCTTAGAGTCAGGATTTATCAGTGAGGAAAAAAACACAGCTAACAAGACCATTTGATTTCTTATTTGTCAATTCTGTTTAGATCTCACTGTTTTCTAATAAAGACTGTGCAAAAAAAACAGGAAGTTAAAACTTATTTTCATTCTTTCCGTCATTAACAGGTTTGTTTTGACATCTAATTGCCGTGTCTTATTTCTGGAATTGTTTAGCTTTGTTTACTAGATGTTTTCTAATTTTTCTCCTCATTAGAAAGTAGAGAAAAAGGTGAGAGTGTTGAAACATCATGCAGGTTTCTCACTTCTTGCGAGCTGACACCTCTGGATGAACCCAATTGACTCAGTGTTGTAACAGAAACACAGTTAAATGATTAATGCAGAATCAAACACGCGGAAAAGAGAGGAACAAGAGAAGGAAAAAGACAGAATTGCAAGATGTTGTTTAATCTTTAGCCAGATAATAAAGCTTCAGGTTGGCTACAAGTGTTGTTGAGCTACACAAGAAATACCTACAAACTGCTGCTCCAAGCGACTGGTGTCCTAAAACAATGCTCAAACCTCATTAAATCCCACATGCTGTTCTTTTTTCAGCCACAGGAAGTCCAGCATCCCTCCTTTTTTTCCCGCATTACTGTTTAATTTTAGTTCAACCATGGAGGATTTTAAAAAAAACAAAACAGGAGAAGAAGTTTAATGTGGTCTATTTATTCATGGCACAATGTATATCTGCCACATAATACTTTGCCACAGCACCCATTTATTTATTTATTTATTTATTTTTTATGGTTTCTCAAGCAGATGCAGTGCTATGGTAAGAAGAGAAATATATTACCTGAGATTACAATGTAACAGTTTTCCAGGTTTTTACAATCAGCTAAGATTTCCAAATCATCTATAGTGTGCAAGGCATTAAGTAACTACCAGTGGAGAGATAATAAATTTGCTAACTTTACTTGAGGTGTAGGAAAAAATACCTTTTAGACATCATCAGACCAAATCAAATTGTTTTAAGATGAATAATGTGTATAGGCTGGGCAGTGTGGAGCACAGTGGTTCCAGAATTAAATGTAATTGCCACAACGTTTGATTTGATCTGATTAAGGCCTTACAGATCAGTGGGTTGAGTACTACTGTGTATAATTTCAGTAAGAGCTACTGTACTACTGTAAGTTGACAGGTGAGAAAAGAGGCACATCAAGCTGAGGGAAATTGTGGCTGTACCAGAACATTTCGCTGCTAGTCACTGAGATAAATACTCTGGAGTCACCATTGGGAGAAATTGTTGAAAGGTATCACAGAACTGAAGTTCTGTAAAATTAGATTGCTTGAAAGCAACAGTTGAACACCAAACCTTTGAAAGATCCACAACAGATGAAGACATTTTGTGTTATTTACATCAAAATGTATAGAAATGTATAAAAATACCAGCATTATTAGAAGGCCCTTTTGACCCCGGATGCACACCTTGCTCATATCTTTTGCTAGCATTGCCTTTCATTGAATGGTCACATTCTGTTTTCTCAATGTTGGTCTGCAGTTTTAAATTTTTGGAGAATACATTGTTCCAGCCTAAAGTTATTTTAGTCTTAACATAGAACATATATCATACTTTCTGCACAGGCTTGCTTCTGTACTGTACGAATAATTAGTGCACTTGTGGTAATTTATAACCTCCACCACAACTCTCTGGTGTCTCTCTGTAACAAACCACACACTGTCTTTTACTTTCACTGAAATCTGACCACACCATCACATCAACAAATTATGGTGCCTTACCCATAATACTCAGGGGAGAAGATGAGTGAGCAGTGTGATCTCTCATTGTATGTGTGCAAAAGAATCTAAAAATCAAGTCAAGTGAGTCAAACTTGCACATTAGCTTTCAATCCTCCCTCCTCTACTCTGTTTCCAATGTCCATTAGGCTATAATGCAGATTATTTTTGTATTGTTTAGAATTATAACAATACTAAAATAATCTGTATTACAGAATTATATTCCAAATGAAAAATCAATTTTAAATTGGTTGCAAAAGCTGCTCTTAAATACCATAACTCACTGTAGCTACATCCAAATGTCCGACCCATGTACTGAAGTGGCTTTGACTTTATTTTATTTTTGACTTTATTTGTAAAATAATGTGTTAGTATAATGTAAGTATTCACCATCATCATATCTGCAAGGGCATTGGCTGATATAAGGAACAGGACTTAAATCTCGTTCGTTTCCATAGAAATGAATGCAAGTTCTTGACCCTGTAACCATCTCAATATAAATTTCTAAATAGTTCACTTCACTGGCATTGGCAATGTATTCAAGATGTGAGCGAGGTCTGCTGCTTTACAGAGTTTAACAGGGACAGACAATGACGAGATTTACATGAGCATTAATCACCTCTTTAAATTCACATCAAGTCCTAAACTGTGAATCCTCACATCCAATGCAGTCACATCTCTTTTCTTCCTGAAGGGTACCTGTCATGCAAGTTGGTTTTATTGGTTTGGTACTAACCTTTCACCATTTGCCCAGTGTCAGTGCATAAAAATAATATTTTAACTTCAAAATACATGCTGGAGTTAACTTTCCAAAACAGCATTTGCGTCCTTTACAATATTAAAACGAATTAGAACATACTTACAAGCAATGTACAAGAAACTCACCGACGACTGTAAACTGACTAAATTCCTATTTTATGTCACTTCATTCATTTAAGGCAGGGTATATTATGAAACAATAAATTCCAAAAGCAAAACAACTCACTGTGAAAAAATTAAATTAAATAATGTAAAAATCCGCCATTAGAAATAATAAATTAGCTACTGCCAATATTATGGTAAATGTAACTGCTCCATCCAGTTTTAAACAAATATAGATTCAGTTCAAAAATAAGAAATTTGTAGATTTAGATGTGACAAAGAGACGCTGCAGACTCCAACCGTTTTGTATGGCTGATAACAGGACTAAACTGAATGTGTTTGCAGACCAGAGCCTCACCCATCTGAAGAAAATCAGTCAGAGTTTTGTTATGGTTGATTTACCCCTTGATTTTACTTTGCTACTCTTAAAACTCTCTGTCTTTTTCAGCCCAACCTATCTATACATAACTCACAACATAACAGAGCTGATGGAGAGTTTAAATTAAACTTGACATAAAATTGAGTTGTTGTTTTGGTCCACTTGCTGCCGCTCCACCGCTACACTCACATTCTCCTTGAAGAGGCCACACAAATAAAGCAGTCAGCACACCAACAGTCAAATAAAGATACATGCTTGTAACTGTGCACTGAGGTTGTAAGTTTATTAGAGGAGCAGACTGATGTTTTGAAGGTGTTGGATGCTTTATAATGCTCTGAGGACAACACTTACCTACTCTTTGACATGATGTATTTTAGTGCTTTCTAATGCTTTGCCTTCATCCTTCGTTATGGCAATGCAGCTTGTCTTCCTTTCACAACAACTTTCTTTTAGTTCATCTGGTGATTTACAGCCCAAAATGATGCACAACCCAGTCACATTAACAATACCAGACAAATTCACAAATTTAAAATAGCACATCCCTAAAATCACTGACTTTGATGACACCCAGAATTATGACTGTTATCATAATGAGGTTTATGTTGTTTTTCAGTGAGACGTCTTGACAATTATTAATGGACGATAAAATCTGGTCCACAAACATTTATTATAGAGATAAAAGTCATACTGGTATTGACATAACTAATATTTTAAATAGAAAACATTGATATCATGTTTAAAAAAATATATGTCATGTTAAGACTGTGTAAATAACAAACAACTTTTCAATCACTACTCTTTCTTTTGTTGTTACTTTAACAAAGTTTGTGGCGGTAATGCACATTAACATTGGTTGCAACTAAACATAAAGTGTAAAAATTTGTTATAATTGTTTTTTGCGGGCTTTGCACAGTTATGCTTACAAACTCTCTTTCCACCTTCCTACAGAAGAGACACAACATAAAAGGATAATTTAAGTTAAAGATGAATTTGACTGATAGCATTAATATTATGTTTTTCCTATAGATATTGCAGCAGTATCTTTAACATATTTCCTAAGGGGTATGATAATTGAGTTAAGGAAATCTGATACTGCAAAAGCTGTAATGCTAATCCAACAATATGAGTTGGGTATTTGTTAACTCCCTGAGAAATACTAAAGATACAACATGGTTAAGTCATGGACAGACACAGAGTAGAGAGAAATGGGAGCAGCAGGTTCATCAGTTAGCTTGCAGAGAGAAAGTCCAGGGTGCTACAACATGACACAGAGGTGAGCACCTTTTGGGAATTGTGTAGCACTCATACATGTCAGATGTAAGCTTGGTAGTAGCTGAGGTGTTCCCTGTTACTGGCTGTGCATTTTACTCA
>JAPZDZ010000023.1:1440123-1453849 GCA_029783805.1 Acanthurus tennentii | reverse complement strand
AATGGTTCAGTATTATGCTACATGCTACAGTGAGAGCAAACACATGCTACATAGTGGATAGTCCACCTGTGATATTACTGTCACTGTAATCTGAGGAGTAGCACCAATATAAACCCTTTAAGTTACATAGCTGCCTTTAGCTCATGATTTACTGAAACTGTGGACACATGTTAGTGCACAGAAAAAAAATTTTATGAACATGGCAACAACACAATAAAAAATAAAGATTACATTGTGATTCATAACAGTATTTCTGTATCAAAAAGTTTTCACCTTTACAGGCTTTACTCCCAAACATCAAAACAACGGCCAGTGGAGGAGAAATGTCACATCACAGCAGTCATGGGATTCCATGGGTTAGTTTATGTGTAATTGATAGCTAGTATTTTGTTGTGGTTTTGTGTAGCTAGCCATTACTGCTCACTATAAAATGTTACAACCACACTGTTGAATTTATTTGTATTCTCCTTTGTTTTTTGCAGTAAAACAGCAAAGGAGAGTTACCACCGAACACAAATTTTTTCCAGAGGTCCGCCTGTGGTCATGGAGATTGTGGAGAAAAACTAATTTCATGCAGTCACCTGCAGTAGCTTTCATTTTTCTTAAACTGACATTTATTTAGTCTGATTTTGGCCCTCTGTGTCATCATCCTCTGTCTCTTCCCTTCTTCTCTCCTAAACTGACTCTCAGGATTTTTCTGAAAGAGAAGTTGATTTTTGTGATGAATTCCATCAGCTACTTACGAAAAAACTCAGTGGAGGCTCATCCACATCCATTGAGCCACAGCTTCATTGCAGCTTTCACTGACCAAAAGTACCTCTGCTCTGAGTGTCTCAATAAAGACCACAAATAAAGCGGCGCTGAGCAGCCCGCCCATCCTTCCCCTACTTCTCCAAGATGAGTGCTCGAACAACTTCTGCAGCATTGATTGGTCCTACACTGAGGCTAGCAACCTGCTGGATTGGCTCAGCTAATTACTGGTTATTTCTGGAGCTAGTTGTTTAACGTGCCAGATAAGCTTCTAATATGGCTTCTTCTTTAGCATTTTATAGCCAGAATGTAGGAAAAGGCAGCTACCATCACCGACTGCAGACAAACAGAATTTATCCATATTCTGCTGCTCATGCTGGATATCTTAGTGCAATCATTTCATTCTGCTCATGTTGTTAAAACTGTCCGTGCTGTATTTAAATTAGTGTACACTTGCTTATGTTACTGTTATTTAGCTTATATATCTCTGTAGAAATGTGCTATCTCAGCCTTTAAGTCTGCACTTTACTGCCTATTGCACCACTGGTTAAAAGCTAAACTGCATTTTACTCACTCAGAACTTTTACTCTGGCAGTGACAGTAAAGTTGTATGTAATCTAATGATCTAATGACCTATTTTTTACATAAACAAACTGACAAAAAGAAGTAAGTGTGCTACACAAGTGCCTTGACATCTCAGACCAATTTTGGATCTTTTGGATCTCTGAATCAATATATTTCCTGCAAATGTTCTAAATCCAAGCCCTGATCCACCAATAAATGATCACATTTATGTGAATGGCAATGATTAGTAACACTAAATGTGAACTGCATACTTCTGACCCAGAGAGTATAACAATAGTGAGCCACTACTCACTGAGCAACACATACCTGACTGCGTTTTGCACCCTGCACCTTCACTAGAGAAAAAAACTTCCCAGTCAATCTTTCCAGTACATCCTGTTAACACTTTGGCATACAAAGTGCTACACTACCCTTTACCCTCTTTTTACCTGTCTTTTTTTCCCCTATAGATGCACAGCTGGTAGCTGCAGGTATTTCAATGTGTGTATATGTCTTGGTAATGTAGGTGTGATTACGGTGTAAATCAGCCTTCTGAAGTGGAGCGGTCCTTGTCGCTTTAAGTTATTAATAACAGGCCTTAATCTTGGTGCCATATGTGTGTGCACAAATTTCTCTTCATTTGTCTGCCATCTGCAGGGTTGGTGAGCATGTGCTGTAGGAGTGTGTGTCCATCTGCATTTGTGTGTGTATATGTGTGTGTACTTGTGTTAGAGGCCCCCCGGATGCGCATAACATCATTACGGTGAAACAGTCTTCTCAGGTAAGTGAAGTGTTTCATCTCTGTCACCTTAGCTCCTCACCTGCAACCACATGTACATGCACACACACACACACACACACACACACACACACGTAAACTCACATAGAAATGCACTATAGCACCAACAAATTCATACATAAACAGCAAACTCTCATAAGAGCATGAAGCAGTAACAGCAGAAATAATGTAATAAGATGAAATTCTGTGAATGAACAGATGTTGTACTGTTCATATCTCCAGCTAGTGTTTTGTTCAGTTTTACTGCAGACATTTAACTGCCTTTTAGTTGCAGATAGCACATTACACACAGTCATTTGTTGTTTAAAGGGCTTAATAATTGTGTCATTTTTCAAACATTTTCACAGGTATCTGTTGTAAATAAAACAGTCAACTCTTACTGCACTGAAGTTTTTTATTATACTGCTTTGTATATTCATAATTATTGTAGCAGCATTTATTCCTTGGCTGCATCAGTGTTGTTTTCTTCCAACACTATTTACGGGGTGTTTGTCCATCTATGTTAACTGTTGTGTAACATGCGTTATTTTTGTAATGCTCCGAGTGAAGAGCATACTCACACCCTACCAGTTTTTTAAGTGAGGGATAATGGGCAACAAAAACAAAGCCTGCAGGGTAAAAAGCTCGGTGCGAGGTGGAAGCAAAAAACCTGAATAATCTGGTACTGAAAGTGGATTTAAAATTATTTTTGGTACCGGCGCTGCCCAGCAGAACTGCAATTAAAGATACAATAATGTCATTGTAAAGACAAACAATTTGGGTACAGTAATAATTAAGTACTAAGTTTACATTGCTTGTCTACATGTACAGGGACAAGCACTAACATTCTGGATATTATTGAGGTTTTTTTGGATAATCCCATTTATGTGATTGCAGTATGAATATATTCTTGATTTCAGGAGCTTGGACATGCTATTCGTGCACTTTCTGAATTACATCAATAGAAACTTAGGTACAGTGTCTGTTATGTGGGACATCGGCTGAAGTCAGTCTTCTCTATTCATGTACACCTCAGGCGTATATGAACAGAAGCAAGTAAGCAACCACAGACTGTTCATAAACATAAACTTGCCTGGACTTGACCAAAAAACATGGCAGAACATACACTGCACACTGATCAAGGCAGGCATGCCTTGGTCTCAGTTGCTTTTACATTCTGAAACTAAGGTGTTTTTCACCACTGGTTTTTAACATAATGTTGCTAAACAAAAAGGAACATACCAGGGACAAAATTCACTGCTCTTCCTTACATTAATATTAATGACTTCATTGCTAATTTGCCTAATCACGCTCACAGTTTTGTGCAGAAGAGTATACTATTCTTACAGGTACACATCACAAGAGAGAAGCTGCCAAACTGTGTGAAAAAAGGTGTCAAAAAAGTCTGAATGCTTTTGTCACAGCTCAGAGTTGGAGATATCATGTTCTTATTGGAAAGCTCCAGACTGCATGATTTACGTTTAATGCCAACATTTAGTGCCAAGGCATGAAGTGGGGCTGCGTTTTATGTCACAGGGTGGATTGTTAGTGTGTAAAAGGTCAGACAGGAGGAGAGTGAGTCAGACTTTCATACGTGAGAGCAGAGTTCATGTCCAGTCACAGACTAAAGTTAACACCTCCCCGTCTTTTTCTCTAACTTAAAGCTCCTAGAAAACTTATCTGAAAGGTAGAATCCTCCAAGAAGACAGATTTATGTCCCAGTTTTGGTTATTGCACTGCAGCCATTAATGCATTTGTGCTTTCGTCTATTTGTGAAGTGGGCACAACTCAGTTGGAAAAAAACATAACACCATAACACACCAAGAGAGATGGTTGTTGCCCAGTGTTTGAGAATTCATTGACAGTTTTTCGGTGAGTTGCTGATGTGTCCATTTTTATTCAGTCTAGTCAGACCACAACCACATGACAGATAAGATAAGTTTTTAAGTGTTAAACTCTTCATTGATGACATGATTTTCTAACTTTGAATTCGATTGTTGATTATACGAATGACTTTTATTATGTAATAGAAAACAATTTAAGGCTCTTAGGATTTGGGTTTTTTGGGGGGGTTTAACAAAGCACTTTAGTCTCTAATCTTAAACATTTCTTAATCACAGTTGATTTACAACAATACCACAGTTACCATGCAAGACACTGCAGAAAGCGACAATTTTAAAAACATGCTGTTGAATGTAAAAAAAATTAAGAGTTATCACTGGATGCAATCTAGGGATTTTCAAAATTGCCTCATATAGGTATTTCTGTCTGTAATTATGGTTGTTTTGGGCCACAGTGAAGCATCCCACATGCTGCATCAGTTTCCCACTAATGCCACACAGGAGAAACAAGAGCTGCTCCACATTTCTGTTGCTGACAGTACATTTCTGTTGGATCAAGCCAATATTGTGGAATCTGATCCAGACATTAAAGATTTATTTGTTCATTAATTGAACACCTCTAGTAAACAGCAGAATTAAAAGATCATCTGCATAGAATGTTCAAAAGCATTGGCCAAAACAGTGTATTACCACTGCATTGCAAAAGTTGAGCCAGGCTCAGACAAATTCTTGACACAGAGCTGTTGTTGGGGTGAATGCAGCCTTATTACTGTGGTGTCTTTGTCTTCCAGATCCCATCCATTTCTGACTAAATAGCTGAACTCAAATTATGTGCCAGGAAAAGATGGCATATTCTGAAGAATTTCTCTTAATCGTAGTATTTTATAAAGTAACTCAGGGCTAAAACAGGTGCATTTCAGCTAAATGAAATCTTTACAGGAGTCTTGTATGAAAGAAACTCATTGGTCCAATCGTAATTCTCATTGTTAATTAATCAGATATTTTGACTGTTAAAAATGACAGTTTGCAAAAAAATTCTTCATAATTGATTTCACTTGATATCTGTTTGTATGTCCTGCAGCAGACACATATAAAAGAAGTTAAGTTATAAATTCTTAATGCAGAAGATGAAAAAGACAGTCTGAACACACACGCGTGCACACCCACACACACCCACACACACACACACACACACACACAGGCCCACACCACAGAGCTCTGTAGGTCCTTACTTAATGAGCTTCAAATGCAGCTCTCCCCTACTGTGCTGAATAGGGAGAGAAAGATGGACACATTAGAGAGGAGATGAGGGAGGAGGAGAGCAAACGAGGGAGTGAGACACAGAAGAGGTGTGGATGAGGTAAATGGAAGGAGAAAAGATGAGGGAGACAAGGTGGGGAGGAGGGGGGAACGTGATGTCTGAAGTGTCTGGATGAGTTATCGCCATATTTATGTTTGTTGGTCTTTATGTTGTGTTATTGTGAGTGGGTGAAAAGATTTTTTTTTCCCCATGAATCTAGATCTAAAAGAGAAGTACTCCGTGTACTAGAGTTCTTGTCATTGTCTGAAAAATTGCAGTTTCACATCTGGCTTCACAGACTGGGCAAGACTGGGTGTAATCTAGTTTTTAAAGCATCATATATGATGATTAATATAAGACCAATTTAAATGGGGAGTGTTAATCCTTATATCTGTGTATGTGTGTTAATGCAGTGATGAGCCTGGTTTTATATAAAGTCTACTGCCAAATACACAACACATTAGAAAACTGCCCCCCAAAGGAAATGTTAAACTTAATTTGTGTATCTTATCAGCTGGTTAGTTATGATCTGGATTCTGCTTTGAATCAGAGTGAAAAACAGTAGTGACAGGAAATAAAGGAGGAAAACAGAGTAAGACAAATGCAGCTCTCAATAAAGGTAGTCTATACCTGGTGACTCTTGAGCATTTTACCTATAAAAGATTTTAACTCAAGTTTATGGGAGTTTTCCCTCTGTCTCTTTAAGATTTTAGGCTCTGACTGTTTGTCAGCTACTACAAAGTAAATGTCTTTCCATCAGCCGCTAAACCTGCCTTCGTAACTGTGCTACTGTGTCTTTGCCACAGCATTTAATTTTATTTTTTTTTTAATGTACACATATTATAAATAGCATGTGTTGTGTCGAAATGTCTGTCATCAGTTGGGGCAGCTGTGGCTCAGGAAGTAGAGACCTTCATGTATTAGAAGGTTGTTGTTTGCTTCCTGGCTCCTTTCAGTCTACATGTCGAGTGTCCTAAGATACTGAACCCTGTAATTTGTTGTAATGGTTGTCCTATTAGTGTGTTTGCATGAAAGCCTCTGCCATTAATGTATGTGAATGTAATAAATGTGGGCATGAATGGATGAATATGGACAAGCACGCTGAGTGATCAGTAGACTTGAAAAGTGCTATATTACAAATTATTTGTTGTGTCTGTGTGTAAAAACACAATAAATTACTGACAATAAGTATAGGATATATGCAATTGGATGAAAAACTCTGAAACATCCTTTGGTGATTCACTACGGAAGCTGGGAATGGCTAAAGCTAAATAATATAATATAACAACGATTATGTTCTTCCAGATTACAAGTATTTATTTTCTTTATTTTGGATACAATGTATAGGTAATTTTTTTATAAGTAAAGTGTACATATTTTCTTTTCAAAAGAGGACACAGGGTTGTCTTGTTAACTTGGTGTAATTTTTATTGTCTTGAAATAACATCACAATTCACTCCAATTCATTTTCAATATAACCAAACATGTCCATTAATGAAATAATTTGCAACAATGGTTGTTTTGGCCACCATTAAAAAAAATAACACAATTGACATACTTAAAATGCTGTAATCTATATATTTTTAGGTATAAAATTGATAAGATTTAAAAACTATGAAAACTGTATTAATATTTCATTACAGCTACATAGCTAATGGATTTAAAGCATAGTTTAAGCAAATTATCTAGTTGACCAACTGTATACAACATTAGATTAATAAAGGCAAAAAAACAATCATATTAAATAGAGAGAAATTATATAGCATATGTCAAATGCAGCTGTAAAATAATTCAATAGATTTTTAAAGCTCAGCCCAGTATAATGAAATGTGATCAGATCTCCACTCATTCAGATCAAAGCAACAACCATTCACATTACTGGATATCTTGGATATTACTGGAGTAATACTGACCTGAGTTTTAAAAATACATGAAGTTATTATTACTGCACTGAACTTAATCATATTGTTATTTATTGGTGGATAATGGAGGGCAGGTTTACTCATGTGCTTACTCTTTCAATCAAATTGAAACAAAAATTTGATCTGCTTGTTTATGTTTGTCACACAGTGTTAATTTTAGACTGAAAAAATGGCCCACCCACTCCTGACTGTATGTATGAGTGTTTCTTTTTGCCGTGATTTTTCATATCTGTGGCTGTTGTGTGATGCTTTCTGCCGCTTTCCATTTAACTTCTCCTGAATGCTGCAGTTGGTGTGAAAAGCACGTTGCAGCACTGTGGCAGCCTTGACATGCTCAAACACACACACGGTTACTGTGTGTCACTACCTTTTGTCTATCTTCTATCTTTTTTCCTCCTTCCTTCTGTTTTCTTTCTCTTCTTCTGGCTCAGCGTGCACAAACAAACACACACACAGATACACACATACATATATTTACGACCCCTCTGTCCCATGTTATTTGTGCTGGTCCTGACTCCACCACCAATTACCTGGTGGCTACGGCAACAGGGCCCTAAATGGGTTGTAGCACTGAACAGGCATGTCTGCAATGGATCTCCCAGTGGGGGGGAAGGAAGAGGAGAAGGAGGGAGAGAAAGAGGGAGGAAGAAGAGAATCCTTTGCTGGAGAGAAGATAAAGAGGAAAAGGCAAGGTGATGAAAAACAGGAAGAGTAAGAAAGTGAAAACAGGAAGAAGAAAGAAGTTACAAGTGCATAACAGGAGAAGAGGAGGAAGTCCAGAAGAAGAGGAAGAAGCAGCCCAAAGGGAAGGCACAAGGAGAAAGAGACCGTAGATGTGCCTCTTGCTGTTGGTACATTTAAGAAGAAAAGAGGAAAATAGTAGATGAGAAGGAAAACAGGGCTGAGGAAAAAGGCCAAGTTGCCTCCATTTTCTTAAGTGTACTAAATAATACAGTTAACGGTGTTCAATGCAAGTGAGGTGGCTTTAATGACGTGTATATTAAAATATTGATGGTGGTCTTTCTTTCAGGTGTCCAATATATTTTTTTAACTCATCCCACAGTTTCAGTGAATTAATCCCTTTGTATTTTCTGCCATATCTTTACACTTCTGGATGTCTTTCCTGCTGTCGTCTGCTCTAATACCTCTTTTCTCATCCCTTCTCTCTTGTCTCTTTTCAGCTTGTGAGGAGGAAAGGATAAGAAGAGCAGGAGGAGGAGGAGGAGGAGGAGGAGACAGAGGGGTAGGAAAGCGAACAGAATAAAGGCCGGGAGTGGGTGAGAATGAAAAGGAGCTGTCATTTCCAACACAGCTTAAGAAATGATCTTACTGAGCCTAATGCAAGATACAATTTGTGTGATTTATACTACATAGAAATAAAAGCAAATTTGAATTATTGATCTATTTTTGTATCTGGAAACAGAAATGTAACATCAAAGGACGAGCAACCCTGGAAACCTGCTGGATACATTCAACAGTCAATTCAATAAAACTGCAGCAAACGATAATGTCAAAATGGCTTCGGTCTCTAATAATGTGGTTTAAAAGTGTCTACTCATAAATTGGCACAGTTAGCATAATTTGAAGTAGAGCAGCTGTCCTCCCTTAAATACATTTCTGCTGATTTCATTGAGAATTTGATTTGGGCATCATGCAACAGCAGCATGACAGGAAGTCATTTGAAGGGTGAATATAAATAATACATTTCTGGTCCCTGTATATTAAATAATATACTTTTACATTATTAAATTGTGGTACCACTTAAACACCCCATTTAGCATTTGTAAGAAGTAAATATTACTTAATAAAATAGTAACTATTACACAGTACAAGATTTAATTTTTAAAGGTGTTTATAAATGTATTTGTCAGCAACTTTTACGCACACAAAGCCTCTGTTACTAATATCAATCAGTAAATAATTGAAAATTACAATTTTTAACAATGGTCTTAGGTCTTCTTTAGTCATTGACCTGCTCGTCATGTACTGCAAAAAGGGTTATACAAAAATAAATATTGTGTAAAAATATATTTTTAGTGCAATGACATAATTATAATAAATGTCTCATGAATTACTTTGATGATAAAAAATAATTTAACAAATAAATGCATACTTAATATTCCATATTCCGCTCGACAAACACAGAATATATTTCCAAAAATCATTTCCCGTTTGGATGCGAGTATGAGTATAACTTGTTGCATGATATGTGGATATTTATGTTTCTAAATCTTAGTTTGAAAAGAAACCAATTGTACTTATTCTCCCATGAAATCACCATCCCTGAGTGCTCTATATCAGTGTTTTTTGTATGAAGTTTAGGCAATGTGTCGGTCACACTGAAGATACCTGTTCATATAGAGTGTGGTTATGAAAAGATGTGCTGCTTTTATTCCACCAAAGAAAATGCCCTCCCTAACAATGTTAATGAATGTATGTTAGAAAAGAAAAAATCCGTACACTGCAGTTGAAACCTCCTCTGTCCAGACATAGTCTCTTTGAGTTCACAAATATATTATATAAAAAAAGTTTTAATTGTTATCGAAAGCAAACCATCTTTACCCAAGTTGTTGTTTCCGTTTTATTTTTATTTTTCCTAAAAAAACTCATCCTTCCTTCAGAATAAAACCTTTGATATGTATGTAAAATATAATCTTAAGGAAACTGAAAGAGCGTACCGCTAAATGGTTATCATTAAATAAGATGTATTCTTACCTGGCAGACTCGTAACTGTCTAGTATTTACAGACTGCTTGAAAAATCCAGAAAGTCATTGTTCTATGTTAAGTAAACATGAATTGATGGAGCGTCCAGTGTTTCTGTGAACACTTTGTGCTTAACCTTGACGTTCAACGTTTTATGTTTTACTACCTGCTGTCTTATTAACTGAGGCATGTTAAATATTGTGGGGATCCTACTTTTCTTTCATGTCTTTCTTCTTCAAATGTTGTTTTTATTCTAAATCATGTTTCCAAGCCAAACCCAGATATTTATTCAAGTATATATTTGCTAATTTATTTAAAGTATTTTGAGCCTCCACACAAAGTACAACAATAAGAAAAACTTTAGACCCAAGGTGGTATTAAAGACGGCACAAGAGTATTGGATTAGGCTGTAATAAATGTAAGAGATATACAAAAGACAATAACAATATGTTTTAGTTTGTGTATGTGCTGTCAATAATAGCTGTCTTTGTACAAATAAACATGTATTGCAGTACAGTGCAACATGGATTATGCATTAGGCAACATTAAAGAGGACATTACGTATCATTATTATAATAACATAACGACAGGACTATTGGTGGCAGGAACATCTGAGACTTTACCAAATGGACTGGTTTTATTTTCTACTCAAATAAACATAATATATACATTATCTAAAAATTACATATACAAAAA
This sequence comes from Acanthurus tennentii, assembly GCA_029783805.1. NCBI lineage: Eukaryota > Metazoa > Chordata > Actinopteri > Acanthuriformes > Acanthuridae > Acanthurus > Acanthurus tennentii. The sequence continues at coordinate 1,443,294 of JAPZDZ010000023.1, read as the reverse complement.
AAATACACTTGCCAGCCCTAGGCTCTGTTCAAGTTATAAAATGTAATATTTTTACATCAAAACTTCCAAAAAGATTATATCTATGTAACATATGTTATCTTAAGTTGTGTACTTACATTACATTACATTACTCCCAAATTTTTCTAACAATGTTCAAACTCAGAGAAATCTGTGATTTTATTCGGGGTAACAGTATGTTTCATTCTGTTGCCCTTCACTAACTCCCAGGGTAAAACCGGTCTGAGAGTTAGGAAGGAATTCAGCAAACGTGACTAAACTTAACATGAGTAAAACTTTAATCTGTGAACATCTCTGCCTCACACACTCGGATAGATTTTCATCTACAATGGTGGCTGTTAAACTGTTTAATGTTGAAATTTAAAAATCCCATGATCCTATGCTACCTTATGACATCATCAAGCTACATCTGTTGTTTTCATTGTTTTGATTCAGTGACCTCTAGAGGCAAAAATTCCATACTGTGCTTTTAAAGTTAGGAATTGTACTACTTTCAGCCATATTTAAGATATCTAAATTACAGAGGTTTGTGAGTAACATATATCTCTATAGTTTAGTGATAATCATGACAGAATTTTTTACTGTAAGTCTCTGACAGTTTTACTGCCACGGTATCAGTTGTTACAGAAATATCTAACATGAAAACAATTGTGGGTGCTTCACATAAAGAAAAATTCTAGAAACAAAATAAAATTAGCGAATAAATATTAACATCCTAGTGACTGCTGAAATTACCCATAACCCAATAATGTTTCACACGGTGTGAAGGAGAAACTTACATCTATTAATGAAGTTGATATAATACTACCACACAGTCATGCGTTAGAAATAATAGCATAAGTAACAGTAGAAATATAACTAGCAGAATACATAAATCCACAAAGACACAATTACACACACACATATTCACACACGCTGAACCAAATGGAAATGGAAATGGAAATCTTTGTACTCCTTGTGACTGGGCTGTTCAGGGCTGTTTATCTCCTTCAGCTCTGCTTGGTCTGGTTTTCAGATCAGCTGACTAGGGACCAAAGCCTTTTTTATTTTAATTAAGAAAATAAAGAGTCAGTCTGCGATCCAAAACAGTTTGTTGCCAAGGTGGTTACACCATACCATTTGGTTCTCTCCTACTGCTCTCGTGGTGTTATTTTCAGCTGCAGCAAGCATCTTTTCTCAGTGAAACAGTTTAAAAAGCCCACTGTGGCCCACACAAACCTGCCCATCACACAACTGCAGACAGACACAGTCTGTGACTAGCTGGTAACAAAGTTGTGCATTTAGCAACAAAATACTTCTATCAAGATTTGGTGGAAAGAATGCACGGATTTAACCCAAACAAGGAGTGGATATTGGATCAGCAACATCAGGTGGCTAGAAACATGACTTCAAACGAATGCTAATATTTCTCCATATCTGCAGGATGCATAAATAAGCAACTGTTGGCTAACAAGTTCCTCAAATCAACTTAAAAGGTGATACAATTTCTGTTATGTTCACAGCTTATTCCCGCTGCCCCCAAGTGGCCAAAAGAGTTACTGCAGGTTAAAGTGCATTCATCATGCCTTTCGATTCAGTAATTTAAGCTCCAGAGCCAAAGGTGTTAAACTGCAACAGCTCTGTGTGAAGAAAACATTAGACAACTTCCTTTTAGTATAACTTAATGTGTCGCTCCGTTTACATCAAATATTTGTTTTATTTAGTTTAAATACAGTGAAAAATTCAGTGAGAGGTTTTAATTTTACCTGGATTTACCTCAACAAAGGTGAAAGGGTGTGATCACAGATTTCCTAGTTGGATTTTAGTTGTTCTTGAAAATGTTGAGCTTCACATCAGTCAACAGGTTATGCTGCCCTTTAACAATTCAACCAAGAGCTGTAAATGAGGTCACACTGTGACTCAGTTGACACAACAGTGGTAGGATTTATTTGTCTTCTCTTAAGGCCCATCAGACAAACTGCTTTTGACTCTAAATAGAAAAATGTGTTTAAAATTTCCTTCTTTCTTCCCTCTGTCTTCTCACCCACTGCCGAACCAATGTGAGAGTGTGTTTTTCCATGTCTCCATATTTTCAGCATGAATCTCTTGCGTTCTTCTTTAGCACGTGTGGGCGGGTGTCTGTCTTTATGTGTGTGTGTATGTGTGTGTGTGTGTGTGTGTGTGCGAGCATGTGTGTGTGTGTGTGTGAGAGCGTGTGTGTATGTGTGTGCTGGTAAATGACTGTTTGGGTGTGTGTCCAACGCCAGTCGCACATTCTGCATCACCATTCATCTCAATTTAACAGTGCTCAATGTGTGACTTGCTGCTGTGCGTATGTGTGTGTGCCCTCATGTATGTGTCTGGGTGTGTATGCGTGTATGTGTGTGTGTGTGTGTGTGTGTGTGTGTGTGTGTGTGCAGCCATCAGAGCCTGTAGATGTATAAATCATTGGTCGAGATTACGGCTGTTTTATTATTCATGATGCAGGCCTTTTATTGCCAGCGATATTTATCTCTTTCCTATCTTTCATGACCTGCAAGAGAAAGAGGGAGGGGCGGGGAGGGAGAAGAAAGAGAAAGAGGGAGAAGGGGGGAGGAAGGGAGGAGAAAGAGGGAGGGAGGAAAGTCAGTGTGTTTCTGCCTTTGGAGGGGATGCGAGGCTTTAGCTGAGCTGTACATAAATAAATTTGTTAAGTGGGCGGGTGTGGTTAAGTATTTGAGTGTGAGCGTGTGTGGGTTTTGTGTGTGTGTGTGTTACCTTGAATCTCCCACTATGGAACCAAAGACCACAAACAGCAGTCCAGCCTGATACATTTTGTTTAACCCTCTCTTATGCTTCTTACACATATGTTTCATCTGCTTTTCACTTTTTGTCCTCTCTGTTTTGTCTCTTTTGCTGGTTTTGTTTTGATTATGGCATATCTGATTCCCTCTGTTCTTACTGGCAGCGTAAATGTTTGTGTTTTCGTATTTATTGCAGGTACGTGCCCATGCATTCCAAGTTATGTAGGTGTAAGTGGAAATACAGGTATAGTTTGTGTCTTTTGATAGTGTACGATATGATCACCCATTCCTTTGAAATCTTTTTATGAGATCATAATGATCTGTTTTAATCTTTTCTTTGGAACACTTAAGTGTCCAATAAAATGTTGTTCTTGGTTGTTGAGGATAGATT
>JAPZDZ010000023.1:1417809-1437355 GCA_029783805.1 Acanthurus tennentii | reverse complement strand
TTTTCCATAAAGAGATTATCCTGTCGATTTAATCTAATAGAGGGGGGTTAACTAAAATGTACAGTAGTGATGGTTGTCAAATGGGAGGACACATTTAATCTACCTAGATGGTGACAGTTTAAATTAAAAAGGACCAAGATCAAAAGCTTTAGCCACAGTTCCCTGTCACCTTGTTGCTGTTACTTTTAGGTAGTGAGCAGTGAGATGCATGTCACAGCTTTCTGCAGAAAATTCAATGCTAGCACAAAAAGATGGAAATATTCTTTACCTGTCTGTACAACATTAAACTTTAATATACCAATGGTAAATATAATTGATTGGAATCAAAATTTGTACTGTCCTCAAATCATCCAAAACATCAGCGCTGTGTCAAATGGAGAAGTTATATTCTTTCAGGAACAGATTAAACAAAATGCCATTGCACTGAAATAAAAAAAATCTTTCCCTACCAGAATCAGCCTCTTACTTTTCTCACTTGACCCTTTGATATTTTTTGTATAAAATAAAAATATTTATTTCAGTTAGATATTCAAACCATTTCAAGTCAACAGGCCAAAATGTTCCCATAGCCCAAAAGTTTTGAGATTATAAACTGAACTTTCTGTAGACTTGAGTAAGTCAATAGATTAAATGTCAGACTACAGTAAGTGCAAGTGTAATGTCAGCATTATGATGATGTGCTCTACCTGTATTTAGTGGAGGATGTGGTTTGACATAAAAATGATTTTCCATTCAGCTGTTTTCATATTGTGTACCTGACTGAAAAAAACATATGGGTCAGCTCTTACCAGCAGAACAGTCGCAGTTTTATTCAGACTCCTACTTTCCTTTAAAGTTGGGAAATTACACTTTCAAAAAATGAGAATTTACACATTTTTCCTCATTTTTATTACAACAATCAAAAAGTGAATAACTCACCCTTCCTCAGATTAGTCCATTTGAAGGTTTCTCACTATCACTACCTTACTTTGACTAGTACAACAATAGCCTCTGAGGCTTATCTTAGCTGTGTGTTATGCAGTATCATTTTATGTCTTGTATATTCAACATGTTTCCTGAACATTGAACATAATAGTTTTTGAGTGAAATACTATATCTTAAGGGAAATTTACAAATTTTGTCCCTCATTGAAATAATTTGTCCCTCAATAAAAACCTGAAGCCCTCTAGTTTTAGGAGGTATGACTAGGTTTCTGCAATAGACTTGGCTCAACAAAATCCATGTGTTTTTTTTTTTTTATTTAACCACAAACTCCTCCTGAATCTCATTAAATTATGCTAAACTAACATGATGTTAATTTAAACCTTTCATGGGGTGAAAAGCGTTTGTACTACCAGACTTATTCCCAAAAAAATGCTAACTGGATGTGTTAATGAACTTACCACATAAATAACAGGTGAAGATGTCTTTATTTTAATTAAAACCATCTCACCACAGCTTAGTCACAATATAGCAGAGCCATAATGAAGAGATAATGCAGCATACTATCCCTCTTATCTAACAAATTTTTACATCTTGGTGAAAGTACATACCTTTAGGATTGGCTACTGCACAGCACTGAGGCATATTAAGAGTATCAAGTAGAATTTTAACATTAATTAAACATATCTCTGCTAGAAGATATTTTGCAATGAGACGACACCAGCCATGACACCCTGACAAGTTGACATTTAGATCCATGAGTACAAGTGTACTCATAGAGTGCAATTATTACTATGTAATAATATGAGCACCTAGTACTCATAGGTTGGACCATATCAATGTGTGAACAAGAAATTATTTTGATCTCAACTACAAGGAAAACAAGACAGACTTTTTAAATTACATTTTCACACAGGGTACCTTTACAAGACGAATTGAGCATTTGATGCAAAATCCAATTTGGATAATATTGTATTTTAGCTTTAACAATTCCCTGAGAACTTTGCAATTTGTGAAACTAATGTAACCATGCAGTGAACTTTGTTTTTTGTGTTGTTGCCTTTACACCTGCAGATCTCTCCTGTGCTAACTGCAACAAGCAATGACCACTGGGGGGCAGAACTGCACATCTTTCGGCTATAATGTTTTTTAATTAATTGGCTCGTCATCACCCGCACAGCAGCACCCTCACTTTTCTATTTTATCCAAGCTGCTATTAACCGCACACATAGACGTTGTTTAAACACGTATTGGTGGTATTGCAAAATCGCAAATAATCTTACAGAATCGTCAGCTACGGTTTTGATGTCGTAATAATATAGGTCAATCTGGTCTTTTGTTGACAGTTTGTTATCACAACACCTTGACAGATAAGCATCTTGGACTCGCCGTGAGCAGCGCACTTAACTGTCGTGTTTTGATGACGCCATCACTGGGACTTTCCGGATACGTCACTCGGGGCTTCCGAGTTATAGAGCTAGCTCTACCTCTGTGTTCGTGTCGGTAGACAGTGTTAAACGTCGCTTTGCTGCCCTGGAGTACACGTTAAAAGAGACAATGAAAACACCAAAGGCTCCTTAAAGTGACAAAATGTTTGAATATTGAGACGTCGTGTCAGGAGCGACAGTCAGTCTGAGAGGCGGAATGTCAACAACGCGGCCCCTCCTCGGAATGAGACGAGTCACCGAGCTAACGTGCCCGGAGCAGCCGACCAGCAGACTCCCTGCGTCAGCCGGGAGGCAGCAGCTAGAGGCCCCCACTGTGGACGAGTTTGCGGTGCTAGAGGACAAAGAAGACGAGCTGAAATGTGCCAAGCCTCGAGTGGAGCAGGTTTTTAAAGTGGCGTTCACCATTATCGGTCTGTTGGACCACACGGGACAGCCGCACGGTAGCAAAACATCTCGGCAAATATGGCTGCAGCTCAGAGGAAAAAGGGAAGACGTGTCCAAGGCAAAGGTGAGGTCCTAATATACTGCTTAACTTTGATTTTCTGTTTATAATTTAACAGCCCACTGTCTGTTTTGTCAGAGTGGTATTATTTAAGGATAACCCAAATAACACTACGCGGGCTGTACCGCCCACAGTCGGTTTGCAACTGATGAACAGGTGTATCGGTATCCCGTGATTGGCTTCGGTCTCAGCTGTTTAATCACCAATCTCACCAGCATTGTCAAGTTATACAACATCAAAGGAAGTAATTATCGTATTGACATTTAAGATGGTCCACAGTATTTTTTGATATGTCTTCATATTCCATGTCTGTACCCACTGCAACACTAAGTCAGAACTTTGATGTTGTGGATAAGTGATACAGTTTAAAAAATATAAAGGTCTCTTCTTACTTAGCTACCACACTGGCAGAACAAACATGGTTTTTTGAAATGTATCACCCTCTGCCTGGGTGTGATTTGCTGGGGTGAGGGTGGTGGTTTCCCCTCTCTTCTAATATCCCCTCCTGTTGTGATTCATTTTTTTTCATCCATGTGGACATAAGTGTTATCCTTACTTCTGGTTAAAGTAAACAGTATAAATGCATTTCTAATTCTCGCCAGCAGATCATACAAGGTAGCAACCTAAGCAAGCTATTTTTAAATACACCGTGTTTATATGTATATGTTTTGCTGGCACTTACATTGGCAATGATGACTGTGCCAAGAATGTCACAATAAATTCAGTTCCATAGTTTGTTCCTGCTAAATAAACTGTTACTATATACAATTATAACTAGCGTATTATTTATATTTGCTAATTATCAAAATAAATATTTGTATGAAATGGAAACAAAGCATTGTGCTATTTCTTGTGTACAAGGCACACACAGCCTTTTCCCAATTTAGAGCATATATTTTATGATAGTAATATTAGTCATTAGGTTATGCAGTCATCATGGCCATATCATCAATATTGTGGTGTCAAGTCAAAAATGTCATGACATTTGAATTTTCAGTTTATTGTCAGCTCGAGAGTTGTCACTGGCCATCGCTCAGTAAGGGGCCCACTGGCAGAAGTCATAAACACAGTATCATAATGTCAGCGTTGGCTGTCCTAGACACCTTTTTTAGTTTCAGAATCAGTTTTATTAGTTTATGACTGTTATAAATTCAAATATCAGCACGTTTTGTTGTGGTTGTCTGTGTATAGAACCCACACTCCGTGCAAGTTATTACAGTTTCATACAGGATCCCTACTTAAAATGTCTGAAATTTAGTTAATAAAATTAAGGTATTAATGTGTAAAAAGGTCTGGAAGTATAGGAGGGTATATATTAAATTTAATCAGGGGCAAGGAGTTCTTTAAGGGTTATTTACACTTGACATTTCAGATTGACCTGAACTTTCCATGAAAAACAAAACTTTAAGTGAAGCATCAACAACTATATCAACATCATCACATAAGTAATTAGTTGTTTGAACAAGTTGTAATTGGAGATACCCGGGGTTTCTTCACTAGTTTGGTCGTGTTTGATCTTCTTCTTTCAATTGATTTGATGCTGCAGTTGCATATGGCTGCCCCCTACTGTTTGTTATATTGTTCATGATACAGTTAACAATATTTTTTATTGTCCAATATTGTGCTGATATTCACCTTGTTTCTTTGATTTAGTCTGGATGTCCAGGTTGAGTTAAACTCACAGGTTAAAATACTTTCGACAGCTACTCTCAGGTCACTGAACAGCTTCCTCCTTTAAAGCAATGCTAGTGTTGCATCATTTTTGGTTGACTTAGTTTTAAAAACTGAATTTATATCTTAAGTTACTACAGGAGAAGTGAAGAACAGAAAAACTGCACTGTTGTTACTGGTACCAAAAATTTAGGTATTAATATGGTTCAAATGTGTACCAAACCCTACTCACAATAGGATTGCAATGGCAACCTAAAGAACCTCATTTTTTAAAATACGTGTTGCTACAATAAACAGACTTAAACCAGTGCTGCCAAAAGTTAAATAGTCATATGTAAGCTCAATAGTTGTCTGACTCTGCAGTATGAGAAGCAAACATTGACAATATTCTTAAATCTTAGTATATGTCTGTAGTTTCTTTTTGTCTGTTCCTATCATATATATTTGTGATTCTTGCTGGACAGTTGGTAACGTAATGTAAGATTATTGTTATTTCTCAATCATGAAGTTTCTGTTATTGTGGGAATGTTGTCATCAAGAGCTGTGTGTTGAGATAGTACCAGTAACGCAACTTTTACTTACAAATAAATATTTTCTGGCCACAAGTACCTTCCATATGGAGGGTTTTGTTGTTGCTGATTTGTTAGTTATATCATACCTTTAGATACATATGAACTTGTGATTAATGAAGTCAACTCTCTTTAAGTCATTCATGTGCAATATTTCTCTGTGTCTTCTTTTGTGTGTGATGCACAAAATTTGATTATTTTAGAAAAAATTAAATTATCATGCTCAAAGATATCTAACACATAATATCTAACTAGGGGACAATCTTCCTGCACTGTAATATAAACAAAGCTTTGTGTGACTCAATCAAATTATCTTTGATTATTATCTTCAACTCTAAACACAACCCTTGTTTCAAAAGGAGATGCATTTAGAGATTGCCCATTTACATTTACTTATGCAAAATAGCTGTTAACATCTGTAGCATTTATATATTCCCCTGTGAATTCCCATGCAAGAGCCTATTTCACACTTCTGCATCTCTTATCAAGAGGCTCTCTCATTTGTGCCTAAGTTTTTCACTATAACCAGCTGTTCCTAGCTCTGCCAGTCAACCGAGAATGTGGTGTGGAAATGGTAATTTCACTCTCAAGTCATGAAAAGGGTGACAGAGAAGTCATAAATGGCTTCTCTATAACTATACCAAGTATAATGTTGCTTCCTCTCATGTGGTAAATCTCTGTCATTATTCCTGTAACACTGTTAATTGTAATGTACATTCCACAATTTCAAAACAGTTGGGACCCCGTTTGAACATAAAACAGAATGTGATTTCCTCTTTGAAATGCTCTCAATTAAAGAGGGTTTTTTGCTTTTGTTTTTTTTAAATTAAGTATATAAAGTATAATATTAGTCTGTATTTTATTCTAACAACATGTTTCAAACAAAGTGGGACAGGAGAAACTTAAGACTGTGGAAGTTGTGTAATGCTTGAAAAACACCTGTCTGGAACATTCCACAGGCAAACAGGTTCATTTATAACAGGTGATAATAACATAGTTTGGTGTTTCCAACTCAAAAAATTCCATCCAAAAAATGGCCCCTAACACACACTCACTAAAGGACAAGAAGAGATGACAACAATACTGACTTCCAAACATTCCTTATTATTTTTTAAAAATAAAATATGTGATAACTGTCTTCTTTTTAGTGTTTGCTTATTCAGGTTCAAGTGATCTGTAATATTGTTAAACAATGTCTGTCATAGTCTGCTGCTACTATTCACAGGATCAGCAAGTGTACAGTGTAAAAAGTTCAGTTTGGGTTTATGGAAAAAGCAATATGGCTAGACCAAAAACACTGTAATTATTCACTTTCTAAGGGTCTAAGATATTCATTTCTGAGATTTCCGATTACATAATAAAAATACAATACACAAAGGTAAAAGTAATTTGGCAAACAAATGTACAAATTCTTCAACATTTGAATAGTAATGAAACCTAAGATACCAGTAGCTACATTATCTCGGTCAGTTGTGGTTATTGAACAGAAACCTCCTGGAAATCCCAATTAATTTTATTGGCTGTTTGATTCCAAAAGCCACACCCAAATGTTTGCGATGTGTTTTCTGAGTCTGAAACTCCGACATCCTTTCTTTCTCTTCTGCCACGTCATTGTTGAGTCATTTTACACTGCTGATATATTTTTACACTAACACTAAAGAAATGTGACACCATATCTAGAAGTAAGTTACCGCACCTGCAGCTGATTCATCTGAACATTTCCCATAGCCATAGATTCCCTGAATCAATGACAAGTGTTTGGTTTCAGCACGTGTCAGCTATACAGCTAAGGGGTTGTGTATGTGGGTGATGTTTGTCAGTGTGTGCAATTGTTTTTTTAACTAAAGGAAAACATACATGCACAGTTTCATGCTCAATGTTTTTTAATTTGAATTTAGAAAAAATTACTGGCATATTTTTTGGGGCATGTGTCAAATCCTGTTTCACAATCGTAATTTTTACCAGGTCTGTAGCGTCGGTGTGTGCTTTAGTTGTGGTTGTTAAAAGGACATATTCATTTTCACAGCCTTATTCCTTTTTTAAATTTTCCAAAATTCATTTGCTGAACAGCAGTTGTATACAGATATTTTAATTATTGCTGTTTTATCAGTGAAATGAAACTACAATTTTTTTTGTTTTGTTTGTTTTTTGGTCTTTTCTTGCAGGAATATGTTCGAGGACTCTGTGACCCCGAACTGCAGAAAGAGGAGCGATACCCAGTTGACATGCACTGTATTTTTGCTGGTGCTCGGGGCCTCTTCCTGGACAGGCTTGTACGGGACACAAGTGCAGAAGTTCTGGTGCCTGAGCCAGGCCGCCTGCGGTTGCTGGGCCGGGCTGAACCTGTTGTGATGGCCCAGAGTAGAGTTCAGCAATTTGTAGCACTATTCCAGGTAGGGGGCTAATAGTTTGTAATCACACACAATTTTGTCATACAGTAGCAGGAGCGTAAAAGATGGACATTTTTAAAGTGTATAATAAGAACCTGAGAGGTCAAGTGGTGCTGCTACACCAGCTTTATTCATTACTATTCTGCACATCTATAATATGCATTTTGACAAGACTTTTCAGAGACTTTTTAGAATACAGACATCTTTATAGTCACATTGAAAACTTTAAGTCTTCCAAAGTAGAGCTGAAACAGTTACCCAGTTGTAACTTGAGCAAAATGACTGCAAATTAGTGGACAAGGATTTGTTTAAAAGTTTTTCTCATTTTCACAAAAAAAAAAGGTTAGCCGTTTCATACTACTCAAGTGTAAAGATTTGTTGCTTTTTTTCATCCTTTATGATGTTAAAAATAACATGTCTATGATATGACAAAACAAGCCTTAAGGAGACTGATTTCACAAGACCAAATATTACTCACTTATTAGACAAATTAATAATTCAATATTGTAAATAATCAATAGATGCACCCTATTTAAAAGGAAAAAGACACTGAAGTATGACAAGTGTGTATGTTTTTACTCAGGAAAAGCAAAGTCTACCAAGTGACAGAGAGCCTGCAGTGAAACGCGCATTTAAGTCCTTCGTGGAGGAAAGGGATGACAAGTACACAATGGAGCTGCTTCTTCTACCCAGTGCCCTGAAGGAAGAGTTACTGGGTCTGGCTCATAGCCCCACTGCCACAAACACATCCTCCCTGGTTAGTGTAAGCCTTTTTTATATTAATTCATACAGCACAGTATAGCCAGTGTCCAGATAAAACTAATTCTCTGAGTGCCTAGAGCAAATTTAGAAAATAATTGCCATGAATGAGCAGTTTTAATTTAGAGCAGCTTATTAAACAGTTGAACAAGATGTCATTTCATGCACAGGCATCTGTGCAGCAAGTGAAAGAGAAATTTCATGCCTCTTCATTTGTGAGAGATACTCTGGTTTTGGTATGGAAAACCACACAGCGAAGCAGGGAAGTACAATATTAACCATGACCATGGCTAGTGTTCATATTTAAGGGGGATTTTTACTGTACTTTCTTAACTCCGATGATTAATGTGATTGTCATGTGTTTCCTCTCCCAGGCTCAGCTCAACCAGACGCTGCATCCCAGCTTGGCAGACGTCGACCAAGACCGCTCTCAGAGTAGCACCCCAGTGACAGAGCTCTCTAACCGCATCCTAGACACCAGCTTTGAGGAGAAAGGGACTGGAGCAACATCTGTTAGTGGAGGCTTTAAAGTTGGAGGAGCCATAGCCGTAGGTCCTGAGGCTGTTTTCCTCAATGGTACTCGCCCAACACACAAGCGGCGCTCATCTGAGAGTGAGACTCGCGACACAAAGAGACAATACTCTCTGGAGCGGAGGGATGAGTCGCCAGAGAGAGCAAGAGAGAGGGAGCGACAGAGGGACAGAGAAGGCCGGGTGGGCAGTAGCAGCTGTAGGTCAAAAACCCCCTCTGCTTCGTCATCACTCTCTTGTTCAGCGAAAGCAAACACAGTAGTCGGTCCAATCATGTTAGACTCCAACGAAGGAGTCTCGGATGATGGAGAGGCAGTCAGCCCAGAAACCAACCTCCGCTGCCTGGTCAATTTTTTCAGGTAAAAGTTATAACACAACCGAGATTCTAAGAGGGTTGTGGTGCAGTGTAAAACAAAGTGGTGTAACATGTAACTACTTTTGAAAATCAATAAAACAATAGAAATACAGTACAATTATTGTTTTACATCACTGATTTAATTACATTTTGTACTTAGTTTTAAGTAGGTGCTTGCAACGCATTTCAAAAAAACTGTGACAGGAAAAAGAAAAGATTGAGAAAGTTGTAGAGTGCTTAAAAAGCGCTTGTTTTGAATGTTCCACAGGTAGACAGGTTTACAGTAAGCTTATCCATTAACCTCTCGTAATGTCTTGTCACTTGTAAAACTCAAATCTTTCAGAACCATGGGTTACCAGCAGGAAGTGGTGGAGCGTGTTGTTAAGGAAACGGGACAGACAGAGGACACCTTCCTTGTTCTGGAGAAAATTGTTGAGGAGACCAAGCGTTGTGAGGAGGGTTCAAAAGGGAGTGAAAAAGAAAGACGATTGAACTCCCTGTGCTCCCCAGACACTCCCTCCTCCTCATCCTCCTCCTCATCCTCCTCCACGGTTTCTAGATTCAGAGAAAAGGAGCGTGAGCTGAGCAAAGTGTTGGCAGACCCAGGGAGGTCTAAAGAGAACATAAAACCCAACCAACATGGAGGCAGTAGTAACGGTCTTGGGCACCGGAGGCAGTGCAGTGGCAGCGAGACCAGCACTCAGCAGGTAAACCCCTTCACAAAATGACTGTTTCCTCTCCAACATCATTTTTTTCCTTTTTTCCTTTGATAAACCCCACATTTAATTCAGCCACTTGAACTGTGAGACAAGGCAAAGACCACATCTCCATCATCTCATATATAATGTTATCTGTACCGTTTTACTGAAACTTGACAAGTTTAGTGAACTCCTGTAGGTGTTTGCCTATAGAAATCCACATGAGACCTGTCATGGCCATTTACTTCTCCCATAGCCCCAGTCACACATTCACATTTTTTTTTCAAAGCTTTCTCTACCCCGCACTCTGATCTCTTCGTCTCAAATCATTTCCCATAAATTGCTTTGTATTTCATGACTCATCTAAATGGATCTGAGCTGTTTCTGTATCATATCACATAGCGGTACCTTATTTTGTTTCCTTGTTTCACCCTATTTTGACCCTAAGCTGCCTTCAGATGAATGATATCACTTATGGTTTGACAATACCAAAAATTTAAAAAGGGCAAAAACATCACAAATTGCTTTCATGTTTGATAAGACTGACATCTACTAACACATGTTTTGTATTATGGAGTAAGATATAAATGTACCTTCTGAAATGAATCTGAATCTCAATTTTTTTTTTCTAAACTTGCTATATTAATGTTTTCAAAATGGAATTACAGATGGCAGTTAAACACACAAAATAACCAAAATTATGTCTCATTTCAGGCTATAACTATCAAGAGGAGCTCAAGTGCTCAAGGAGGAGCAGGAAATTATGAGGTTATTACCATCGAGGATGATGATGATGTCATCCTCTCCAATACCAAAACTGCAGATAGTAGGACGTCACGGATGATGACAGTGGCACACTTGGACACCCAGTCAGGATCCAGAACAGACTACTTGGCACGGGGTGGGGGTGGGATCCCACAGAGGGACTACCTGTCGAGGGGTGGGACTCAGACTCTGGGGGGATCAGTGAAAGTTGAGAGTGTGACAGCGCTGCGCAGCACTCCTCAGTGGCTGACTGCCACCACCACCTCTTTAGCTACGACCCCCAGTGTAGGTATTAGCTTAAGGTCCCTTGCACTCATACATGTGCTTTTCATATTTTTATATCACTCTAATGTTTTAGATTATTTTTTTTTCAGTTGCACATTTTTTGTTTGTTTGAATAATGCCATTGATGCTAATCTTTACATGTGTGTAGGGTACTAATATCCATCTGTTCTACTCCTTATATTTTACGTTGTCCCAAAGGATTAAAACTTTGGGATTTTTTTTATTTTTTATTTTTTGGCAATATAACCTGAACACCTCAAATTTAGCTAAGCCATGACGTAAATGTCCCAACTCATAGTGAAGACTTTGATAGTTGTTGTTCTGGTTTATGTCATAAATTACTTCCTTGTCTTTCTATGATTTACAAATATGTGTTTGCTGTCCTCCTCAGTCAGCTCAGGCCATCACCCGGCCTTCGGCCTCTCCCTATCAGACTATCGGCCACATTGGGTTTCATGGGATTGGAGCAAGGACTCCTCCTGCAAACGACCCCCCACCGCCCCCGGTGACTGGTTTGGCTCGTTTCCATCAGTCGCTGAGGACTCCTTACACTCTGAAGCTGCCAAATGAGACAGGACGTCAGGAGCTCAGGCACATCATCATAGATGGCAGCAATGTGGCTATGGCGTGAGTGTGCAACACAACACACTTTCTCATACCTGAAGACACACATGCACAAACACAAGCAAATATGAGCTGTCTTGGTGTCTCTGCTCAAAAACACTGCACTGGCATAAAATGTGTGAGAAAGACTTAAAGTAAAAAATCAAGAATTTCATACCGTGTATGACTATCCTTCAAAATTATTCTTTTAAGTTTTAAAAAAATAATCAAAACAATTGTATTTAATGCTGTATGATGGAATTTGTACACCACTGAGAAACTATACTGTGATCCAGTTTGGGTTTAACAAAAAAGAAAACCCTTCAGATACACATCAGACTCTGCAGCAAAGAACCAAAAAAGTACAAATTATCTCTCCCTGGTTTTAGGCTCAGCATCTCGGAGAGGGCAAAGTGTTTCCCTGAAGTTTAATGCGCTAGACAGCCTTTCTAATCTGTGTTTTTGGGCACGTATTGTACTTTTTCGATCAAGTATCGGTCTTTGGGCGTTGTGGGTTTTGGTCGGGGAATTTTTGGTTTATTTTTGCACATTCATGTTGCACATAACAACATACGTTCAGCTCAGAGGATATTAATGTCACTTTAAAAAGGGGATGTTTATGCACAGATATAATTCACAATGATAAATAAATAATAAAAATGTTATAACTAATTATTTGTTTATTTTTTATGTGAACAAACCTCAAACTTCAATTCCATGTCACAGTTAGTATGAAATTAATTTAAAACTGGGCCACCTTTTAACCTATTTAAAAAGCTAGTAAACAGCCTACAGCTGAATTTCTGGTTATGATATCAATATGCAAAGAACATGATGACCCCTGTAGTGGGAACTGTAATTATAGAAGTGGTAAAAAGAAATATTTCAGTGACAAGCCACAAGACAGATGTACACTGGGGTTTACCTGCAGTCATTTAAAGGCTTTTACCAGTGACCCAGTTGTGACTGTTATGATTTACATTTTAGTTTACATGTGAATCATCCAGATAACCCACCTCAGTTCCTCTGAACATTGTGAAGCCACAATATCAGGTAAAAGTGATGAATGTGCATTACTGAAGAAAAGGCTGAAAAAAACACATGACTGTAATTTACAACTCAGATGTTGTATTTCAGTCTAATTAAGTTGTAAAGACAGAGTTGTAGTTTCTGTGCTGACGGTGGTAATTCCACACCTGTGGCACATGCACCACGTTTTTCCTTTTACATGTGAAGCCACCAGCCTTCCCATCAATATCATCATCATCATCATCGGTTAAGGTCACACACTCACACACTTTCTGTGCTACTCTCAAACGAAACGGGCGATTGGTTGAACCTGTTTTGTGTAGGAGTACCAAAACTCATCCCACGCAAAATCTTTTTACAAAATCGTGTTATGCATCACATTTGTGAGAAGCTGTGAATGTGAGAGTAGTTGTCAGAGTGTCAGAACTGTTTTAACAGTATAATATTGATAAGTCATAGGGTGTTACGGGGGAGGGTTGAAAAAGAAAGGCCTTTTAACTTCTAGTTAAAATTTGTGTTTGTAGTTTCAACAAGAAGAGTCTTTGCTGTGTTTTGTGTGTTATAAGGGTAGTGAACTTTTTTACTCATTCTTTGCTAATGTGTTGTCACAGTCCTTATTTTGTATGGTCTTGTCTTGACCTATCATTTTTGCAACCACTTCCTTTTACATTATGTGTCACTCCCACTTTTGTGTCTTGTCTTCCAACTTCCTTACTAGAAATATGCTGCAAGAGAAAAGCTCAGGTCACCTCTGACTCAACATCTGTCAGACAGGAAGAAAAACTGTTTTCATAATAATTGTAATTATTATATAAAGTAATGTAGAGTTTGATTAAGTAAGGAGTCTATTAAATCCTTGGAATAGAATATAGATTAGAATGTAGAATACAGTAAAGACAAATAATATAGACAAGACAAAGAAATATTGTAAACATTTACCTGCATCTGCAAATTTTTTGTAATGTTTTTCCTCCTCTTTTTTGAAAACAAAAGGCCACACTTGATCAGTTGTTTATAATCTAATCATTATGTTCCTAATGCAGTAGGATTAGGATCCAGTTGCATGAACTACTTAAAAAAAAAAATCAACATTTTCACAATAATATGTTTAAAAGAGACTATATATTTTGTTTAGTGTGTACCTACATTATCCCAAACGTTTCCAACAATGTCCAAACAAGACAAATCAAAAAATTTAAGGTCACTTTGCTCTTAATTTTGTTGCTACTTATTTGCTTTTTTTTTTTTCTTAAGATAAGATATGAAATATAAGGGCTAACTAAGCCCAAGTGGTTATATGCAGCTGGACAGAGGACATGTTGTAAGCCTGAAAGAGGTTATCAGGGTATGAAAACCTATTCAAATGAGCTCTGATATGATTTTGCTCCCTCAGGTTACATCCAGGTTTCCACGGTGTTTTTACTGGTTACGTAATCTTTTTCTGTTGTGGTGTCATTCATCACTTTCTCTTTCAACAGTCGTTGGAACTTCCCTTGAGTTTGCACTGCGCCCCTGACCTAAGGGGCGCAGAAAATGATTGTGCGTGTGCGCATGTGTGTGTGTGTGTCCGTGCTTGTTTTTTTAAACCTTGAGTTTGTATGTCTGTGCTTATACAGCCATGTCAGATAAAACAACTTTGTAATCAGTTGTAGGTACTGGTAAAGTGATTTTGGTCAAACTGTTGAGCCTGATCAGTATCAAACTATATCATGGAAAATTTCCATTGACTTCCACAGTTTTCCTTGTTTCCAGGAATGCAACTCTGTCAACACTCTCTTACTCTTATCATCATGAAAGATGGTTGTAACATGGTTTCACCTGGAGGCCATTACTGTTTGTTGATTGTTTTTCCACCTCATCCACATTCAGCTGTAGCTGCATCAGCAGCTTATTGTGTCAGTACATGTGCCAGGAACATAAAGAAACCTTTTATGTTTGGCCAGACCTACATGACTTTGTTGGAAACCTGCTTAATATTTTGTGCCAAACCACTGTGTGAAACAAGCAGCCTCATAGAGTGTTTGCTTTGCATCTCTGCTTCACCACAGCTCATGAGAGACCAGATTGCTGATCAAGATCAGTAACCCACTGCACAGGGAAGTTACCAGTAGGGGCTTAACTGACATGAATTCACATGACAAGGAAAAAGAAAGAAGAATGATCAGAGGCTCCATTATAATCTGAACACTTTGGCCATTTAGAGCTGTGTATTTTTCCGAGAACATCCGTTCTGAAAAAAATCTCTCAGTGCTGGACTGTTTTCATTTATTCTGCTTACCAGGAAGCAAATCAGGTTGGCCATGCAGTCTAAAACTGTGCTGAACTATTTTGAATAAAACACAGTACTGTGGCAGATGTGTTTTTCTGCTGCCAGATGCACTGATGTGTTGATCAATGGAAGGATTAAGGGTTTAGAATTTCCTTTAACACATTAAGCTGTCAAATAAATTACCCAGTTAAAAATAAGCAACCTGAAAAATTCGGTAATATCCGAGTATGTCACTAGTGTGTCGTGTCTGCGGCTTGCAGTAGCTGCAGACTTCCTGTTCGCTGAGGTTGGCTGCTCTCTGAGTTTCTTGTCTCTGTTGGTGTTTGTTGTTTGTGTTGTTTTGTGGTTTTTTGCTCCAGCTACTCATTTATTGTTTTACAGCCGTTTGACGTTTGACTTACAGACCATGCACGTCATCACCAAGAATCCAAGTCACCTGATGGTGACATTGTGTGTGTGTGTGTGTGTTTAAGTTCTGTTTTGTATTGACCATCGCTAAAACAATTTCCAGGTTTGTCATCACTTGTGACCATCAAGACTAATTTGACATTCAGTGCTGTTATGCTTATGTTTAAAATATTTTGAACTTGCATCATTATGAGATGGAAGGATTTTAGTGCTTGCACACTGCCTTATTTGTCTAATTATTTTTTCTTGTCATTTTTCCCTTATTTTTATTATCTAATGCCCAGAGGTGCATTTACTGTAGGACAGACAAAGAATGAGCTTACTGTCAGGTGGTATTTCTCTGATCAAACTTTTTCTTTCTCAGTACTAATTCTGATATAGTATCTGCTAATGGCAGTACCAAAACAGCAATACTAAAGTTCTCTTTGACCAAAATTTCAAATCTGCATACCTCAGCCATATATTTTTCAATATAATTTAAAGCCAGAGCCTGTTTTCTCACAATACACTGTAATAACTTTTTTACATTTTTTAACCGCTTGACAAGACTTCTTCAGTAAAATGTCTGTCTATAACGATATGAGAGAGGTAGTCAAAAAGTGTTCATTTAATTTGCATTTAATTTACTAAACATCAGTGGTTTGGACAGCACAAACTATAGCTTTAAACTTATTTCTGATTTATATACACGTCTCCTCACTGTGACCCTCATCTTTTCATCCCTGTCTCTCCAGTCATGGCCTTCATCGATTCTTCTCTTGCCGAGGAATAGCACTGGCTGTGGAGATGTTTTGGAGGCGGGGCCACAGGGAGATTACTGTATTTGTCCCTCAGTGGCGTCAAAAGAGGGATCGACTCACAACAGGTACTCATGAAAGTGTATGCAGAGCCATCTTCAAGTAACAGAGCAGTGATGTTTTTTACTGTTCTGGTTCCCTACTGTAGCACTTGGGATTTTTAATGAATCTAGGAGGGTTTCATTGGTCAAAAGATCTAAAACATTCAAATCCATTCAACCAACTTTACAACAAATCTATATGTATTTACAACATAAACAGTCTGTGAGTGATTTTTTTTTTTCTTTTTCCATTTTTATAAACATTGAATATAAATGTAATTTTCATTGTTTTATCACAGAACAACATTTTCTAAACCAGCTAGAAGACTTGAGATTGCTCTCCTTCACTCCCTCCAGAGAGGTCTGTGGCCAGAGAATATCCTCACATGATGATAGGTAAAAACACAGACACACACAGGCATACACACATATACACAGTCCTGAGTCCTGATTAAACCAGAAATAGTTCAGGAGAGAGTCTACTAGTTCTCCATTCTTGAGCTTGACAGAATTAAACAAGCAGACATAATGGGGCAGAGGAGAAAAACATTTTGCCTTATTTCAACTTGGTTAACTCTGGGTTTTTTGGTTCCATTATGAACTTGCAACATCTCCATCACAAATACCTAACACTGTGAGTCTCACTCTCACCCCAACCCACACATACTACTTGCACCTGTGTAACAGATGTCTGGTGAAAAGTGGTGTGTTAAAAGTGTGTTGTTTTTTTGTTTTGTTTTTTATTTTGTGGAGGTGTTAAGGGCAGGTCAGTGAGTTTTGAAAAACAGATCTCTCAGTTACTTTAAACCAATGAGCAATTATACCTGTCCTCACTCATAAATTAGGTCAGTTTGTGATTAGGATTAGTTTCAAGTTTTAAGTGTCTAATCCAAACACACACTCTCTCTCTCGCTTTGTGTCAGGTTCCTGCTCCACCTAGCAGAAAAAACAGATGGGATCATAGTAACCAATGACAACCTGAGGGACTTTGTCAACACGTCAGACACCTGGCGCAAGATCATTCAAGAGAGGTGATATTGCGTTATATATAAACAGCACAGTCAGTCACTCGTTTACGCATTCCATTACACAACATGATACTGGAAAATCCACTAAGGCAGACTGCCAGCTGGATGATATCAGATCTTTTTTTTTTTTTTTTTTTTTAGCATTTACCAATATTCTTGTTGTGGCTTAGAAAACTGAAGAATTGCAGCTGAACCAGAAGCATTTTACATTTTTTTGACTTTTAACGTGCACAACAAATTCTAATAAAAAGGTTAGAGCAAATAAATTAAGAGCAAGAGAATCAAGAGCAAATAAAGTTACTACAATACTTTATATTTTTTCTTAAGAATCTATTATTATTAAGACGATTTCAGCAATTCACTGACTAGATTGACTTCTGTGTTTTTTCCTTTTTAAATAGAATAGTAAAAAGGCCTTAAATTAACCCAAAAACCTGTCTGTCACCTGTCTGCACCTTCTCCACAAGGAAGTTATGAAGTCCAGTTTGATAATGTGCACTGACACACCACTGTGTCAACTTGAAATAACTCATCTTGCTGTCAGTCAACCAGGATCTCATGCTAGCCTTTTAGGATTATTGCAGCTCAAGAGTTTTTCTGATTGATTAAAATGCAATTTGTGACTGTTTGTACTGTATTGTTAACTATTTTGATAGGAATTTTTTAAAATTGCAGCTGTAAAATGTTTAGATGTAAAAAGAATTCACTACTAATACCGATGTGAAGTGACTGTTTTAAAGTTAAGTTTTTAAGCATAGCATAAAAACTGCACTAATACTGCACACTTTAGTGCTTTCACAACAAAGAGTTTTTATTATGAAGTTGTTAAACTACTATTGAATTGCCCCTTTGAAGAGAATATTTGGAGTCTACTCTGACACAAATACTTTTGTAACTAATTTTGGCTTAAGAGGCTCTGACCATAAAAACCAGTCAGTGTTAAATGCTCAAAAATGTTGGAAATTTGAAAGAAACCTCATTTCACTCAATAAACAGACTAATGGACATATTTTTTTCTTTTCCACTCATAGGTTGCTTCAGTTCACGTTCGTGGAAGACCACTTTATGATCCCTGATGATCCTCTTGGGCGAGACGGACCTCACATAGACATGTTCCTGCGCAAAGACAATAAGTATGTTTTGTTTGCAGATGAGTATAAAATTCTAAAGAAGACCTGAGAGACGCCTCCAGGTTGTTATTGGAATGACAGTTGCATTTTAACTTAGGCTTGCTTAAGAAATGTTTGTCTTTTTTTTAGGACTTTTGGTGCACGTGTCCTGTTGCAGATCTTCTCAGTTGCATCCTTCACAATCTTTCTCTTCTTCTCTCTCCCTTTATGTCTTTCTTTCTATTTCTCAGGAGGGCTCCAGTCACCCCTCCCCCACTGAGACCCCCAGACTTCCGGCCGTCCTCCCAGCAGCAGCAGCAGCAGCAGCCAGTTTACGTCCAGGCCCTCCACTCGGCTCCTCGGACCCCTGCCTCCACGCCTAGGCCCCCTCCCTCCTTGGTCCCACACCCCACTACACACTGGCCCCACTCTGGTCCTCCTGAATGGCATCCACCCCGCCGTTCTCCTTCCCCCTCACCCTCGCCTCCACCCCAGCGGTCACCGGGTGAGACATCTGAGCTTAAACGAAAGCTGTACGACATCTTCCCGGACCAGAAGCAACGCATTGACCGCATCCTCAACGACAACCCATATATGAGAGACCTGAATGCCCTATCTGGGCTGCTGCTGGGATAAATAGCTAACAGCAATTGGAATCAGCAGACAAAGACAGTACAAGAATATATGTATACTATAAATTATTTACCATTTCTTCCAGCCTGGAAGACACGGAGAGTTCATTTTAAATATTATTTTACATAAAGACTGATCATCAAACTAGCTGCTATTGGCAAAAAGTATTTTTTGAATATTTGTTTCTCTGTCCCTCCTCCTTTGCTTTCAAATTCATTAAAATGAACAACACTGGTGTGTACAGAGACAAAATGTTAACAAATCGTGGTATTTATGAAGCAGCAAAGTTTATGTTGATCAGACAGTGATCAGTCATCACAGATCCTTGTCAACAGTGCCAAGGTTTCCTGAATGTAGTACCAGCACTGGGAGAAAATGTTTTGGACCAAGAACAGTGAACTTGTCATATGTGACTATCAGACTCCTGCACCTTTCTGAATTTACAAGCTCTCTACCAATGGACATTTACAGGTTTTGCTTTTTTTTTTTTTTTCTCTCAACCCATTAGTTGTACACTTGTTGTGTTCTCGGCAGAATTAATTCACTGTAGGGTTGTACGGAGTTATTGAACTCAGTGTCAGTGAGAAGTTTGTAATTATTCAGCATCAACGGGAAGTGCTGATTTTTAAGTACCACTTCGATCTTTTTTTGTGGGGAGGGGTTGCTTTCTCTAATCTTTTTTGGTAGTTTGTTTGTTTTTTCTTTCTTTTTTTTTTTTGGGGGGGGGGGGTTTGTT
>JAPZDZ010000023.1:1399693-1413486 GCA_029783805.1 Acanthurus tennentii | reverse complement strand
TCTTGCAAATGTGTGTGGTCTACACACACATGGACTTAAATCCTCTACTGAGGTCCTTTTTATTAACATGCATAGTAGCATATAGTTTTTGTGTTTAACTTTAAGCTTAAAGAAGTTTATAAGTCCCTTATCATATCCATTATTCATTATTTATATAAAAAAATGAGGCCCAAGAGACACAGCATACCTCTCATGCACAAAAACACATCAGGTGCAAAATTACATAGGCAACATGTCTCTTGCAATCTGGTTGTTATTATGCAAATATTTGTTGCTTGTGTTTCAGGCATGGTGCTTTGCCAACACTGACTGTGTGTGTCCAGAGATAATTCCTCGACTGCAGTGGAAAATACTGATGCTAATCATGCACAGGTCTGCTTTGGTCAAAAGAATAGCTTTAGAGTCTACTTTGGTCCAGATTGCTGTTCCTTACATTGCAAAAAAGAGCCTTTGCATGTATGACTACTGCAACTAGTTCAGCAGCACACAAGGTTCTGACCTGAAGGTTGAGCTACACTGAATTGCAATAACAAGAACAAATATCATTTGGGGGATTTTTTTTTCACAGTGAAATTTTTGACGCATTTGCAACAAATGGTTTTATATACAAGCTTTTAGGAATGACTAAGGATTCCCTTAACGGTTATTAAAACCATCTTAAAAAATTCAATATTAAAAACAACATGGGCTTATCCAAAAAAAATGCTTGGATTAATACAAAATAACCTCTGCGCTTTAGGCTTGAAGTTCTTAAAGCATTAAATTCTTTTTTTAGATCATAGAGAGCACAGAAACCAAAATTAAAAAAGAAAAAGATGAAAATTATGCTGTCAACAGCTTAATTTGGCCTGGGTTTTTGCTAGTTACTTGGCATATTACATCTGCATCAAAATTTACCATAAAATTTGTTTTTTGATGTCATGGTGGATGATTTAATTTGTTGTTTGTTCTATTCTGGATTTTGTTACCTGACTTGACAATCTTTCAGATGCTCGGATAACAAAAACAGGACTCTTCCAGGCCACTAGGCACAGATTTTGATCTCGCTTCCTTTTACCACTTTTAAACAGAGAATGGAGATAATACAGATGCCTATTATAGACTTGTGTTTTTTTCCACACCTAATGAGGCCACTTAAATGCAAAATCCCATCTGTACTACTGTTTCCCTATTTTTCTGAGGCAGCCTCTATCCTTAATCGCCCTTCTTCTTGCTCTGTGGTCCCGTTGTGCCCTGTACTTTTGGTCATAAAGACATAAACAGTGTTATTTGTCCCGTATGTGTGCTTTGCTTGTTGACCATAGACCATAATTTGATAGCTGAATTTTAAAATCACATAAGTACACAAGCTGGTGAAAGGAAATTCATTACATGTAATGTGACACCGAGTTTCTTAAAGCCTCTCTGACTGTCATAACTCTGCTGTCATCATGTGGGAACCCGCAGGCACCAGCCTTGTCTTGTGACCCATATTTGAGCCGGTGTAATAGACCAACTCAAAGACTGTCACAGGTAAACAGTTACACTTTTAGGAATAGTTTGAAATTTGTGGAAATATGCTGAGAGTTAGGTGGGAAGATTAATATGATATCTGTTCAGTTTTAGCTGGTTAACTTAGTTCTGCTTCTGACAGGGCACAAGGGAAAACAGTAGCCCGGGCTCCATCCTTACAAAAACAAGCGTTAAAGCAACGAGCTATGTTTATTTAAGGGCTTATGCCGCTGCTATTGGTTGAATCATATTTATCCTATAGACATGGCAGTGGTTTTCATAATGAAGGCTTCATTATGTTGAATATTACATTGACTTTCAACCAGCATTGAGGTTGCAATGCTCTTTCTCAGTGATTCATCAGCAGCATCAGCTTGAAACCAGCGACCTTTCAAATATTATTCACAATTCAAACAGCTATGTGCCTCACTAAACCTACTTCCCACCTTTAAACTCCTCTGTCACAGTAAGCGTATATGATCTTGAGTTTTAGAAACAGGGGGTCAAAACCATTCCAGACAGCATTTTCCACAAGAATCCCAGCAGTAAACAAGTCCCCAGTGACAAGCCTGAGAAATCCACTGCTAGGAATTTGTATTGGTTTCAGGATAAGAACCTCCTGCCAAACAGTGTGACGTCTGGAATTTGCTGATTCTGCCGGCTCAGAGTCACCTTCCTTCTTTCCCTTACTTTCTTTTTTTTGCCAGTCTTTCCACTCCACACTGTGTCTCTACTCATCTCCCCCTTCCTTTCATCCATCCCCCCTGTCTCCTCACTTCCTTCCTCCCTTTCTCTCAAACTCTTTTCTCAGCCACCCCCATCCAAACTATCTCCCTTGACCTTTTCCTTTCACATTTTCTCTTTTCCCAAACCTCTCTAGTCCTCAGCCTTTATTTTCCCTTTTTCACAGAGTTAAGAAAAAAATAAAACAATATGTATGTTCTTATGTCCAACCAGAAATTCAAATTCCAACAGCATACCAGCACAGCTTAACATTCCCTTGGGTTTGGATATCCCAACTTCCTCTCCCCTCATCCCTCAACCCCTCTTCCACATGCTCCTTGCTGTTTTCTCTGCAGTTTTATTCCCTCTCTGTCTTCCTACTGTAAATAAAAAAACAACTTTTGTTGAACAATGAAAACACTGTCATCCTTTGGTCCATATTGTCAGAATTCTGTCGACATTCACAATTTGTAAACACCTCAGTCTGCTTTGACAAAGTGTGTCTTTTTACTGCAGAAATCCTTCTTTTGCTTTTGAAAGCATCATTGTCTTAACCAACATGTGAATTGCGTTTCTCTCTCCTAAATTCTAAAAAAAAAAACATGACGAACCGAAAAAGTATCATATATGCTCTCATATTTAGCCTACAGTTCCCTGTGCTTTGACTTTGTGAATCTCTCTTGTGCTTTGTTTTTTTAAAGTGCAAGAAGTATACCAAGAAAAAGATATCATATTACACCTTGGCAGTGCTAGTTACCTGAGTTTGTCAGAAATTATGTTATTAATACTCAAGCGTTAGATATTACTGACCTCAATGCAGAGGATATGTACTGTAATTCCTCTGTAAAAAATCAGCTTCATATGCTCGAATGGAACCTTTTATTACCAATAAGTTCTATTTTATAGCTCTCTATTTACTCTTTCCCTCATTGTTTGTAGTCTGTGTGAATTTCATTTGATGCTTTAATGCTTCTCTTTTATTGTTGTACATTATTGTAGCTTATCCAATTATTTTAAAACCCTAAAGCATATTGTTGCTAACTGGGGAAACCATTTTAGTATTTTTAGTTATTGTAGCAGCAGTGTAATTCATAATATGTAAAGGTGTGTAGGCCCTTCCTGTTACTTTGATGTAAAGGTTACTTGAATCTGTGTTTTCTGGGAAAAATGCTATAGATTTTAGGCGTACAGCCATTTGAGACCTGAGATTTATTCCCTAGCAGCAGCGGAGTTTTCCTCTAAATGGTAAAACCAACAGGCCAAGATGTTCATTAAAACAATACTAAATTACAGATGTTAGAACTAAGTGGTTACCAAAGTTGTTGTTGTTGAAAAACATAACAGAATGAGTAAAAATGTGGTCTGCTACTGATGCTAGAAGCAAGTTAAAGTAATTATCAAAGTTAGCAGGAATAATCCTCTGAACACCACAGATATCTGTAGATTTGTAGGTAGTAAATGATGAATGTCAACCTCATGGTGGTATTAAGTAAAGTCAGTGGACTACAATATCAATTTGTATTTATAAACTAGGAAATATGAATGTCTCTATAAAACTGTAAGGCAGTCCATCAAGAAGTTGGTGAGATATATCAGTCCAAACCAAAGTGTTGGGCTGACCAACCCTGTCATCCCTTGGCCCAGAAATAGCACAGCTAAAAAGATGACATGCTCTTTATGTTTAGAGAATAGCAATAAATTCACATATGAACTAGTATTTGCCATATGACCAGAAAAAAGAGAGATATATCTGTTTTTAACCCATACCACTAGCAAAAAAAGGTGTATATCAATCTATTTATGGGATAAGAAGCTAACATACTCTATAGTTTAAGAGTAATTAGAGAACGTATCATTACCATCCAGGACAAGAGGTTTTGTTAAACCTACATGTGATAGATGTGGTTTACTTTGTGCTGTATGTTCACAGACAGAGGATGTCCCTCTTTCTCTCTCTCTCTCTCTCTCTCTATCGCTCTATCTTTATATACATATGTGAACTATATATATATATGTGTGTGTGTGTGTGTGCGTGTGTGTGTGTTTGTGTGTGTATAAAGAAATGTTACTCTCTGAACAATTACAATGGGGAACATACTAACACTGCCTCAGCCATTGTTAAGGACAGGAAAATAGGATTATATTTACAATAGTCTGTTCCTTCTCTCACTTTTCTTGCTCTCTCTCTTGCCTTCCAATGCACACATGTTGCTGCTACCCTACTGGGGCAACGCACTTACATAACCAATCCCTCTCTGTAATCCCAGACTGTGTAGCCACTCCCATTCCCACCCCTTACCCCTCTGTCTGTCCTCTCTCTTCCAATCTCTCCCCTCCCTGATGCTGTCTGTGTGGGGAACTCCCAGATATCCAGATTACTATGGAGGAAGCGTCATGACCTCTTAATCTTAATCCCACCAAATTACATGTATGCTCAGTATCAAGAAGACTGAGGTACACGGCTTCAGCTGAGCCACTGGTTTTGTATTAGGAAGCGTTTGGAAAGCAGACAGTTCCAGACTGCTGTGCACTTGACTGGGAGAGTCGATGTATTGCAATTTGCCGTTAAACACTAGTCGGGGGGGGTTATTGCCCCATTTTTAGAACTTTTTTCAATGTACAAGTAATTAGAGAAATGTCAATAGAGCCTCTCGATGACCGTCACAGGACATGTAAAGGTATCATCTCAAGGTAATTCTTGAAAACTTTTCCGCCGTCCACAAAACGATCGTTTAATGATCATTTAATAATCAGTTTTCCTTTAGTGCAATACAAAACAGATGCAGCGAAGATTTTATGAAAAAAAACCTTGTGATTAATTTATTATTTAAGTAAATGATAAGGTAAAAGGTATCTCTGCAAACTTCCAAACCAACCAGTCGTTACTGCGGACTTAAAGCTATTGGGAGAGGCACTGTTCACAAATAATGTTTAATGTTTTAAAGATTGAATAGCTAAAACAGCATAGCATGGCAAAATAATAAAGGGGTACTGGGTGTAGAGTGGTTATTAATACGCGTGTTCTTTATTTGTTTTTCATTCGTATCATCTTTGAATTTTACGATGTTGTTCAGTTAATACAGTCTGCATTCGTGCAGAGCGCGCTCGCGCGACAAACTTCAACAACTGTGCGCGCTCCGGAGCGGCTGGTACTTAACGCCTGGTGTCTCGTCTCTGCTACAGGAGCAGTACGAATGGGTACACCGAGCTAACGACTGAAAGACGATAAAGAGGGATTCTTTATATATTACCTCGTCATATATTCATCCATTCATCAATAGTGAGCTGAAGGATTTTCGTCCGAGGTAAGTCGGTGTGCCTTGGCGAGAGAAACATCTCATTTTTCAAGTGTAGTGTGTGTTGGGAAAAACAACAGCCCTGCTGTAGCAGAGGTTAGCTTTCTTCATTAGCGCGGTGCTAACATTGGCTGTTAGCTAGCTAGCTGTACTTGGCAAAAAGCTTAGTAGCCGTCGTATCGGTAGGCTGTTGTTTTGACGCTTCAAATGCAGGTTTGTGTACGATCTGCAGTCGACTGACCTTTCCGGTGAGCAAACATGGGTGTAGGCTTCCACTGAACGGTGCGTAGAATGTAAAGGTGTCGATTTCTAAGCTTGTTCACACACTTGCTAAGCTAACAAGTCACCGATTCTGTAAGCTAGGATGCTACGCGGCACTGCTTTACGGCAAGACAAGGCCTTGTATGTCTATTACTGTTGGTGTTAGCAGGGCTACGCTGTTGTCTGCCTTGCCAGACAAGGCCATTTTGCTTTCAAAGCAGGTTAGTTCAGGTCAACAGAAACCCATCATGGCATTGTTTTGTGTAGCAGCGTTACAGGCATAACCTGGTTTAGTGACGACTGTAGAGGAAGTGATGACTAATGTTTACTTAAAGTTACGACTGTGGCAGCTGACAGAGATTCACCGTTACTGTGTGTAACTGAGTGTGTTTGACCTGTCTCAAAGGGGAGGACGAGTGAATGTCAGTTTTAGTTGTTTTTGTTACTTAGATGGCTCTGATTAGTTTCATCATAAGTTCACCCTTGTGTATATTGCGAGTGCACTAGTTGAACAGATTGCACATCTGTCGATATAGTTAGAACTAACATTATGCTGTTGAAAACAGATGGTAATGACACTACAACATGACCTTTTAGTACATTCCCTTAAGACAATTAACAGAACCTTATTAATGACCACTTTTGTTTTTTGTTTATATAGCTACTAAAGATCTGTGCTCGATTTGAGGTTCGATGGACCTATGCTGGGAATTACCTTAGGTCAGCAAATTGAATGAACCTACAAGAAAAGCTAATATAGTTGTCCAGGGTTAATGTGTATTAGTTAAGTATTTTTCTCATGAAAATGATTTCAGTGTCATCTTCAGTGCCAATGCTGTAGATCTGTGATCTGTCTATGGTTTTAAAAAATCTTGCCATCAAATGTAGCTGAGTGGAAGAAATTATTAGTCAGGAACATGGAGAGCAAATTTTTAATTTAATAGACAAAGGTTTTCACAAGTCTTAATGCAAAGGGGATGTATAAAGCTCAAGAACGCACTTGACCAGAAAGTTTTTCACATTCTAAATGGCACACTTTTAATGTGTGTTTATGTACGCAGAGGACATGCTATTTCCCTTTTTGCTAATGTTTTGAATGAGTAGAAATGAGTATGCATGAGACTGATTTTAAAAAAGCGACATGTGGTCTAACTAAGCAAGCTACCGGCACAACACAGTCTGATGTCACACCTGTAGCATTGGTATAGGGTGTTTTAGGTATTTGTTGAATGTGATTTCAGCTGTCTTAGTGACTCTCATTAATGGGAAAAAACAATGCCAATAATTCTAGTTTATAGCATATGAGAAAAGCACATAGAAATTGTTATGTCGTTACAGCAAAGCAGTTTTTCAGAAGAAAGTACATATCTTTTTGCATTAGAGATGCACCACTGTAGAGGCTTCTAGGGAGACCATAAACTGTAGATAAAAATGTTTGATGTCATCCCTTTATACTCCTGGTTTCATTGCTGCAACTAATGGCACATAAACTTTGCTTTTAATTGCTTGGATCAACATTAACTTTATAAGTACTTATTGCATATTGGACATTTTGTTAGAAAGGCAAAGTTGTTAAGGCATCTATTTTATATATTTTGGATTGACATAAAAATCTCTTTATTTATCAGTGTGGCACTGACAGCAGAAATATTTGTCTTGCACATTGTTCTACTGTTTGATTTCAAAAATTACTCTTGAGATGAAAGACAGATATTCTCCAAAGGAAAAAGAAGAATAGGAAAAACAGATTGTTATTGGCAAATGCTTCATCTGCTGCTGCTTGAGGAGCAAAGCAGGTAACCTTTTTTAAACAGAGCAACAATTAAAAAGTTGTATCTTTTAGAATAAGGTGACCTGGTATCTGTTGATATATGTTGATGTTCTCTCCAAAATTAATGTAGTAATATTTTTTATACAGTGTGTCTCACAAAGTGGTGAATTTCGCCTGATTCTTGCTTATGAACAACTTAGCATTTTGAAGATACCCCTGCCATGCCATCAAGAAAAATGAAGAAAAATCACTTGTTACCAGTTAAGGATTGGCATGATTAGTCAACTATTTGTAGAGTCAGTGTTTCTACCTTTGCTAGTAGGCATCCAAAAGTCAGTTACTTACTATAATTTTATAATATAACAATTAAATTACAAGATTATATGTATATTTCAGAGTACAATGAATAGTTCCAAACATTTCTGCTGTTTAGAATATGATTTGGTTTTGAAGAATATGATTTAGATGGTTCTTACAGCACATAAGGGTGTTTCTTCAATGTTTTTTCCTAGTGTTTAGTTGCCACTGTACCAACTTGTTTTAAACATCTTGCTGATCTCATTTAGAATGATGGTATATTTACAAAGATTGATGAAGCTAATTAAGTGAAACATCAAATATAATGTCTTTGTACTGTTTTTAGTTGAGTCTATGTCAAGAAATATAAGCAAATTACCACATTATGCTTTATTTCTGTTTTACACAGCAACTTTTGGGGGGTTAGGGGTTGTACAATCCTGAGCCAAAAATTGGCTTCTTGTTTTGTGCTGACTGTAGTCATTACAGTGCTGTTTGTCTGTCATGCTGCAGCTGAGATGTACTTGTTTTGACCCGAGGGTTTTCCGTAGCTTTTAGAGAGGCTTAGTTGTTTGGTAATGTAGCCACCAGGTTGGTTTTCATATGTGGATAGATGTTGACAGATGCCGGGATGACAGGGATTTATGTCATGGAGAGGAAAGACTCATCCTCATGAAATCCTCATACTGTAGTGGCAAAATTCAGCAACTGTTTGCACTTGTGGTAAAACTATTCACAGAGCATATGGTTCAGTGTGTACATCGGTTTGCTTTTGCAGGAAAAGCAGGTAAAATAAAGATTGAATCTCTTTTTTTTTTTTTACAGAAAATATGTTAATCCTTGAACAGTGGACCAGAGGCTACAGAGTTATAATAATGTATCCCCGGACTGCAACTATCCATTTATCTGCTGATTAATTTGTTGATTAATGGTTTGCCCCATATAAAATCAGAAAATATAAGTTGACACCTTCAGAGTGCTTGTTTTGACTGATGTTTATGATATTTTAAAATATGATTACAAACATTCAAAGCCTTTTCCAAAGACCTCGATAGAACTTTGAATGTCAAAGAATGTCTCAGCAAAAACCAATTACAGTCATTCCTTTAGTTGTTGCAGTGGCAGCTGACATTTTTTGTTGACAGTTTGATGTTGTGCTGCTTAACTGATTACTTTTGTAGAGCAAAGCCAATTTTTGTTGTCTTTTTCTCACACAGTTCATGAACACCCCCCCTTCTTTTATTTTATGTGCACGTAAATATAACTTTGACATAAAACTGAACTTAGCACACTATGTTAAAAATGCCTATATTTACACACATATATATGTGTCAACAGTCAGACTAAATAATACTAGGGTATGATTTTTGGTCATATCACCCGGACTTACTCTTCATACATTTATGCATAAACTGGGATTCCATCACTTGATAGTGGCTATTAAAAATGCCTCGATACATTTGCAAGAAAAACTTGTGGTGATGTCTTTATGCTCTTGCAGTCACAACTGCACAAGTGTGCTTTTGTATAATTGGTGTCACATAAATAAAAGAGGAGATTTTTGTGCTTTATTTGACATTTCTGAAGTTTACACTTTTTTACAGGAAAAGTTGTCTCAAGATGTATTTTCATTTAACTGTTTTTTTTTTTTTTGACAAACGAAGTATCGAGGTTTGCAGATAAAGCTTTAAAAATCTGTTGTCTTATTGTACAATGTCAGCTGTTTCTGCAGGTGAGTTTAGTTGCCCACCCTTGGGAGTTGCATTGGTTTGTCCAGATGATAGTAGAATGAATTGATTGTGTTTAGCCTAATTTTAGTATAAAAAACTATTTTTTTAATACATAGCCATCTCACATTTTTAAGAGCATGGAAATAAAAGATATACAGAGACACTGACCAAGTGGTTGCTCTTCCTGTCATGTGGTAATTGGAAGTACTGTGAGTGAACTCCATAATGTTGCAAAAGATAGTAGTTAGCCCTCAGTATTTTAATTGAAATTGACTTATTTTGATTTCATTTTGATGGTGGAAAAAATTCCATCAATGACAGAAATGATTCATGAAATACAACCTCAATTTTCAGTCTCTTTTGTCTTGAATAGTATCGTGAGGTTTGGGTTCCAGATTTCTTTCTTTTTCTTCTTGTTGCCTTCAGGAGAACTTCACTTGCTGGCTCAAGTTATAGTCTCAACACGGCAGCCCCCTGTGCATTATTTTAATACAACACTGTGTCTCTGAGCCTGAAATTAAGTTCCTTTAGCCTATGCAATTGAATGTTGGGTAAGAATTAAGGTATCAGTGTTTATTAATAAGGCTTCTAACTGTGCAGTACAGTGATAGTATTTTGTGGATTAGATGTACATACAGTTTGCCAACAGTGACAAAATTGAATATTACTGATACATGAAAACAGAATAAGGAGAAAAAGGCTCTCAGTACCCCTTCTTTCCTCACCCCATCACGCTGCACTGCCCTCGCAGTTGACTTTTATTTGATTGTAGAAAATGATTACTGACATTTGTTAATTTAATTTCAAATTGTAGCAAATTATAGTCGAGATTTTTGTGTTGAATATTTTTGTTTGTTTTTCTCCTCCAACAACCCCTGTGTCCATACATGCGCAATTATGGCTTAATGTGTCAGCAGACCTTTGTTTTTGTTTTTTTAACTATCCTGGCAAAAGATCAGCAGCCCATGTCCAATGAAAAGAGCTCAGCGCTTCCTCACAAGAATGACAGCTGTTTCTGCTGGCCTGGTGAGGCACGAGAAGTGTGTGTGTGTCTGTGTGTGCCTGTGTCTAAGTGTGGGAGTGTGTGTCTGTCTGTGTGTGTGTCTGAGTGAGAGAGACACACACACACACACACACAGTGACTCATTCGCTCTAAGGTAATTCTAGATCTGTTACTAATGCCAAAGGGAGTCCCTGCTTGTTTTACCAGGCTGTTTGCATTGGTCTGTCTATGTGCACATGCATGATGCACATCTGTGTTTGCCAGGTAAAAGACAAGGTATTAGACCATGTCTGTGAGTTAAGTTTTATTTTATCTCTGACCTGATATCACATCTCTGTGAGGGTTCTCCATAAAGACAAGCCGCTAAGCTGCACTGTTAATCAACTACCTTTCTTGCAGTTGGAAAAGAAATGATGGTAAAGTTAAAAGATGTCACAATTCCCCCTTAAAGGAATTGTTCATGTAAGGGGTTATTGTTATGATTTAAGCATCTAATCATTATAAATTCTGCAGTAAAAGGACATAAAGTTGCCCTATGAAATAATGTAGATTTCAGAGTTTAGGAAGTGCACTTCTACAAATTAAGGGGCTTCTCACAGTTTCATGAATTGATTTTCGATCAATCAAATTGAAGATCAGTTAAAATCAGATCATTGTTTTTTTTTCTGTACCCCAGCACTAGTAGCCACTCACCCTAATAAGTGTCTCAAGCAGCTACCTCTTTTTGACCAGTCACTCTCTTACTACAACTGTAACCATGCACCATGACATCCAACAGGTCCAAAGGCAGATAATCTGCTGTGATATATGAACACACAATGTGTAATTTCTGCCGCAAGAGGTCTCTCAACCAAAACTTGCTAGTTAGTGAGCAACTCACGTGGTTCTAGCTTGCTGGTGTGCCAGTCTCTCAACAGGAACAAAAATTCAAGCTGTTGTGGTGGGATGACGCTGTTGTATCTTGTTCATAGCACCGGTGCCAAGGAGGGGAGGGTCATGTTAGATAAGCACATCCATTTAGTCATTTTAGTCTTTTCATGCATTATGCAGTCGTCTATGCTTTCTCCTTCGGAACTGTGGCATTGATTTATGGTATTTGCAGAAGGCATAGCATGTATGGAAACTGGAGACAACATAAGATTTTCAACGTATTAGCTTCAGGTTGTACTCAACCATTGTTTTCTGGTAAAGACCAGTGAAATCTCAGCAAGTATGATATTTAAATCTTTCAAAGCATTTAAGGAGCATTCTTTTTAAATGCAAATAGAGACTTTGTGTATCAAAGCACTTAGGTAGAGAAAATATGCATGTTTTAATTTTGGCCTTGCTCCAATAACTTGAATCAGATTGGTGAATGCCAGACTGTAAATGGGATTGACATCAGAAATGATATGATATGGAAATTTGGGCTTGTGCTCTATTTTAGCCCACCTCATAGCCTCTGCACCATACTGTGCAACTCTGCAACTTACTTGTCTTTCTGTTTCTCTTACTACCTTAATCCCAGATTGATGCTACACTAAAAATTTTGCTTTTTTCAATCCATTTTGCAAGTCTACCCCACCAATCCCACAACATTCTCCTCTCTTTTTCTTTGTAAATCCTGGCAGTATGTGATGAAGTTTTTGGGTCTCTAGTGGTGCTGTCTGATCAAGATGGCTCGTTATTGTACCAGCTGCCCTATCCCTTTAACAACACACTTTTGTCATTGACTAGTGTCACTGGAACTGTGTCACCATGAATTCTCTTTTTTGCCCATATGTATGCCAATGAGATTCTGACTGCATTATGTTTATGTTTTCTGGCGACAATGTGAACAAATATAATGTATTAGTAATGAAGAAAATACAGCAGAGGGGATACAGCAGTGCACCTCCTGTCTTTTCTGTAAACTTTCATTTCTGTTCCAGATGATGATATAGGCCAGGGCTAAAAGGATTACTCAATGAATAGATAAGTCAATCAAAAACTGAGTAATGCTTTAACATTTTTTTTAATTGCCAACTTATTTGATATTCTACAGTTGTTAGGAATGTTAGCAACTTAGCAAATGAAAGTGACAAAAAGGGAAAGATTTAATTATTAATGTGAGAATTTACTACTTTTTACTATAAGAAAACATCACCTGGACTGTAATGATTCTTTCTTATACTGTTTAAGTTGTAGAAAACAAAAGGGTTTTGTTTTATTTGATAAAGAAAACATAAAATCAGACCTTGTGTTAAATTAAAAACAAGACAACATAATATAAAACTATATGATTCCAAATAACAGCAGTGAAATTACTAGAAAATACCCATGTATGAGTTTCATTTAAGGCAAAAATTAGAAATTAAGGAATGAAAAAAAAAAGCCTAATTTGCAAGAGTGAAGTCTTTGAGTGCCTCATCATCTCAACACCACAGAATGGCAAATGTAACACACAAACATTAGTACACTGCCCTTCTGAACTTTCTGATTCTTTATTACTTAAGTGATCATCGCAAATCTCAACTCACTACTTTAGGCAACAGCCAACACTACAAATGACCTAATACGTGTTTGTCAAAATTTTTATATTGATTTGGAAACACTGACATGACTAGGTAGTTAGCTTGTCTTTTGTTATATTATATTTACTTTTTGTTTTAGATAAGATCAATTCTAGAAAGTTGCTAGAGGTAACTTTGTAATCGTCTTGCTACTAGGTTTTTTCTCTATGCAGTGTCAAAATGAAAGAACTAAGCCACATTGTGGCATTTTAAGTATTGTAACTTTATGGCAAATTTGTAATTATGCAAAAGCCCATACTCAGTAGTCACATGCACTACACTCCCATAGATTGATTAATTGATTGATTGATTTTCAAGGGTAGGGGTTATGCAGTGTAGTAGAAACACATTTTGACCACAGATGACCTCCTTTAGTCAGTTGATCAATATAACCATATTGGATAAAATTTTTATTTGTCAAAATATTGCTGGTGTTACTTCCATAAGGAGAATAGTGCTCCTAAATGCGTCAGTTCCACTTGCTCACTTGAATATGCTCTGTCTGTGCTGTGAGAAATCTGTTTAAATTTCTCTCTATTCATTCTCTCTCTATTGCATTCATATTGTATAAGCATCGGTGCATGTGTGAATATGGCTCTGTGTGAGAGCGAGAGGCAGCTACATCAGAGCCATAGAAGCTAATTTTTAGTTCATCTATTCTAGAAATAACATGCAGATTCTTTCCAATTG
>JAPZDZ010000023.1:1360468-1371546 GCA_029783805.1 Acanthurus tennentii | reverse complement strand
TCTAACTGATTCATGTTTGTTGAGATTCAGTCTTCACACCATTAGGCCAGTTTGGACCTCTTAAAAATCAAAAATGATGAGCAGTCTTCCTTTTTTTGCTTTCATCGCGTGCCTCATTATATGATATGATATACATATGATATGTATTTTTCAAAAAATGGTGCATTAAACTTTAGTAACAAGATGCATGTTTTTGAAGCCTCATCCAGACTGTTTTCTTTGTTTACCTCTCCTCAGTGAACCTTAAATAAATCTGTTAAAAAGACTTACAGAAAAAGAGAGAGACTTTTAGTCCTGTTGTTTGCGATTAATAATAATAATAATAATATGTGGTTGACACAAACACAAAATTGCAAAGCAGGAGCCTCAGTGATTTAAATATATAAATAGTGTGTGACGTTTCCACAATAAAACTTCTAAAAACCTGCTGAACTTTAGTTAAATATATTTGAACTGGTTTCAGTAATATTTCAACCAAGAGAAATCTTTAATTTTATCAACTTCATGGAGTGGAGGCCAAAGGTTAAAGTCCATCTCTCTATGCCTGGCTACTTATTTCTGACTGCAGGACAACCATTTATATACTTTTCTAGAAGAAATATCACACTAAAAAATCTATTTAAAAAACTATAAACAGTACATAAACCAAATGATAAAATATAAAACTAAATAGGACATGACCTACAATAAAGAAAAGTAATATATAATTGCTTCCTATCATATGTATACTCTGCCCTGCCAGTAAATATTACAAGACTTCACTTGCTGAAACAGCAGGGAATTTGAATTGCATTGGTAGGATTTTCATACAGTTGGGTTAAGGATTGCATAAGGTTCAGAATGAGGGGTTGGTGTACAAGTCTAATGGTGTGTTTAGACTGTGTGGTTAAGAAGGTCCTTCTTATGTTGACTTCAAGACCACATCTAAAGGTAAAAATTCCTCTGGAAGAACAACAACCTGTAAATGTGGGGTTCATTGAGAGATGTTGATATGAAATTGATATTTAAAGTTATTGATGTCTAGAATCCAGCTAATGCTAAGAGATTGTTTAAGTAAGATCATTTTTTAATGCCTAAAAACTTTTACATGTTCCCTCTTAAATGCAGTGTCACCAGCGTGTGCACATTTTGAAAAACTTAGGCACTTTTGTAAAGCAAAAGTTTGTTTATTGTTGTTCTTTATCACTCCTAATCTGTAATCTGTTAATACGGTTACTGACCCCCGGATTGGAGCTGCTGCACAGCCAGCTCTTATGTCTCCTCTCCAAAAGCAAAACAACAACACCGAGTCAAACACAGGAAATGACTCAACTCTTCAGTCTCTTTTGAGCTATAAAGCAAAATGCGTATTTACTTGTGCAACGTGGGTAGGTCCTCGGTTTCCTGCTCAGGGTCTCTGGTGTTGGGAATCACTCCTATGATTGTGCTTTTTAGCGACGTGCCCCTCAACAGTCGCTGGCTGACCAGGTGCATGTTCCGCGGGGAGTTCACGGTGAACCTGACGGTGGAGCCCGGGAGGAGCACTTCTTCATGGGTCAGCAGCAGCGGCAGACGGCTCGGTATCTGAATTCCGTCGTTGGACGTCATTGTCTAATGTTTGAAATGCCAGGTCAGGGCTGGTAACACAACGCTCGCAAACAAATATGTACTTTTCGTCTTGTCAAATGAGTAAGCTAACTGTAAACACTTCCTGGAAGAACTTTCAAAATAAAATCCTCATTAACGAATATTGAATGAGCCATCAGTGTAAAAAGAAATAAAAAAAAGTGAAAACATAATATTTCTTAGTCAAAGTGTAGTTGGATTTGTTTGCACACAAATTTCCATACGGTGTATGCCTTGAAACGGCATTTAAGTTATTTATTTTTCTGCTCCTAGTTCCCCGACTTCCTATATTCGCTGAAATGGCTACAGCGAGTACAGAAGGACAAACTGTGCGTAATCGCACAACGTTCAAAGGAGTTGAGTTTGTGACTTTTTTAAAAAAATTATTTATTTTATGTGATTTCTGTGTGTATGAGCTCCCCCCACTTGCATAAAATAACATCGTAATCTATCACTACAACTACCATTAATATTGGAAAACATAAACAAGGTTCTGAACACCCCCCCCCCCCCAAAAAAAAGAATCTCATACATGATAAAGGACCTTCCAACTTTTTCAGTGAAATTAAGTGTTTTTCCCAATTAAAAATTCTGTTTGTATTAACCCCAGATTTACATGTTTCCTACACATAATGGCATTATATTTAAACCTATACAGAGTGGGATAAGATTAAAAGAGACCCAACATGTACCAAACGATTCTTTATAATGGTTACTGAAAAATGTCTGCCAATTTAAAATCATGCCTTGCATGTTTATTGGATGCTAGTGGCCAACATGGCAGAAAACACCATCAAAAAAGGGGTGTGATAATTGAGGACAGGACCAGGGAAGATGTGTTTATAAATAATCACAAAGATATCAACAGTAATTTGGTAATTTCAGCATTTGAAATAGATTTAGTATCTCTGCTCTGTTGGAGGAGTTGTGGGATCATGGGAGATCATTCATATGTCTTCTAGTTCTCCAGTATTACAGGGATACTGATAGTGATGAGGAAATGTCTTGAAACCAAATAATGTCTAGGACCTTACACCCCCTACTGGTGTGAACCTTTGATCTTGTTGTAGTCAAATGACGTCTTGAGTACATCAACCATCCATCAGTTCATGCCAGCTGTGTGTCACCTCCCTTTTGCTGACACCTCCTAATCTGACCCCTTGATCCTGATCTAAATGAATCTAAATGCCCCACCCTGTCTTTTGTTTCTTGTTGATTCCCTTAACCTAGTTAAGTAGATGCCCCTTCCTGCATCTGTTCCTTTTGTCTCCCTTTTGTTTAGCATTACCTCCTTCCCTGTATATCCCTATTGCCAGGGGTCAGCTCACAGACACAGACCGGTTCTGTGTCAGTGAGTTTACCAGTTTGCTGGCATACTTCAATAAAACTCACACCATTGCAGCAAACCCTAAACTTGACTTTGAGGATTTTTCTTCAAAAGTAAAATATAAAAAGAGAGGCTGAAAAGATAATAAACATTGCCATTCCAGTGGATTCTATGCTGTTTATACTGAGAGTACATTCAGAAAATATAAAAGAAAAAGATCAGAGGTATGTACTGTGTGTACTCCCACTGATTGCTAGAGGAATCATAACTATAAACTGGGGAAAGAATCCAAAGACTCTGAGACTCGAATAAGTCTATATGAGTAAAAACATGACAGCAAAACCTTGAATGAAAATGGATATTCTTCTACAAAGATGGACTGATGGACCCTTAAAGAAGATAAATAAAAAAGCCCTGTGTCAAAGTATGTTTAACAGTGTTTGATGTTCAGTGTTATTAACACTAAACTTCAAATAAAGCTCAAAATAAAAAGGAAGATAGATATTAAGATTCTTTAAGAATAACTAATATCACCAACAGAAGATTTAAAATATATGTAAAATGGCAGCTCTTTTTAATAATGACTGGAGTCCAAACACACAGTTAGTTGATAAAAATAGCAATTTATTTCTTATTTCTTTCATAAAAGTATTGTCATGTAGCATTATACATTTCCAAGAAATAAATAATTCAATATCTTGTGTATAAAAAAATTCTTGTGACCACAGACAACAGTTTCATGTGTTCGCAGCTGTTATGTTTCTGTTGTTGCCAGTCAGCTGCGGGAGATAGCACTTTATATTCACAATGAGGGATCTTTGAATACATCTTAATACACTCTCATGGTTACAAAAAGGCAACCATACAGTTATGATAAAGTATAATAAAAATACACTTACTGCTTTTATAGCATTACACCAATAATTATAATTTATCTGTTACATTATAATAGAGCTTCTTTTGCATATAAGGACAAGTTTAGCCCAATAAAAAAGCAGTCCATGAGATTCTATGAGACTCACCCCATTGCTTTGCATATAAAAATTACCAAACATCATCATTCTCTCTGCTGCAGAGAGACACATCTAGACTGGAACCTAAATCATATGTGATGTTAGGAGAGAACATGTGAACCAAAAATAAAAATTTTAAAAGACACGTACATTTTTTCTTAGAAGAAACTGAATTTGTGTGACAAGTTTGATGAAGCTTACAAGTGATTTTTTTCTCTTATTCAAATTGTATTGTGTAAGTGTAATTATAAAGTACAATTCTAAAAAATTAACTTTGAGTTGTGACTTTGTGTATTTGACTTGTTTTGGGTTTTTCTGTGTGATTTTAAGTATTCTTTCATTTTGGTTAAACCACAGAGTAAGTTGAAACATAACATATTCTTTAATTTGCACAGAATTTCAAGAAGGTTTTTGAAACCAACTCTGGTAACAGCTGCATGTGAAATTTGCTATTGAAATAAGCACAGCACTAAATTCTACTTTAGCAAGCTATGTTGACATTTTTTCGGCCTGAGGCTCAGCTATCTTTTAACCCTCGCAGCAAAGCTGAGGATAGTCTTTGCATTCTGGAAGCTTCCCAACAGCACAAAAAAGGTCTTCATCTTTTTTGCACATGTTCAAAGCTGAAAAAAAAAGACGTCCAAAATTGTACATTTTGTACATTTAGTTGCTTCACTAAAACATTTGTGGCACACTTTTTAAGTGAATCTCATCTTTGCATATCTGACACAAACAGAAATTTAGTATCTCACATCTACTATTAAATATTCTTGAGAGGGGATAAATGGCTACTTAATTCTGGTTCATTTGAAGCAAAAAATTAATTTCAAGTTACAGAACTAGCATCAGTGAATATTAGATAGAAACTGTATCTATCTAAAGTTATTTACAATACAATTAAACCAACAATGGCAAAATGTAAAAAAAAAAAAAAAAAAGAGGAAAAAAAAATTAAATACATTGTTATTCATTTTAATTCTAATAGCCTGACTTAAAGCCTTTTTACCCTTGAGAACAACCTTCATAACCTTTCAGTTTAGGATTTTATGTTAAAATGGACATTTATCCATCGTCTAAGAGACTGATTCTTATAAAATGTACCTGTTCAATGCAGTTTGGAGAATAATTGCTACTTACAAAATAATCCAAGTGCCGCACAAGTAAGTTACTCAGAAGACTCTCTGTCGGCTTTAAGCATCAACTGCTTTAAGTCCAAAGCATTATGCATGTCTTTAACTCACATGTGTTGACCAGCTTATCAACACTTAACCCTACTCATTCATAAACAAGTAAGGCAACAAAAACATATATTAAATTCATATAAACATACAGTATGTAACTAAAGATTGAGAGGTTAAGAATGAATTTTATCAGTGAAAATTTATAGAAAGGCATCAGGTGGTCTACTGCAGCCTACAACAGCCATCTTGACAATGATGGCTGAGCATTGCCAATTGAATTTCCAAACATAACAATTCAGCCATCTCAACAGTACACAATAAACATGCTCACTTTTGCCTTAATAATAAAACAACTCAGGAAGGAATGTTTTTATTAAAGGCTAGAGGTTTAGTATCAGCTGGTAGCTGTACTTTATGTTTTTACATCCAGGGACTCAATAAACTAAGAGCCCACAAATTTTCTGTTAGCCAGTTAGAAATTTAAGATCAGAGGAAAACACTACAGCACACGAGCCAAAGCCTAAAAGCTATGACATCTGTGCTGTTTTCATTCCACTTTTGCAAATAAAAAGAATCCAACTGATTTGGAGCCTACGAGATCTGTCAGTGAGGCTAATCTGACATTATTGAAGAAGTATTTTGGCCATGTTGGTCAAAGGATTCATTTTCAAATGATCTTTAACATAACTGTGGTTTCAAGTAGGTGTGATGCTGCTATAAGAAACCAGAGAACTAGTTGTCTATATTTTTTGTATGTACAGTATTACTATTAAAGAAATAAAGTTTTTTAAAAGAAAATACTTACATCAGTCAGTGTATATTTGTAAATGGAGAATAAAATCTATATACCTACAGCAGTTCTGATTTATCATTGTATACAAAGCTCTGTTAAAGGAATATTTCTATAAGAGCAGACACACAGAAACATCTGTCAGCTCATTAAAGCACACTGTCATTTCAGCCATTATATTTCTTTTTTTTGTTTTTCTTTTTTCATTCATTCATTTAAACACATCTCTCTCATGCACACAGG
Source organism: Acanthurus tennentii (assembly GCA_029783805.1). Taxonomy (NCBI): domain Eukaryota; kingdom Metazoa; phylum Chordata; class Actinopteri; order Acanthuriformes; family Acanthuridae; genus Acanthurus; species Acanthurus tennentii. The sequence goes on along the minus strand of JAPZDZ010000023.1, from coordinate 1,365,387 downwards.
TTTTGCATTTAGGTTGGGTTTGTGTTATTCAGTCAATAACTGCTGCTGCTGGCGTGGGCCTGTAAATAATGATCACATGCCTTCATTTTGAAGTTTTACACAGAGTTGTACTACCATTAATACACTTAGTCTAACAATCATATTGGCTATTAAACTAAAGATTGATCTTCGCAGTACAGCCTCACAAAACCTGACAAGTTGATACTTTCATTTTAAAGCACTAGCCTTGAGTGGGGTTGCGCATGTATAAAAAAAAATAGCAAGAGGGAATCTTACATTAGAAAAGGTTAGAGGGGATTCTACTTTGCTATTAAGTAAATCTTGGTCAGAATTTGTTGTAATAACAATAATGATTTGAAGTGAAACTAATTCATTTCTGTAATATCTACAGAGGTTTGGAGGGGAGTTTCAGCATGCAGGTGGTGACTTTTAGCATGTTCACAGTTGAAATTCTTAAAAGAATGGATTGAAAATACCCTAAAGCTCTGACAAAAATGTAACTTGTCATTTTGCTCATTTTCTGAATATAGCTTCCCATGCAATTACTTTTATATTATTTTGTATTTCAGAATATTACATTTAGAATTTCATACCGATTTGAGGACTAATCACAATGGAAAAACAAATTCTGACTGTTACCTCATATTTTTGAGATGCTGGTGGTCAAATATTCAGTAGTTGCCTGATGACAAAAACTCTTCATTAGAGTCTACAGAAAATATAAAAAACATGAAGGTGATAACTGAATGCTGTTGTTTGTCCAATGTCATTACTTTTTGTGCAATATAAACATAAAGAAAGAAATACATTGAATTAAAATGAACAAACTTGCTTTGACAGCTTTTGAATATTCAATGTGGACTCACAGCACAGTTCTGAAAATAACACTTTACACAAATAAAACAAGCTTAAGTTTCTCAACATAATGATGACCCAATGTATAGTCTCTCTTACTACATTGTGTCTCCAACATGTCCTATGTTTGTCCACTGGAGCACGTCACAAGCATTTTAAGATCTGGTAAAGCTACAGAGATGTCCTCACTCCAGGTGAAGATAACCCTGGGGGATTAGCAGCCTGTGCTGACACCAAAGAAAAAAAATGTATCCAGAGAATATTGCTGTGAACTGAAGAGATGCAAAACCAACAGCCAGAACTTATTGGGTGCAGGAGACTTAATGTCTGCAACAATAAATGGACACTTTATTTACATTTCTTTTTTTTTTCTTCTTTTTTTTCAGTTATGAGATCCTATGTCTGGGAATGTTTTGTTCTGGAGAGAAATGAAAAATGCAAAAAAAAAAGTTCCTCAAAAAGAAAAGAATTTATCAATATACTGATTATAAATCAATTTAGTTGATAAATGGCAAAATGAACAAACTTCTTCCAAAACTTGAAACCCAAGAAACAAAGCTTCAATCTGCGATGCTGTCAAGAGACAAATATTTCAGGCTTCTTGTCTGACAGAGGAATGTAAAATCTTAGGAGTTGGAGCTTTTATTCCCAAAAGAAATATATTTCAGTTTTTATCAGGAAGTCCACCTTCTACTAAAATCTCCATGAGTACTGTTACTGTACCTATACATTGTCCTTATACCCCTCCATCATGATACCAATCTCTTATCAGTATCAACAGGGACAACTTCACCCAGCTGTCGTCTTCTCAGCTTTTAGGCTGTAAGCCTTTTTTCCTGCCTTTCCTCCAAAAAGAAACACGACAGTCTGAAAGACAAAAGAGGAGAAAAGCTTAATTTAACAATTGCGCCTTCATTTTTTCTGACTGAGTGTTGAGTGCATTTTAGAATAGTGTCCTCTATTAGAAAACAAATGGACGTGTTAGCCTGATCAAGATTTTTACGACTGTAGGTTATTGTATTGCTTTTGTCCACAGGGGCCACCAGAAACAACATAAAAACTTGAAGTTCCCAGTAACCTGTTCTAGTAGACCCCCCCAAATAACGGTATGAGCATGAATTTGGGTATAATATGTCAGCTCTTAACATTTCTGTATGGGTCTAATCTTTTAAGTTAAAGTCAAAACGAGAGACATAACAACGTAGCACTATTCTTGATGGAAGCAGTCACGCCTGTTCATTCTCCACATGTTTATACCTCACTGACAGGAAGCACTGAGCGTGATCACATCCTGACATAAAGGCAACACCATCTTATGTGTGACCAGAGAGTCTACATTACCTAAATGTTCTGGTGTCCTTCTAACAAAATGCATTACGCATCCATTACATCTGTCTGTGCATGGGAGGAATGGTGTGTGTGTGTGTGTGTGTGTGTGTGTGTGTGAGAGTAGGTGTAGGTGTGTGTGTGTGTGTGTGTGTGTGTGTGTGCACGCACGTGTCAAACAAGTTTTATTAAAACACATCTCATCTTAAATAACAGACATCAAGTATTCAACCAAGCCATACTATAAATAATATTTCATAACTGAACAGTTAAAGAGTAAATCTCTTGAAAGTCAATTAGCATTGCTCCAATGCAGCTGATAAATGTAATTATAGCATTATTTTACTGAAATGTACAGGTGTGCATAATACTATCGGTAGAGGAGATGCTGGATCATCAGGTGATGCATCAGGTGATTTATTCATTGATCTTAAGATTCTATATGAAATACATTAATAAATATTGTTAAACTCAACCTAATTCTGTTCTATAAAGGTCTACTTTATCTTGGACCAAAAGATGGAGCAAAATGTTTTAAGGAAGGAGCTTTGTAGTGGGAGCCTCAGGGGATATCAAGTGTGCCTGTGTGGCTTTGTCAAATGGCTTATGACTCCACAGGTCAGGAATGAGGGCCCCTTTGCAGAGATTGGCTTTGGGCCCCTAAGGGATTTGGACTGGCACTGCTGAGAACAGATTTCTTATGTGCATTGAATGTTTCTTATTAACTGTCCTCTCCACATGCCTCTGGATTGCCTTACATCTGCACACTTCGCCTGCCACATCTGCCTGCTACCCCAGCACCTCTCCATCCAGTCATGTTCACACCCTTGCCTCTGCTCCTGTCTTGCTGTCCTCAGTCATCCTGTCACCCATTCTTGCCAACCACTACCTCCTCTTCAGCCCACCTCAGTTCCCTATCTTACAGTGTACTTTACAGATGTGCCTTAGAATGACCCTTCACATCTTCTTCTCAACTCCACCATCATCAGGAAGTTGTTGTAATCAAATGTACATCTTCCAATCTGCCCCAAAATTACGTTTGATAAGAGTCCAATCCTTAGGATATTAATATTCCAATATAAAGTCATAGTGAGAGTGACATTTGCCTTAAATCCAACTCAGGTATTTCCACAGGGAATAGGAATGTCAGATTTCTCCTGCAGGGGGGATTTCAGTATTAAGACATTTTTAAAGTGAGGTAAGAAGACTTTTAAATTTTAGTGTCATAATGACAGTATCTAGCTCTTTCATGTTTCTCATCTTGGCTTTTACACAATGGGTTTAGAGTAAAACATACTACCATTAAAAATATCAAAAGGAAGGGCTACAGCTTAGATTTATTTTTCTTTGCAAGGCAATAGTATGTGGTTGTTAGCTTGGTCTTTGGTAAAAAGTCCCATTTGGGGATGCTTGTTACATTCTCATGGGAAATGGTTATCACATGTCACAACATAAGTGAGTGACATAAGACAGGGCTACATTTTGATGTCTGTTTTATATATTGTTCTTAATGTTGTTATAACAAGGATAAAATGCTCTTACAGGAATACTTTGCCTTGTTTAGTTCTCTCAAATCATTAGATATGTTGAGTTGTTGTAGTTAAATGAAATTGGGCTTTTAAAATCCACTTTAACCATTGCCTCCTTTAATTTTATTTCTCTGTTATAATATCACAGGGACAACCAGTCTTATAATCTGAGCCTACCAACCCCGCGACTAGAATGGTCATCACAGGTGCACAGGACATATTCAGTGCATCACATTAAAAGCTTTCAACACACACTGAATGGAATCTATCAAGCATACAGATTTTATGGAAATCAATGAAAGTAAACCGAGAAGGCCATCCCCCTTCTCATTTAGTTCTTTTCTGTATACTCAGGTCCTTTACAAAGAACAACAGCAAAACAAAGACAGTGATACAAAGATGAAATAATCCACATGAGGAGAAACAGGCAAAAAGAGTGACAAGGAGAAGCTTGTTAGTGTTTGTAGGAAGTTTTGAAGACATGTGTTTTGAGGGATTTCTTGACCGTGGAGAGTAAGGGGGCAGCTCTAATAGCTTTTGGGAGTGAGTTCCAGAGGGTGGGAGCAGTAATGGAGAAGGCCTTGTTCCCCCAGGTGTGGTGGTTAGTCATGGTTGGGGGTTGGTTAGGGGGTTGGCATGAGCAGACCTGAGAGTGCAGATGGAGGAGCTCAGACATGTGGAGAGAAGCCAGGTTGTGGAAAGCTTTGTATGTAATGGTAAGAAGTTTCAAGTGGATACACCAAGTGATTGTTAGCCAGTGGAGGTTATGAAGGACGACAGTGTGAAGGACAGCAGTGATGTGGTCAAGGGTACAGGAGTGGGTAAGAAGACAAGAAGCAGAATTCTGGATATGTTGTAGTTTCTTGAGTGTTTTGGGTGATGAGCCATAGAGGAGGCTGTTGCAGTAGTCCAGTCTGGAAGTGATAAATCCATGGATGAGAGTCTCTGCAGCTGAAAAGGAGAGGGATGGACCAAAGGCAGGCAATGTTTCTGAGATGGAATGGCTGTTTTGGCAGTCTGTTTGATATGTTTTTCGATGAAGAGGGTTTGATCAAACATGATACCAAGGTTAACAATGTGAGGTGAAGTGAGCACACTGAAGCCTTAGATGGAGAGGGAGAAGTTATCAATGGAAATAATAATAATAATAATAATAATAATAATAATAATAATAATAATAATAATAATAATAATAATAATAATAATAAT
>JAPZDZ010000023.1:1332717-1351645 GCA_029783805.1 Acanthurus tennentii | reverse complement strand
ACAAGCAAACCAATAAGGCTACAGCTTATCATTACCTCACAATCTGTTCTGAATGATATCTGCAGGGGCACCCGGGCTGTCTTCAGTTAGCTGCTTCCCATTACCCATGAGACAGAATAAAATACCTATTTGCAAGGCAGCAGTGTTCTTTTTTTGTATTGCCTGCTAAAACTCTGTTGAGATAGGCTGAATTGGTTCATAATAAAAAGATAACAACATGGCAAAATAATAAAGTGCAACAAATAAGACACAATGCTTGAAACAAACATATTATCTATCAGTCCAACAGCAAAATAGCCAACTCTGCATCTGACTTGCAGCCCACTGATTACCAAACTCTCACCAGGGCTATAAAAGCCTGTCTCATATTAATTCTAGTCTGGCTTCTAGGTTGATCGCTCTCTTTTTCTTCATAATTCTTCTTTCATTGTTCTCTTCCATTGCTTATCTTCAGCCATTTATCAAATGGTACCATGGTTTATCTTGCTTCTGTTTACCTGAAGGCTGTTTTGTGAACTAACCTTAGTGCCATGAAGGTAGGCATTTCTCAAAAGACCGCTGCCAAAGGAATATAGTGCTAACCGCAGGGAACCTGAGTGCTCTGTGGGAATGGGATAGATGCCATTCTCCCTGTTTAAAATCATTGCAATGTACTGACTGACTTCCAAATGTCTTTTTTAAGGTGGAATAGTTACATATTGTTTTTTTAAATTAAAGGGAGAACAATAAATTATCTATTCATTAATTTATTTTATTGTGTTTTCTTCTTTGTTGATTTTTTTTCTGATTTGATTTTCAAAGGAAAGCTGGGACATTCCTTTCAAGAAGAAAAAAAGGTATGATATTTCTGCCTTGAGATCTCGATTAGACAGGCTACACCCCGTAGACTACAAATGATAGAAATATTTTTCCTCAACACAGCTGCAGAAGATCAACATCCATTGTCCAGTGACCTTAGGCAGCTTAAGGACAGGAAATTAGGTAATAAGTAAAATTTTCTAGTTTTGGTCCTAAGAGACTTTTGCATATTTTGCATTAGCTGTCTGTTTTTTGGGGCAACTCCCCAAATGTTAGCTACACTGATAATCCAGCTGTTCATTTTTCCGAGTTTTATTTTTTCCGATTTCAGTTGAATGTGGAAAAATAGCAAAAAAAAAGTCCTTAACCTTAAAATGCCCACCTATACTGTGTCAGTGTCAAATCTGGATGTAATATTTATGGTAGGAGAGATAAACAGCAGCTATCATGGTTACCTGGATGGACACTTTGCTGTGTTACTTCATGGTCCGTCAATGTCATCCAGCATTATAAACAGGGTTTATAGAGGTGCTTTTAGAACTCTAAATTTCTGATATTTGCACTGGAAACCTCACTTTTTTGTACAAAAAGGCTTAAAAATTTCATGATTTTGGTGTTTCTTCAGTAGAGTGAGGAAGTTTTTCCCAGCTGTCACAGTTGTTTTGGGCAACATCCCAAATGCTTCAGGGAATTTCTTTAACTTTGGCACAAATGTCAAAATATGACTCAAGGATGACTTGAACAGATTTTGGTGGTAGAAATGTCGAGGTTACTGTAACCTTACAAGACACTTTTTTTCTCCATAATTTAAATTTCATACACTAGTTTTGATAAAAAAAACAAAACATTTTACAAAACTTTCTTATAGGATAAAATGATGAACTGATTACCTTTTACATCCGAAGAGTTAAAGGTCAACTTCACTGTGGCTTCATAATGTTCTGCAACAAGACTTTTTTGTGCCATTACTTAAGAAATGAAACATTCAAATGGAGAATAACTTTGACTAATTTAGTAACAATGTACCATCATACTTTTACTCAAGTATGTTTCCTAAATGGTAGACTTAGGTGAGTCATTTTTGATGGGAGTAAATGAACTTTAATCTGAAAACATTTTTTATAATAGATTTCAAACCTTGAGCATATGTTCAGATTCATAACCTGCATGAACATAAGTCGTTAAAATTATTTTATTGATCATAGTTCAGTTTAAGTTGGTTTTCTTCCTCTTCTTCTTCCTGTCACTGATGTGAAAAAGATCCTCCTCCACATGCTGGGTCAGGGTTGTCATGTGAGTGCATATGAGGTCATGGGCTTAAACTAAGTCAGTCATTCTTGGCAATAAGGGAAAAATAAGCATTTTAAAAAGAGGGCTGACTTTGAGAAGCTTTGGTATTTTTACCTGTTAGTGCAGTCAGCTGTTGACCAAGGTGTTACTTTGGTTCAACACTAAGGTAGCTCATTTATAAATATGGAGTTGACATGAAAATACAATTGTGCTATTATATAAGTGGGTAGAGTGTTTAAGAGTGTTTCAAACTGTTCCCCATCAATTACAGCTGCACAGCTGCAAGATCTCTGCAACCACATTATGAGGAGCAGCGTCCCAAAACAGAACTGACACATTTGTTTTTGACCTTAAACTAGTCTGCACTTTACATAAGACAAGTAATAAAATAAAAATGAAAGTGAATCTGAGCTGTTGACTGTCTTATGAGTTAATTTACTGGCTCACGGGTGCAGTTCAATAAATCCAGGACAGAACAAGCCAGTTAAGTTGTCAAGAGCTGTAGCACTCTTGTTTTTGTGGATCTGTTGTGTCTAACTTCCTGTCCAATGGATGTGTATTTTATCTTAGCGTAACTCCACCAAACTCAGGCATTTGATAACTTTAAACCTGCTGGCTCAGTTTGTCTTGGTTGATGATAGTTTCCTATCTTTGATGTTTAGATCTTCATTCTTAGTTTTCTTTTGCATGTTGACAGTCTCTTTTCTGGATCTTTTTAAACTAGAAGAAAATATCCAAAGAGACCAATGATAAGACATCTCACAGAGAGGTTTATTAAGGAAATGTCATATTTATTTAGAGAAAAATTATTTAAATTAAGTAAGTATAAAGTATAAATTAAGTATTTATTGCCATAAAATGAAGGGTGGGGCCTTTTGCAACATGCACAGGGCAAAGGGTAAGACAACATCTTGGACAGTTTTCAAACAGTTACAAGACTACTGCAGATAACAGCAAATCCTTTCATGTTTCTTTTGAACACTTTCAGCATATAACCCTTGGAACTTGTATATAACTACTGATCTGCTTAGCATTTCCACCACAGGCTACTTTTAAAAGCAGGCAGGGTGGATTCCCTAGTGCTAACCAATTCACCTTCCCAGCAGTAGAATGACAACAGATGAGACTTTTCTTGGCCTGTGACGCTGCAGGATTTATCACCTGACACGCCGTAACCTTTGCTGTACATTTACTGCCGGACTGCAAGCTTACTGTTAACCTTTTGCTCTACTCACCAAGCATTTACCGTCACTTGTCTGGCGTTTGATCTTATTCACACCCTCAACCACACACTCTCTACACACACACATTATAAAATGAACTGCACAATGGAGGTTTGCAGTGTTAAAAGTGCCTTAAAACAGGATGAAATGCGACCTTCAATTGGAACTACTCACAACATTTGCAAATGTGCACTTGAACATAACCATTTAAAAGAGTTAACTAAACTCTAAACTAAACTAAACTCAACTAGACTGCTCGATCGAAACTTGCTTTTGATATGAGCTTTTTGATTTGTAAGTCACCTGATCGGAATTTCTTTTAAGGCAGCAGCCATATTCTCACAAATATGCATGAACATTTCTTAGATTATAGTTATACTAGATAGATCCTAAATCCTAGTATTTGAGTGTAGAGCCCTAAGTTTTAAGCAATTAAATACACATTATAAAATAAAATATAAAATGAATTTATTGTGTAAAACATTAAAAATTGCAATTTGTGCAGTGACATTTTAATTTTCTTATTGTCACTGTATGATAGTGGTGTTATCAAAACCTGTGCACCTTTCAGCTAACGACATGTGACTAGCCTTTGGCTCTTGTTATCAAGCACTTGTAAGTCAGAACAATAACCCCCCTAGTAATTCTAAATGAAAAAATAGACTACATGTGGACGCTGTAACTCACTTCTCCTTATGTCTGTGAAACAAGGCTACACATCTGTAGGTGATTTAAGGGGTAATGAGAGAAGATGCCATCCCTTTTGTTAGCAAACCAATTCCTCCATCTCCTAGCAGCAGAGAGGGTGATGAGGTGAAGGGTTTGATAGCTGCATAAATAAGTCTAGTCTGCCTGTTGATTGATCCTGTTGCTTACTTAGTCTGAGCAAGTTAGAATCTATGACCTTGACCGCAAAAAATGTTACTAGCCTAACTGTGCTGTGAATTGACATATTTATGGTGCTGTCCTTGGTGCTGAAGAAGCAGACAGATTTTTAACTTCACTTTTTACTTACCGCCCCATCGTCCTATGATTTGCATCTTGGATATAAAATATTCTCTTAACAATAAAGTATAAATATTTAAATCTTGTTGCAAACATCTGTGCTGCTGACAATTATGCATGCATCAGGTATAAGCAATATCTTCAGCGACTAAGTGTTTTAAGTCTCAACATTAAAATTTTGAGTCAAACTCAAATCTCAAATGTCAAATCTACAATTGAGACTTTTGAAAAGCTCTGAAAATCTTACAACAACAAAGCAATGAGTCTGCGGGATCTTTGAGTGGCATTTGTGTTTTCAAGAGGAGCAGATGTTCAACAAACTGAATGGATTGTGCAACAGAATTGTTGGATCACCATCCAGGAAAATACTAACATGATCAGCATGTTATTTGGATAAGTTTAAGTAATTCTCACATGGAACAAGTGCCAGGTCAGTGCCAAGTTTTTTTTATCCAGATTTATGACTACTGAACAAAAGCAGCATCATATGAACATTATTCCATCACTCATCTATGTGGTTTACCTAATACTGAAGATTTGTTGGCTTAGTACATAAGCGTCAGTTCTTTGTTAATTACCTTATTTTAATCCTTTAGAGAGCTTGAAAAGCCATAATGAAAAGCCTTACATATATTGCCTTCAGTCAGCGACACATGAAGGCATTTCTGTTGAAATCCTTGATGACCTTTTACCTCAAATAGCCCTTTCTGTCAGGTGATGATCAAAAACATAGTACATGCTACAACAGGCATGCTAGTTCATGTAGTGTTTTATCAGCTGGCTTCTCAGACAGCTGTTGTGTTATATGACTGCATTTGTAGGCCATGTGGAAAAGTACATGATGGAATGTCAACATGCTCTTCTGAGGAAAATGAAAAAACGAAAGAGAACCCCTGAGACATCCAGTTATGGCAAACATTTCTCAACGTGCAGAAAAAAAATCTTTATCTGAATCTCTTTGATCTCAAAGGTTCACGCTGAAAAGTGCTTTGTCATCTGTCACATGTAACCCCGACATGTCTCTGTTTAGTAGCATGTACAGAAAATGGAAGTTTTATGCTTTGATGTATTTACTTTTAAAAGGTCTGGATAAGAAATTGTTCTCTTCATTTTCGTAGGAGACTGTTGAAATTCCATTAAGAACTTTTCCAGACGGTCTGCAAATAACTCCAACATACACCTTTCTGGGAAACAAGCTGATTAAATACTGCATGAGCTAACATGTCTTTGCATGGTCACGAGAGTACAATGCTTATGTTTTAACTCCAATAATGCAAAAATCCCTGTCAAGTTTCTGTTTTGAGTCTTTTCAACCAGGCTCACTTCAATAAACTGTTGTAAAATAAAGCCAAATTTTCTAACACTGGCAATAAAACCCGCACCACTGACTGATTGAGAAGCAGTGGCAATGCTGTGTAAGTGTTACCTCGGGTTTATTCCATCATGTGTGGTCTTAGAACTTGTAACTGCTGAGCAGAACTGAACATGTAACGTGTCTGGACCACTTTCGTGCATGTTTAAGCCAGTTAGCAGAGCAGGCAGTTGTTACTCTTGTTGTATAACTGTATCATGAGAGTCAGTAATGTCAGAGGACAGCATGTGATCAATGCAGGTCAGTTGGGAGAATTGTGAGACCACCAAGAACACTTTATGTACCAGCCCCCCTCCTGTTCTGTGCATTTTTTTTTTCTGTGTCCAGTCTACCGAAAACTGTGTCCATGGGAAAACACAGAAGTGAGGCATTAGTGTGATGGTAAAACTGATGGTTAAGGGTCATGTCCTGGGATTTTAGGAGCTCAAGACACAGCAGGCAGTCTCTGCAGGATATCTCATGTGCACAACTCTTTGTGATGACAGGAAAGTGTTATGTTGTGGAAAAGCACAAATGTTCTTTTAAAACAGTGCGATGATAAATGATTTGATTAATTGAAACGAGTCATTCTTGACTGATGTTTGTTGATTTAAAAGGTCGCACAACATGCCCATTTATCATCATCCATTTTAGTCATCACTCCATTATTTTAACTTCATTAGTTTCATTTTTTACTTATTCATAAACATATGAGGCACTGCTAACTTAAACAGTTAGCTGTACTTCGGCACAGTAGTGCAGAGCTCAACACTGACTTGTAGACATGAGGATAATTAACTTCGTTGCTGTGTAGCAGGTGTAAGGTTTACCTTGATCACATCCCAGTTTAGCATGTTAGCATGCTGACATGTGCTAAATAGCCATAGCAAATTGTTACAATTATTTAAATACAGTACTTAAGTACTATTTTTAGGTACTTGCACTTTACTCTAATATTTCCATCTTTGTTTCTCTCTACCTCTACTCCACCATAATTTAAAGACAAATATTTACTTTTTTAGATTCAGATTACTAGTGCAAAATAATTAACAAATAAATTGCAATATATGTTGTATAGATAAAGACTTTAAGGTTACCAGCAGTATATATACGGTAAAAAAATATAAAAACTTAAGTAATATAGACATCAATGGATTGACAGTTATATTCCAATAATAAATTATTGTGAAAAGACCATTTTTTTGTATTGATTGCTTTTACTTTACTTACTCTTAGTGTATTTTTATGCTTAAATGTTTGTACTTTAACTTAAGTAGCATTTTGAATGCAGGATTCTTTTTTTCATTGATGCCACTTTGTCAGTAACAGGATAAAAACTGAGGCAAAAACAGTATCATAATCCAATTTGTGATATTTATTATTCAAGCTACAACATTTTATGTTTTTAGATAATTCAGTTGTTTTTAGAGGCATTTCAACCTGTCTGGAAAATTTTAAAACCAATAAAAAAGCATTTAATCCTTAAATTCATGAAAATAAATAATTTTAAGTGGACAACATTATGAAAACTTATAAAATAAGCATACACGCAACAAGATCTCTTTTGTTTTCAGACAGTGCTCACAAACCACAACTGTAAATAAAGGCTATAATTACAACAACAATCATCCTTAGGCAACATCTCCTCACAAAGCACAAACATGCTGAGTGCCAAAGATTATAATGAATGTTTTCATCATAATGAAGTTATGCAATTTAGGTGCTGCAACATGCATTGTGACTGAACCAAAGACCACAGTTGAAACAAAACTTTGCAAACCACCACTGTAGGATGAAGTACACAGGAAGAACTGAAGCACTGACACACTCTCAGCTCTGAGATGCGGTGAAGCTTCAATGCTTTTGGCATCTGTAAGGAGTTAAGTGGAGCTGGCAGGGGAATGCAGTGTGATAAATGAGCAACTATAAGTCATTAATCATGACTCAAGCTATCACCCAGACCCAGTCCAAAAGGTGTGCTGAAGTGAATGTGGCAGCAGCCTGCATGATCATGATAGCTACTTTCCTCTTTGGCTTATGCTGTTTCAAAAATTTGCCTTTTTAAAAGAATGTATGGACGGGCACATTTTGTAAATACACCTGACACATCAACAGTGCAGAGCTCCAACACCGTTCTTACACTGGGATATGCTGAATAATCCACTAGAGCATGTTTTTGTTAAAGCAACAGCTGTATTTATATACTAACCCCCCCTTTTCTAAAGTCAAGCCAAATGTGCTTTGGTTAGTTTAGTAGTTAGATTGTTGGCTGGCAGGCATGTAAGAAATTCCTTGTTCATTCAAAGTGCTGAAAATGTCATCTGCCATCCAGCATTTCAACATGTTTTTTAATGAGGTTTGTGATGATTTTTATTTATGCTGGGACCCTTTAAAGTGACCCTATGCTATGTACATATTTTTTCAGAACATCAGCTGCTGACACCACAAGGATCTGGTGCTTTAACAATATTAGTAGCACATGTAGACAGAGATCATCAGGGATGCCAGTTTTGCAGCAGTAATATCTAAAAATTGCTGACAGCTAAATTTGTCACATCAGAGTATTTGTCTTGAGGGTTTGTTTCCCCATGAATATATTCAACTTTTTATTTCAAAAGGCAAATTGTAATTTCTCTTCTTTTAAAAGTTCCAGTGTGTTGCATTTGGATAATTAGTGTTTCGACTGAAAACTGTAAATCAACATCTATTCATGAGACCTAAACTTTATTTATCAAATTCAACCATCTTTGTGGTTTAGTATGACAAAACTTTTTAGCTTGCATGTCACCATGGTTTCCAGACTCTGGTAACTCAAACAGAGAGATTGTTATCTGTGTTGCATCAAACTAGGGCAGCTCACAGTCACTAACCTATATTGGCTGAATAATGATGAGTCACTGTGGCTCTTTAAATTGTTAGACATGCAAATGGAAACTGCCATGTATACTGTGTGAGTGCCTGGATTTTATTTTGCTGTTATTTTGAATTTACTTTTATGGTCATCTCTGATAAAGTTTACCATTTGATGGTAAAATCTGCGTCCTATGTGACCTCTTTAAGTGTTTGCATGAGTAAAATTAGTAAAATAATGGTCAGGAAGTTCTTGGAATTTTTGAACTTGAGTGAAGTAAAAAACATCCAGTTGTGGAGAGTAAGCACACCAGTTGTGGTGGGTTCTTTAGACATACATAAACATTTTTAAGCCAAGTATTTTTACATGGCTCATTTTGAAGTTTTGCTATGGAAACAATTACAGAAATCTTAAGCACAAAAAAGTACCTCTGACACCAGAAAGGGTCACAATGAGGGGAAAGTTACAAATACCGGCTTTAATTTGGATAAAATACAAATCACTGTGCGGTCATAACTAGTGCATGCACACACAAACACTCACACGTACAAACACAAAACATTCATTTCCTGGAAACTTGCCATAGCCCCAACCTTAACCACTGACCCAAAAATCAGCTGTTTTTTCTGGTGGGGACATGGCTTTTGTCCCCACATGCACCAGGAATTCCTATTTTAGAAAAAAAAAGATTGATTATCCAATTTAGCCCCTCACGAGGTTATACATTACTGCCATTTTAAGGACCATTAAAACCCTTAAAAATTTATTTTAAGAAGTATTTAATAGTAAAGTAGCAAGAAAAACCAGTAAATTTTCTAGATGGGCATTTTATAGATCCAAATTTTTCTTTCCCGAGTGCACTATAGACTCTCTCCCAAAATTAGGAACACATGTCCTCTGGATAAAACGTACCACATGGCACCCTTTTGTTGTCCTTAACATATTTTAAAAAGCTGGCCATGTGGTTATACTTCTACGAAACTCTTCACTGCCATTGTTCTGACTGGGAAAGTTTAGTCTGGTCAGGTCAGGTTTTCTGCTTTTCTTCCACAGCAGCAAAACCCATTACATGCACAGAAGCACTGGACCAGATGCGTGGACCTTGTTGGCACTGAGTGTGTTATTCTAGTGCAAATCATTATCCTCTTGTCATTATGCAAGTCAAACACAGTGCTAACAACAGAGAACCAACTCCAGCAAGGCTGTCATACACAAGATACTGCATACAGAGGTAAAAACTGTTTGGATGTTGCTTTATGTAGGATAAAATTGTGTCCAGCTGTGGAGGGAAAAAACATCAGACTGCCAAGAGAATAACAGCCTGAGAGGTTTCAGCCTGGGAGTTTTTCCACTTTGATTGATGTTAAATTTTTATTCCTACAAAGAAAACCTTTACTGAATCATCTAAAGGAAAATTGTTGTATCACAAATGTACAGCAGTGTTTCTGATGGATGGAACTAGAGTGTCATTTGCCTCACTTTGCAACACATTTCCTTCTCACAGAGCTGATCAGGCTGTTGAACACTGCCTGTGGAATGTTGGTCCACTCCTCTTCAATAGCAGAACAAAGTTATTGGATACTGGCAAGAGTTGGAATATGCTGTAGTACATACTGATCCAGAGCAACATGTTCAATTGGTAACATGTCTGGTGAATGCGCAGGCCCCATGAGGATTGGGATGTTTTCAGCTTCCAGGCATTGTGTGCAGATCCTTGCATTATGGAGCTGCAACACGAGGCGACGAAAGTGGATGAATGGCGACGTGATTTTGTCACGCTGTCTCTGTGCATTCATATTGCCGTTAATAAAAAGCGCCGCTGAATCTGATTGCTGTCCTGTCCTGAGCCATAAAACTCGCAAAATCAAAACTAAACATCTTCATACTGGTCCTTTGTTAACAAGTGACAAACAGTCATGAATCCTTTGGTTGAGTGATGGTACTTCACACACACAGTGGCAGGAAATGACACGCAAACACATGGTATTATAAAGCCAAAAAAAAAAAAAACAACAACTTTATTTACAAAAACAGACCACTGCCCCATCCCACAAACCCCTAAATTCAGTGACTACTGAGGAATGCTATGTCTGTGCCTGTGGCTGAGGTTGGGAATTTACAGGACAGGGAAGAACAACACCCAGTGCAAACCTTCAGTATTCTTCCACCCACTTATTTAGTCTGAGTTCAGCTGCCATCTGATGCTGCATTATGGCAGTACTTCTTGACCTGTGGCCGGAGGCTTAAGAGTCGGTTACAGTTCAGCTTTTGTTTGGTTGCAAGTAAGCAATATGCTTTAATGAGCCTGGGACCGACATGTTATCAAACCCTCGGGGTAGGCAAAAAGCTTGGACAGATTTAATAATACCACCTTGAACTCTGGTATATGCATCATTACAGGTTGCTCTAATCAATACGTATAAAAAATCATCATACCATACAAAAACACTTCTGTTTAATTTTGCTGATATCATAAACAGAGAACACAAACTGAAGAAAAACACCTTTCTAAACAACAGATGCTAAAAATTTTCTCATCCTTCTGTCCACGCAGTGCGACATCAATCTCTACACGAGCTAAAAAGCTTTTAAATAAAATGTATTCAATTGCTTAAAGATGAAACAAATAATCTTGGCTCAGTATGTATGCACCGCTGGTGCAGATGACAGTGCGGCTGCCCTTTACGCAATTGTTTGCGTGTGAATTCTTTTCACACAGCTGTATGTGTGAACTGAGCTGACTGTGGGAACACAATTTAGCAATCTAAGAGAGCTACTGGCCCAGGCTTCCTGTCACATCACCATCTAATGGTGTCTGAGACCAGCACACATATGTTTGTATGTGTGTGCCTGCGTGTGTGTGGTTTCTGTTGACAATAATACAGGAGAGGTGCCAGTAAAACTTTAAAAATTTCTCAGCAATCGAGGTATTAGATGTGTTTGTGGAGGGGATGACGGTAATCGAGTTGTCACAGTTGTGTGGGTTCAATGTTAACACACATTTGAAAGCAGTTTCTTTGAGTTGGAAGAGGTGCATATGACCTGCTTTGTGAGTGAGCAATGTATGAGAATTACAAGCATGTGACAACTTGCGGTGTGTTTCAATGTAATAAGATGTGCGTCTGACCACCGCTGGCCATATGACATTTCATACGTGTCTGTCAATCTGTACCCAAACTGACATACTGTCGCACAGCAGGACTGTCCTATTGAGTGCATCTGTCCATCCCCACTGTACAGTTTAGAAGGCGTAGCGAGTGCGAATGTCCTCCAGTTTCTTAGAGACCTCAGGTGGCGTTCTGTCAAGCTCTTCTGCCACACTCTTCTGTTTGTGAGGGTCCATACTGTTGAACTGCTCACACAGATCTCCATCAATCACATTCTGGAGAGAAACAACAAAACACAAAGCAAAGTTTTAGGGAATATTAGTTTCATATTTGTCAATGATGCTCAAATGCATATCTGAATGAGACGAACAGACATGTTAAAATAATGTAAAATACCAACAGATACCAACCTTGACCGGGAAGTAATAGGATCTAAAGCTGAGATGGTCTCTGCCACACAGTGGAGGGAACTCAGAGCGCATATGCATCTCTAAGTGCTGGAAGAAGTCATGGTCCTGGACAAAAAGACCAAAAAAAAGGGTTAATTTTTATAAAGTATAACTGAACATAAAAAGAGTGACTGTGATGCATTAGTCTCTCTTTACAGTGGTAGTGTGTGAAAGTTTGTCTTATACCTCATGTGAGGTGAAGGGGACCAGTATACCGATGCCTCCAGACAGGGTGGTGTAGACCAGGGACTCTGAACCTCCAGGGATCAGAGTGGTTTTCTGCAGAGATAACACCGTCTCTCCTACGTGATAGTTCACTACCACCTCAGCCTGGACAGACAACAGAAGGAGAGAAAGACAGTCAAATGTTGTCTAATGGGATTCACTCCTTCCCTCACAGTGACCAGTGACCACATTGAGCTTCATGATTTTTTTAAACAGAAAGAAATTGGTTTTTAAAACTGTGCTTTTTCAAAGAACATAATTGATCATTTTGACAAATTTCCTTAATATTGATTTTGCAATAATATTGTTAATAACAACACAATGAGATCAGTAATGCGAATTTAATGACTAAATGGGTAAAGGCAAAAATAGCCTTTCGGAACACCTACAACTGCTGGCTAATTTAAGAAAATGACAACACTTTGTTGCAAAAGAAGGCTTCAAAGCTAAGGGAAGACAGCACTTATCACATAACAAAATGTAACAACATTTAAGACCTAAGACAACACATCGTTTCAAATCACTTTATCAATGTAATACCAACATACTGGCCAACCACAGTCAGACATGTCATTAAAGCCATTTCAGGTCCTAAGATCATTCGTCCTGGCAACTGCTATTACGCATTTAGTAAATTAACAGAAGACTCAGAGCCCAGGTCAAAAAGAAGACACACGCTGTCATCTTTTGCTCAGAGGAAATTGGTCCAGATGGTCAAGATCTAATCCAATAACCATCAAAAAACTGCTTTTCCTATAACAAGGGGTAATAATAAGGATGTCCCTTGGATACAAAGGCAGCAGTGTAAAGCAATGAAACCACAGAATTAGTGTGAGCAAACTGCATACAAGACATACAAGACACTGACGCCATGAGACCAAAAAAAGCAGAGGTCAAGTTAAAATAAACTCTGTGCCCCAGGCACAGTTTAGCCAGACAAGTACAGAACACAGCTTCTCACTGATGGGAACAACGGGTCTACATGAGCTCACAAACTCCCTTTATGAACAAGGATGTGAATCCTTTGAACATAATATCATGAAAACCTCATTTGCACCCATAAAGAAAATAACTTTATTATTAATTAGAGTCTACTGTCATGCTGGCATCTCTGTGAGGCTGAGCTCGAGTACAGCAGGACTAATGTCAGCATGCTAACAATAAAAATAAATAGTATGTTAAAATTTGGCAGGTATAATGTTTACTATGCTTACCCTTTTAGTTTACCATGTTAGCACAAAATAAAAAGTAAAGCTAAGGCTGAAGGTAATGTTACTAGTTTTTTAATGTATTTATACTCATAAACCAAAGTATTTGACAAATGGAAATTTTAAAAGTCCAAGGATGACCGAAGTTAGAGCTGTTCATCCCGAAGAAACCTTTTACTTCCTTGAAAGGAGTTTTTGGCGCTAAAAGTTCAAGGTGCAAACACAGCTTTCACACATTTGGGGTTAAGACAGTCAAGTCAAAGTTTATTCTAACCAAATATCACAAGCATGCCTCAAAGTCATTCCTACCATTTTGCTCAACAGACAGCTGTTTCTTCCTGACCTTTATCTCTTGAGATACCTTAATCAAATCAAAGTGGAATGCCTTTAATTTAATGTAAGGGAGCATTTAGCCCGGCCATGTATGGATAATTAGGTTCATCCAGCCAGATGGAAACACGCACACTAGACATTTTGAATAAAGATAAATCCAGGCATCCACAACCACATCTAAAAACAGACACTGTGCATTTCCAAACTTGAAAACGAAATTCTCAATCAATGTGCATGGAGGCAGAAATAGTTGACAAACACAGTGTCACAAAGACAACAGGGACCAACTCATAATGTCTAAATTGGAGGGACTTTCCCAGTCTATCTGCTACCTAAACAGTTTTTGACCAGAATTGATATATGGGAAGAGGGCTACTGTGTGTGTTTCTTCAGTGTGTGTAAGTGTGTGTGTTTAAATACTTGCACCCTCTGTGTAGGTGTACTTGTGGTTGATGGGTGTTATGCAGTTTGTATGTGCTCATGAGTGAAGCTGTTGGTACGTAATGACTGTTGAGTGTCACAGCAGTGTTTGGGGCAGATTAGTGAATCAGGCTTAAGTCCTGCACAGTCTTGACATTTTGGCCACAGAAGGAGCCAACTTGAATCATTCAAACTTCCCAGCCTCACACTGGTTCTGTACAAATCAGGTCATATTATGCATTTTGGGGTTTTCCCTGTCCTTTAGTGTAATAGGTTGTTTGTGCATGTAAAAAGTCAGGAAAGTGAAGGGAGTTCCTCTTTCCCACATAAAACACTGCTGCTGGTTTAGCACACCCCCAAACTAAGCAAGTGAGGGCAGAGTGGATGCTTGGCTGTGGATGTTGTGTTAGAAAAAAATGGGGCAGCCACCACCAAGTGCTGTAGCGTAGAGCAAAAGAGGACTATCCCTTACAATTAATGCAATAGTTTTGTTTAACTATCTAAATCTGAACATAAAGTCTACAGTTCAACTGCAGTTTAATGCTTCATTTCAAATCCATTTGGATGGTAAAAGGAGAGAAAATAAATAAATAAATAAAAAATGTGTCACTGTTCAAATATTTATGGAACTGTCACTATGTAATCTCTATTACCAATATACTTTTCCTTTTGCAACGTCTACACTAATGGGTGATTTTAATGGCAGTTCCTCTATTGGGCCCAACCTTCAGCACAAAACTAACCTACACTTGGAAAAAATCTAAGCCAAAGATGTCAACAACACCTACTGGCATGACCAGTACAATAGAAAAGAAAAATACATGTATTAGTATTGATTTCAGATTATACTAAAGAGGACATAGTTAATATTTATTTAAAGGAACAAAATTAAAATAGAAGGAACAGTGAGAAAGTGGTTAAGTTGTGAGAAGCCTTATATGGTGGATTGTCTACCTTCTGTGATGCTCCATTAAGGAGGCCTCTGTCCCATAAAGCTTTGTTCCCTGTGGGGTCTTCATCCACATCATCGCTCGTGTTAGGGGGGAGACGCACCTGTGAATGATACAATGAAAATTTCTTTAGCTTGTCAGTCCAACTGTTCGTCAAGCATCGTCTTTTCAATACAAGGCAGATAGACACACTTAGCCCTTCCTATCCCCACACTTACAATGCTGATGTTCCCAAACTTGTCAGCAGAGGCCATGGTGTCATAGTCCAGCAGACAGGCAGTGGTCACCCAGCGGGGGTATGTGTCATCAGCGAAGATGATGAGCTGGTTCTCGTTGCGTCGGTAACGAACCCAGAACAAGCTCTCCTGAACGTCAGACACGATCACACGCTGGCCAATGGTATGGATGCCAGTCACCAGGTTGGGAACGTGCTGAAGAAGAGAACAGTTAAGTAAAACACTAAACACTGAGTGGCAATTTGGCTTTGACAGGGAAAGTCTTAATGAAAACAAATGTTGTACAAATACTCTGAATTATTTTGAAAAAAAATGGTCTTGAATCAGTAAAGGAATTGATAAAGAATCAAACTGTTAATGGCATTGATTCCATTTGGCAAACTGTAAACATCACACTGCAATCATATTTTAAACAGCCAAATTTCACCAGCAACTATTAACTGGCAGTAACACACGATTTTGAATACACATAAGACAAAATACATTTGCCACAGAAACTCATTGCGCTTCAGCACCTCTAGAATCTACATTTATATTTTTGCAGCTGACTACGACAAAACTTTTTATTTCAAATTACAAAACTAACACAAGGGAGATGCAGTCATACTTATGTTGTTTACGCATTGGTTCTCATCTACACTAAGACCTCATAAAATATTCTTGCTGAACGTTGTTTATTCTTTGTAAAAAAAAAAAAATTATAATAATTTAAAAAGCGGACCATAATTTTCTGTCCTTACGAGACTCTGCAACTTTGCTGTGACTCATTTTTAAGTTGACATGCTTTAGAATTATATCTAATCTACAGAGGAAGAGGTAAGAACAGGAAATGAAAGCTATTACTGAATTAAACAATTCGACTACTGATGTCTTGCAATGTGGGATAAAAAACATCTTTGTTTTTACAGGGAGGAGGAGCTGCACCAGTTAAGTTTAATCTCTATTGAAAGACACATAAACTGAAGCTACCCAAGGACAGTAGGTGGATGGTTTGCTCTGTCTAAAAGCATAAGATAACAGATTTAATCCTATATACTGAATTGCCTGTATCTAAATTTAGTTTATCACATGAAGTCATTAGATAAACCAAATTAATACAGGTAGCTTTAAAATGCAGGACCATATGACTGTAATTGCACTTGAAGTTTCTTCAAGATTGTAGGCATTATATGAACTTTATATTTAATATGTAATAATAAAAATAATAAGGCTACTTCTAGTAACAATGTTATTTTTATTGATGATTAACTTTTTTTACCTCGAGGTTGTCCATTTACAGAGTTTAATACATAGATTTTTACAGAACATGCAAATGTTTCCATTTTTTTTTCCAAAAAAAAAAAGGACTTGTAATTTCTTCATTATGAGGTTGTTCTTTTCTCATGTTACACCTCTAAACCCATAATGGATTTTCATTTTCAAAGTGTTTTTTTTCTTTTTAAAGAAAGATTAACAAAATTTATTGCCAGAATTATCAGCTGTCAAACTGCAAGCACCGACACTGAAGTAGCTTTGCTTAGTACACAGTATGACTGGCTGGCATTCGCATTCACACAGATTAACATGAGGTGTATGGATGTGTGCGTATGGGTCCTTGATGTACCTTGTTTTCACACTTGCGAAGCAGCTTCTTTTTGCCAAGGTCATAGATTCTCAGCAGTTTCCCCACACCAACAAGGACTCGGCCCTGGAATGGAGCGATAGCCAATGGGACGTCCTCTACAGGGGTCTGTCAAACAAAACAAAAAGAATTAATACATCACAACTACTCAGAATATTTTAGGTAACTTTCAGAGGAATTCAGTTTGAAATGCCACAGGTTTCTCTGAACATAAACAGCTAATATTTAGAGGTATGAGAAGGGTTCGACATCTCACTCAACACAGCTTGAGCCCGAGATCCCTGCTGAGTCATGTCAAGAAGATGTGAAAGTAAAAAGTGGCCAAGACTCCATGTAGCAGTAGTTTTTATACACTAATCTTTGTTCTTCTGTTCACTCTTTTGGACTGCATGTAGGTCCTGCCCGTTACGTAAGCTTGGGTTTGTTTGGAAAGTGGATAACAGATAAAATGTAGCATTCCCATAATATCTTGTACCTGCCTACATTAACACTGTGTCCTTCAAATTGCACCTGCAAAATATAATATAATCACTTTAGCAAATCTTGTGATAGGAAACCATGCCCATCAACTTATATCTTACAATCAGATTATTTCCAGGCGTCCCTTTTACTGAGAATTGAATTTAAACTTGGCTTTTCTGCAGTCTACAGTAACTTTTTAGTTATGCTATACACCCATTGTATATACCTCAGGGCTATGACTATGGGTCACTGCCTCTTTCAAACATTAGAAAGCATTTTAGGAGAATGAGATTACAGTGGTCACAATCAAACTTTGTCAGGAGATTCAATAAGAGTGTGTTATAATGTTTTTCCTTTTCCTTTTCCAAGTGTTAGGGATGAGATCCAGTCAATGAGCATTAAAGCACTCCTTCTCTGTCTGATTTCTCTAATATTCTTATAACAGCCCAGTCTTGACTTTGATGAACCGTCAAGTTAACTATTTGGTTAAATCCTTTAGTCCTGAACATAAATTCTGTCACACAACTAAAAGGTGAAGGAGGATTTTATGTCTCTTATTAAAACAAAAACAAAAACAAAAACAAAAAAAAGGGAAGGGACTTCACTTCAGCCACACAGTGGCTGATCCTTTAAACCTTGCTAAACTGGAGGGTTTATGGGCATCATTAACTTTTACATAAGTTTGAACTTTGATTTAATTTTTTAGAAGACGTACAGCCAGTTTACAGCAGGAGCTTAAGAACTTGTTAAGATCAAGCAAATTTTGAGTTGTGGCTAAAGTCGGGTGAAAAAAACCTTTTCTTTAAAGGCTGCAGTTTGAAGTCTTTTATATGTACTTTCCAAAACAATTGTCCTTTGTTTAGCTGACACTGCAACACTGTTTTCCTGTGTGTGCTGTTAACTTGCTATAAATTTGTTGTTGGCTTCAGTCTAAGTTGCTGTGATTATTTTAGGGTACCCACTCTAAAAGAAAAACTCATCAGTGTATCTTTTACTGACCCCCTCTAAGCATGCACTCTGCCTTAACAATGGGACAGTGTCAACTCAGCCTATTTATTATAATTTAACAAAAGAAGTAACAACAATACGGGTTAAAAAATGTTCCGTTCTGTTTTTTTTTTTAAATGAGACGGTCAGACTGCATTGTCATACTCTATATCAGTCCTATCATTCCACTTCTAAAGCTTTTTGCTAAACTCTAATCTAATAAAAGTTCATTTCAATCTAAACTACAGGAGGTCTCATCAGGTATATTGTTAAAAAAAACATTAAGAGATCACGACAATGTCTAATTGCAATTTTTAAGTTACAGTATGAATATGAAAGTGTATAAAAATCTGTTAGACCATGACTCTATCTATGGTCAGATATTGGGCCTTAATCATACAGATGATGTTAT
>JAPZDZ010000023.1:1295221-1308656 GCA_029783805.1 Acanthurus tennentii | reverse complement strand
ACGCATATATCATTATTTTAGTAGGGTTGTTTGGATTAGTTCAGCTGATGTAAGTGCAGCATGATGAACACTGAAAGCATAGGTGCTGCTGTCAACTGCTTTAGCGATTGGAATTGAATATTTCTCAAACTGTTTCTGTCGCTCACAAATAACATGCTCTGCACAGCACTGTGCATGTAGCAAATGCAAGCATAAACCTTTGTGAGTAAGTGTTGCAAGTTTTATTGCATCATCATCATCAGCATCTGAGTTACAATTGTTTTTTGTGACAACTGCACATATGCATTCGCAATTTTCTGACTCCCAAGCAGAAGCAGCACCATGTTGATGTCTAAGAGGATTTCTGTCAACAGACCTGAGATGAAATTTTTGATTGCACCTCATAAGCTTTAAATATTGCTAATCACTTATTCATGATAGTTGCAACTTTCCTGTGATTGCTTACTTTTGCATATTGAACACTGGCAAGACATTTTAAGGCTATGAGAGAAAACTGGCTGCAGATGATATTCCGGTATTCTGTGACCCCCATTTGGTGACATTAAAAAAATATATATTTTTAAAAATTATTAAAGCCCTAACTCTTAAAAATCTCTGTTTAAATTTTGGCTGCAGTAAAAAAGAAAAATGTGGTGAAATTCTGTCACCGATTGTCCTAAAGAAAGGAATTGGTCTCATGCACAAAACTTCAATTAAGGGTAGGGATTTAAAATCAGAAACAGATTTAGACTTCCAAACCCAAACATTAAGGCTTTCTCTGGGCACTGTGTGTGCTCAAACTTGGCTTTAAGCTATAGAGATTGTGTGACATGCATCCAGTTTAAACACTGCCTCAGGTAAAAGTCCTGCAGTGACATTAAGTGTTTGGAGCATCATGAAAGACGTGTGACAGAATGGCACCAGGCTGATTTAACATAGTGATGGGTATAATGTGAAACCTCTGTGGCTTATGAAATCACATTCAGTAGAATGGAAAAAATGAATAGAGCCTGATATAATGCAGATCGGTGGGGAAAAAAATGTATCTTTTTTTTCTCCTCACATGCACACGCAAACACACACAGGGACAAACTCACACACATAATCCAATCATTTTAAACTACTTACAGTAACTGTATTTTTCTCTCTTACACACATACGCTCACACTCTCTATCCCATCATCGTAAACTACTTAACTTTCTCACACACATTTAACCCTTTTATTTACATGGGTATTTGAATCAATGCTGAAAACTTCTTAGTGTGAAACCATATAAAGCCTTGTATTTCACAGTTAACTATACTTTTATCCACTGGTAATCAATGCAGTCTGACTTTTGTGTGAATCTCTGTTTGTTTTCCACATCACTGATGATTATCTGATATCGTTGCTTGTCTCTAATTATTTCTCCAATGAAAATCACATACAGTCACATCTCAAATCATCAGATAAGATAACACAGGCAATCACAGTCCATTCATTTCTACTCTGTCTAGTTACTAATCGATTGTATCTGTTTACGCTGATATGAGCACACACGATCATCTATGGATGACTAAGGTAATTTGTAATACTTTACGCTTAAAGAGCACAATGGGGAGAATCACTGTTTAGATGGAATCAGTGACAAAATTTTACTGGAAAAATGGAAAAAAAATGCAGTAAATTGAAATCATTATGTCAAACAAATACTGTATTTGAGCACACTTCAACTCATCGAGCAGATAAATGCCCTCCCAGAGAACAGTGTTGACATTTCTTATACAGAAGTTTTATCTTATTATTATTGTATTATTATACTACCGTAAAGACTATAATGGCTCTTTCTGAAGGTAAAGAAATCCATTTACCAGCACCTTCAAACTCACAGGCTTACCCTGGCTTAATCTGGATTTTTATGAACTTTGTTTATAGCCAGGCTAGCTGTTTCCTCCTGCCTTCAGTGCCTTTAGCCAAGCTAACCACATGCTGGGTTTAACAATATTTTTAACAGACAGAAAAGAGTGTTGCCAATCTTCTTATTTAATTCTCATGTCAAACTGTTTTATGTTTATCTCAGTATATTTTATGCTGCACATCACAACAGGGTCTTGACTCTACAGATACTCCATATAAGTAAGCCGAGGTAAATAAACCAGCATTCTTAAAGAACAAAAAACATGACCTTGATACCAGAGACCAGAATTGGCACCCTGTGCCTCAAGCCTATTTCAACTCTTTCACTATTTAAATAACTCCAGAGGGTTATACTACGAAACAAATTTGACATAGCCAGGCTTTGTTTTCTCTGCTGTCAAAACACTGTTTGCTCTCCTGCTTGCAGCACACAAAGGGAGGTAAGAGCCTGGATGAGCCAGACAGTCTAGCAGCAATCTACCACCACCACAAAATCTCATTTATATAACTATAATAAAAAATCAATTTAATCTCCAGCACTTTTACAGCCCCCATCCTTTGCACAATGAGTAAATGTCCCTCTAATCAAAATTCTGCACCACTGTTAAGATGGCTTGCTATTGGTCAACTGAGCAGAATTCACCTGTCAGAGTTCCTTATCCCCCCCTGCACCTGCAAGCAAAACTTAAAATCCATTGACACTGATGGAGTTGGCTGTTTTAGATGACCGGGTGTGACCAGGTTTGTAGTGTCGTAGTTTTCAAACACTTGTATTGGTTGAGTGCTTTATTTCATGAAGGTGTCAAAGTAAGTAGACCAAAAGAACCGGTAAATAAAATTATCCTTCATTCAAACTACAGCAGCCAAACAACACCAGCACCCTCAGCAAAAACACAATGAGCATTTCAGCATTTCCCACTTTATGAAATCAATGCCCAAATACCATATTAGATTACCGTGCAGTCATGTGCTCTGCACTGCAGAGGATACTCAGAACACAGCTCAATAATATAATTATATATCACCATCCTGCACACACACACAGTTCTGAGTCTGGAGTCGTTGATGTTCATCATATCATTAGAAATCTGCAGTGCCGGGGCTCAGAAGCCCTTTGCAATCTGTCTAATTAACTCAGCAGAAAAAGCTTCAACTAGGTTAATCTGATACCTAGGGAGTAGAGTTTTAATAGAGCCACACAGAGCTAACTGGGTTAGCCTTTTTTTTTCCTCAGCTCTTCACTTTTTCTCCTGTCTTTTCCCCTCCGATCCTCTCCTGTGTATCTTTTCCCTCTGATTTCTTTTTTGGATGATAAAGTCCTGTCACTTTTGTTCCAGAGAGATTTCAAACTGGGTTAACACGTAGGTCATCCTATAGATACAGCTTCACAAATGTTACACATTCTCCGTCTCTGTCTGCCACTCTCCACAAGCATTACTCACGACTGAAGATAGCTCAAGTGCACAAAACACTGACAAGCAGCATTCACTGAATAAATGAGCACACACACAGCATTGAGGTGTCAAACTGGTGTTCCCTTTACTGAAAGAAGAGCTTTGATGACAGTCACAGGCATGCTGGGTCCAAGACAGATGGGCCTGGCGACAGATGCGCAATCAAGAACGGGACGTTCATGGATTTAAATAAACAAACAAACATTGAATATGTCGATAAATAACCAGGTGTGGTCTTTAAGATGTATGTTGAGCAGAAACATCTGGACATATAGATCCAGAAAGTGCAGAATGTGAGAATGCCCCAAAGTCTGCCCTGTCCCAAGGTGCCTTGTTTTGTATTCACACTTGCTACAGGAAAACGTCTGAGCTCACCACTCGATCTAAATTACGTGATGTTAGTGCTATGTGACAAGAACTCTCTGGTTTGCGTTGGTTGGGGAATGAGTGCCTGGGGTCTGGTTGTGATGAATGAGGAGTCGATCACTGCTGCAATATTGGCAGCTTAGAGCCTTGCTATAATTTAAACATATGTGTTGAGTAGTGATAAGGGGCAGTAGCTGGGTGAACCAATGTGTTCTTTACTGGGTTTTAACGATAGGGTAATAATTGTTATGTTCATGGTAGAAAAAGTTTGTATGTGAAAGTGAATTTGGCTATATTGGACAGCTGCTTAGCATTCACTAGAAGTGTTTATAGAACTTACTTGGGAAGATATAGTTAGAGAAGGTGGTAAGTTCCCTTATGGATATAACAGATAAAATGTGGATCATGAACAGCATCAAAAAGTATGATGTTTAACTAATATGGGGCAGATTTGATATGATGACTGACAGAGAAGCTTTAGGATGTTTAGCCGCTCTGATTGGTTGTGTGCATGACAGTCAAGAGCTACATTATAGGCTCATAAAACTCAGATCATGCTTTGAAATTAGGAAGTTCTGATCAAGTATGAATCAAAGTTTTATTACAGCATAATTTCCTTTAATATTTACAGAAAAGCATTTTAGTTTACTGTTTAGCTGAAATTAGAGAATGTTTGTGACTAGGCTACCATTTTTTCAGCTTGAAAGTGCTCCAACTCAGCACCCCAGCATGCATTTGTCACTCAGCACTACATCACACATTTTATTGCTCTGACTGTTACAAGTTTATCCTGTTGAATCCCATTCAAAATACAGTTTTTCTGTGAAAATGTCATAGATTTAACTTACTTAATAAATTGTTTAATTTTAAATGTTGCTACAAATACACATATCATAATGTTCAGTGATATGTTGTGTTTTTTTGTCTGCTCTCTGATTATAGCTGAATAAAGTCAACGTATTTGCTGGTGCTAGATTTCACCTAGCTGTAATTGCCACTTGTCTGCATGATTCAGGTTGCCTGCAGGTAGCTGTTTGAATGTCACTTATGGTGACATGCTCAGATTCCCTCAAGTATCCCCTCAGCAAATGCAACTAACAATTTCCCCTGAGCAATGACATGATGACATCATATCACGACCTGAAGTGAGCTATTGCCTTTTAAGAGGATATGGCATTAAGTAAGTTATTAACTTAACCTGTATAATTAACGTGTTCATTAGACATTCATAAATCATTGTTCCTACAAAGACACAAGTCCCACTGGAAGCCTGCACAAAGTAGAAGGTTAGTTGCTTTGCACCATACTAGCATGGAGACTTGAGATAGCCAGCTGCACTGTTAGGCCCAACCTCATCATCTGTCCCATTTATTTGTCACATGTTATCAAATAAGTCACAGTGGCAAGTGTTCAGGACACCTGCTGGAACAAAACATGGGCGTGCTGTGGTTCTGCTATGTCCATGCTGAACTGAACGATGGCTGAGACCATAACAGCTGAGAGGGAACCGAAAACTCTCGATGCTCTGAGAGATGAACACTGCTTACTCCTCTCCTCCATAGTTCAACCACCACGGAGGGCAAAGTTAACCTTA
Source organism: Acanthurus tennentii (assembly GCA_029783805.1). Lineage (NCBI taxonomy): Eukaryota > Metazoa > Chordata > Actinopteri > Acanthuriformes > Acanthuridae > Acanthurus > Acanthurus tennentii. The sequence continues at coordinate 1,303,365 of JAPZDZ010000023.1, read as the reverse complement.
AATGTTTCCATTATGTAGTTTATTTATCAGTCAAAATTGTAAAATGTAAATGTAAGTGTAAATATCTGCGTTGCCTCAATATGAGAGACCTCAAGGCAAAACCACTTATATACAGAGTGATTCAACGCTGTGTTAAGAAGTTGGACATTATTGCTGTTATTTATGGTTATTTTACCATGGCCTGCAACCAATCAGATGCTCAGTTTGAGCTGTTGTTTTTATAATGTGCATTATGTCACTGTGGTTGTATAGGAAAACTATTCTGACTTTAGTTTGGGTGATAAAGTGTGACAGTGAGCAGTCCATCAGGCTGAGGTGAGAGGCTGTGCCAGAGGGGAAATATGACTTTGGAAAAATGCAACTTTGGCATTGCTTGTGTAGGCCTTTTTTCATATGTATATATTGTGTGTGTGTGTGTGTGTGTGTGTGTGAGGGTATAAATAAATTAATCAGTCAGTTTTTTTTTTCCCTTGCACATTTTATCACACAGTAGCAGCATCTCTTTTTTAGGCCCATAACAGGCTCCCTTTTCTTTCATATTGGTGGTGGGAAGGCAGACAGAGTAATCCATCACATCAGCTTACTGAGGGCTTTGTTCTCTCAGAATTATTGGACCTTCTTTAAATGTCCCCATCTTACCTGGGAGCAGAAGTGCAGACCGCCATCATTACTCTTTCACTCTACTGATGATCAGATTTAGAGCTTTAAAATTGCTGGAGCTGCAGCAGGCAAGCAGTTGACAATAGCTGTTGCTATTTTTGGTGGCAGCTCGACAGTCACAATTATTGCTGGTACCATAACAACATCCTGATCTGAGTCTCGTGACCAGATCAGAGCGCACAGTCACCAGAAATGCTCGTGCCATTGATTTTCATGCCTTACATTCAGTGATTTTCAGTTAATCCTCAAAGAATAAACTGCTTGTTCTGTTCCTAAAGTTTAGAAAAAGTGAGTTTCCTCTCTTTCCGTCTTTTTCTCTGTTGTACGGCAACACACGCAGGAGCAGTTCCCCGGGCTGCTGTCTGTCAAGTGTTAACTTCATCTCATCTGTTCTCCCAGAAACCTTCTCAGCTCTTTGTCTCTTCTCGCCCTCTCATCTCTGTGGAACGAGAAAGAGCACCCTAGGGAGAGAGAGCAAAGAGATCGCTCCTGCTCTCTTTTCAAGAAACGTGTAGGGCTAAGGCCTAGTTAATCGACTTCTCCTTAAAATCAGAGACATTATTCACTCTGAAGCTCTCTGATTTACTTATTAGTCGTCCGCATACATGATATGACAGCTGTAGTGATTCAACCATGTTTGATGTGAAAGAGGACAGGTTGTATTAAAAAATTATGTAAATCCCCCACCTAACACTCTTTTTTAACTGTGTTACTGTTAAAATTTTTTTAATTGCAGCATTGCTTCAACCAGTAAATACATATAATAATGTAAGAGCAGACATCAAAGCGATAAAAGATCAGAAATGATCAATGCAGAGGCAAATTTTCCAGATTTTGATTATATAACTTGGGTACGTTTTGATGTAACACATTCAGTATTCATAATGTTGCTTTTTGCTGTTACTAAAGATCTAAGGCAAACTAAATCAGTGCTTTATTATACGGTGATAGTAAAAGCTGGTTACAAAATGTCTGATTTTATTGTAGCAATTAAGGCATATGGCTTTTTATGTATTAAACCCATAATTTGCACTTAGTGTGAGGGTTTTTTTGTATTTATATCTAGCTATTCATTGAAACACAATTATTGTTAATAAGGATATTAAGCCTTTTGGGACATTTTTTTTCTTTGATTAAGCTATTACAGAATAATGTCTCGTGCAGTGGCATGCCTTAGTGTGTATTGCTACAATTTGCCTGTTTTGTAAACTCTCCTCTGTTGAGTCTGGCCTTTGTGAACTGTTCAGTGTTCGGTATGTGCATCCACACCAGATACAGTGACTTTAGTCCCTCAGGTTAGGTCGAAACATGTTCCCTCACTAGCTCACACTCCTCTCAGCTCACAGAGCTCTTTCATGTTAATTACAGCCTGTAATCTAAAGCTGCTTTAAGCTTTGCTCATACTCGTGTGAGACACCGTGGTCCAGGCTTTTGCAGATGGTGTACTAACTGCAAGCATGCACAAGTGTTCATGCTGAAGGTGTCATAAGCTGCAGTATTCTCTAACACGCCAGGGGGCATACAAACAAACGAATGAGGAAGAAGTCAGTGACTGTTGCTTAAAGAACATTTATATTCAACATGGTTTCATGCATAACTCTGGAGCTGGTTGCTGCCTAAGAATTTTTTAGCTCGCGGTTGTTCATACGACACAGGTGATGTTAAAGGAAATGTGTTGGGCTAAGTGACAAAAGACAATTGACCTTGTAATTTTAATTATTTATTTATTTATTGTTTGTGAAATGAGCCATACTAACTAATGCGAAACTATTTGCACATTGTTTATTATTTCCTCACATGTAAATGTAAAATACTGACAAAATAATGAATAAAAGGATGGCTGCTTCAGTTTAATTTCTTTGAGAATTCTGGTGTGTGGAGCCTGTCTTGGATATAACTTTTCCCTTGTGTCCAATCACAATTAATTCACAAAATATGCAAAACAAATTTTTTCACAATATTGAAACGAAAACATTTTCCTAATCTTGTTCCTTAGAGGAGACATCTGGATATATTCATATATATATATATAACATAATAATATATTCATGTCATATACAATTTCTCTTAAATAGGCCATGTAGAGGCCTTATATAAACACACTGTGGTCTTTCAAAGTAAAGCTTGTTTATGGTAAACTTCTGTATTCAAACTGCAGCATAGCTCACATAAGAGGCCCATGCCTTTGTAAGCAATTATACTTAAGTTTCTTCATATGCTTCCTATCGTGGGCAGATGTTTACATGTTGGATTTGGAGGTTTAAAAAAGTTATTTTAACTGTAAAGTCCTAAATACAGATAACAGAGATGATGTTGGAGTTGATATGTGCACAACTATTGCACTGATTGAGGCAGAAAGAGGGTGAATTCTCACACTGTCAGCACTCTTGTATGTAACAGATTAGCTTCTGCAGATCAAAGACAAACCAAAACAACCAGAAAATATCTAAGGGGTATTAAATAGTTAATACATCATAAAGTAAAAAAGAAGACATGCTTCTTAGACAAGCCAGATGAACCACAAGCGAGAGCAAAGAAGTAAAGGAAGGTAGGCTGACAGGCAAAAATAGTAAACTCCCACGCACCACTAAATATTGCATTTGTGTACTATAATTACTGTCACTTAGCTCCAAATGTAAATTGCCTGTCTGTCAATGTTTGAACCGGGACAGCCATCACAGCCCCATCAGATTCAGTAGGACCACCATGTTTCCACCCAGTCTCCATGTTGAAATTAAAAGCTTAGTGCACATAGTGGGCACCTAGTTACTACATTTCAGAGGGGCTCGACTAAGCACTGCAGCAGCTTGTAAAGCTTCACACTCAGTGGGAAAGAGATGTCTTTTTGGCACATAGACCTGAGTAACACTTGCATATAGTATCACAGTTCTGACCTCGATGTCATCCATTAATTCCTGATTTTTGACACCTCGTCTGCCATTATCCCTCACATAGTAAACACTAATTTACAATACCTGTTCACAAGATGCTTCTTAGAATGAAAGAATTTCACAGTTTCATACTTGTTTGGCCAAGATTTGCCATGTTGTCTTCCTAATAGACACATTCATCCTCGCTGTTTTTGAAATCTTGGTGGTGTTTGTATGCTGTGTTCATTGTGATAAATGTGGCAAAAACAACAGCTGTGCTGCTGACTCAACTTAATCTTCATGTAGCGAAGTGACAGGAATTGCTGAGGCCTCCCAAAGTAATGACAATGTAAAATATTTTGTCACTTGCTTACCACATGAAGCACAGAAAACCAAGCAATTCTGTTTCATTCTAATACAGTTGCTGTCTACACCAAAAAACTGGACATAGACAGAGAGCCATACCCAGAAATGTTAGAGGGGCATTTCACCTGATGACCCGGCCGATTTTGTTAGGGATGTTTCTAGCTTGGGTTTGGAGAAGAGAAAATTAAACCCGAAAAACTGAATATACTTATTAGGCATGTGACAAACAGATGCTATCTGGATCATGGAGAAACTTTAATAATTAGCTTTTTTTTAGTTTGATTCACGTGCAGGGTAAAAAATGTGGATATCTTGGGTCATCATGTTTTTGGAGAAACACCATATGAACCAAATACATTTAATGCTAACACAGTATAGAGTAAGTATATGTAAAGATCAGTGTGTTGTTGATGTGGTGTGGCTCTATCTCGTTAAGTTTTGTGTGTGTTATCACATCTCCTGTGTACGCAGTAATATGGTAATATCGAGGAAAATTAGAAAACTTCTTACCATCTGTGTACTTGGCAGGGTGAGGCAGACTTGTAATGGTAACACTGTTCATCAAGTCAGACCATCACATAGCAGCCAGAGAGCCCAGGGGTTTATCCAGGCAAACTTAACTACAGAGTCTGCATCAAGGCTGATTTTCAAAGCAGTGTCATCCCTGCTTGTCTCTGTTTGGATGGATAGTCTCTGCAGCAGTAGCAGCTGGCACTGAGCCTCAGGACGAAGGACTCTCCTCCTCGTCTTCCCTTTTGTATTCCTGTCGCCTCTCTAAGGACTGAAGACTAATGGAAAGAAAAAGGAAGGGAGGGGAGCGAAGGAAAAGCCCAGAGACACTAGCAGGGCTGGCAGGGAGACAAGAAGGAAGAGAGACAAGTGACTGGTTCATGCCTTCTGTGTGGCTAAAAATTAGGGAGAACCATACAAATGCAATCTTGTTCGTTGCACGTACTATGACTGAGTATGTGAAAACTTAGGGGAAAAAAAGATGCTGCTGCAAGTTCATTAAGCTCTACACATTTTTCAGCAAATAAAAACCATTCGGTTTAGTTGGAGTTGATATACCTGTCAAGCTGTTTGTTTTCGCACACAGAATTTTTTGTTGTTTTTGAAACAGTTGATCTTCATTTCAGACAGTTGTAGACAAAAGCAGGCGTCTCATTTCTTACCCAGCAGCTGTTATCATTCGCTTGCTGAAATGACAACTGTTGCTGAAGGATTTTAATGGCTGCAGTTAGCTAATTAAGCTAATGTGAGCCTCTGTGAGTAATTTATTAATGCTGTCTCCAACTCACTATTTAATGTTTACACTTGACTCGTTTTAAAACGAGAACCTTGTAAAGTTGGTCCTAAAATGCACTTGATAGCTGTATGATGTTGTGTTAAGAGCCTGAAGCCACCCAGGTGAAAATCAGCATCTGCAGCAGAAGCAACATCATTCTTTTACTGTGGTGTACAACTACTCAATATTAAAAGTATTTAAACTGTTATAATATTTATTTTTTAACTATAATTCACATGATGAAGAACTAATATTCCTCAACAGTGACACAGAAGACCTCACTTGGCACACACACACTTGTACAAACACATCAGTCTTCTGTGTCAGAACCAAAAACTGGCTCCTCTGTTACATCACGCTAACTGTCTCCTCTCTTCCTGTCTCCTTGCAATCAGGACAGAACATAACAACATTTACCTCGGCATTATGGGACTAAGATAAGTATTCAGAAGAGCTGAATTTGATCTTCACTGATGATCGATATCATGGCAGTGTGTCCGGCTTGAAGTGCTGAGCAGTGCCCAGCTGTGCTTTCTCTCTCTTTCTCGTCCTCTTGCAAATTGCAGAAAAAAACAACTTTGTTCAGTAGTTTTTCATTTTGTGCTTGAGGATTGAGGAACCACTCCTGGTATTGCTTTTGATGCAAACTCGACTATGAGAAACAATGGGTGCACTTCAAAATGCACTGGTCAGATACTCTCAGATTCACTTATGTTTTGGTCTGCAAGTCATGTTCCAAAACAGGACATAATACCATTTCTGCTGAAGCCGCTTTTTAGAATTTCACATTTCCCCCTCAGAGTCTTTTCAGCATGAGTCTGTTGACTTCACAATGTCTGGCCAGAAAAATAGTAGATAAAAAAAAATAGAGTCCAGCACAAAATCTCTGAAGGAAAAAGTTAACTAATGTTTTTTCGGAATACAAATTGTTTTTCCACTGTGACAAAAAAAAAAAAGAAAAAGAAAATCATTGTCATACCTAAAGTCAATGGAATCAACTGGGCCCAGTCTCTTTTTGTCAAACCAAAACTGGGGGCTTTTTAAGTGTGAAAAACCTTTTCTGCTGTTTTTCAAGCTTCAGATGGAACATTATCTCACAACACAAAAAAAAAAAATTCAAGTGCTGTTTCTTTTTTCTAAATGGCCAAAAAACTGACTCTCATTTGAATTTTTGTAAACATCTAAATCTGCAGGACTTCAGGGATGTGAGGCACTAAATGTTCCAATTGCTTAACAGTCAAACAAAATCCCCTACTGAGGTTTCATGCTCACAGTAAAATAGAGTTTCTGCCAGTGCAGTGGAGCTTGTCCCTGACGGCATTAAAGCCATGAACAGATCAGTTTGAAAAGAATGGAAATGATCAGTCCTGTTGTACGGTTCATATAGGTCATGCAACTCTCACCTTAATGCAAATTACAGAGGAAATTACAGCATGAGGTAAAGATTGAAAGGGGAGTGGGAAGGGATTGTGAGAAAAAATATAGTGTGACAGCAACGGTTTGAATAATAAGAGGCTCAAAGACAAATTGAGGGAGAGGTGAAGGTATTGCGATGCAGCGACTAATGGAGGCTTTAATAGAAGGCAGGATGGCAGATATGAAAAGAGCAGTTGTGTGAAAATGTGTGTGTGTGAGTTGAAGTGTGGGAATGTGAATGGCTTGGATGTAACCAGTGTTAAAAACAAACAACTGAGACCCACAGAAATGAGACAGGCATAAAGTGACGTAAAGAAAGACAGAGGGTTTGCCATTTTTTTAAAAAAAGATTATTTGCTGGCCTCAATCTGGTGATTTGTCTCTTGCTTATCATAGTGCATTGTGTTTTAGGTTTATATCTGATGCAATGTGTTGTTTGCAAGAAGCATTTCAAAATGAAGCATAAATTTGACTACTGATGAAACAACTGTCCTACATGTTGGAAGTATTAAAAGCTTTGCACCACATAATCACCAGAAAAATGCTCACTGTGTTCTTGAAAACTCCCAAACAAACAAGACTGTTTTGGAATATGTAGGTGTTGTAAAGCCTCTTAATGCTTGCTATTCTTCAAGTGCCACTTTCTTTTATTTTTAATTTGTTGAGCATCAAATAATGAAAAAAGGAAATTGTGAAGAAAAGTCTGCTGCATGTGACATACTGTTCATCCTTGTAATTTGTGTTTATGTGCCTCCTGTGTAAGACTATGCAAGCTGCTGTGTTGTTTGCTTACACAGACTCAAACATGATAGCAGTTATTAAGCTTTGTAGCAGAGTCTCTTTACTGCTTTACTGTTTAATGTTATTTTGCATTGCAAAAAAGTCAGACAGAAAAAAAAAATAATGGGAACAAAATGTTCAGATCTTTCAGACATCACCTGCTCTATTTTCTTTCCTGGGTTGCAATTGTCCATTATCTCTGTTGCTTCGCGTTTAGCCCCTCACATGTTATTATTTTGATAAAAGCATAACTGTACGGTATTGCTTGTGTAATGGAAACTGATGAGCCACAAAAAAAGAAAAGTCCATTAGTGGTTGGTTTGGCTCTCATTGGGCTCATTTGTTCATTGTGTTTTGTTGCCGTTGATGAAGCAAAGCGAATGAGTCATGATGCAACCGTTTATAAAACCCAAACAGCATATCAATCAAATCAACGCTTCCCTTTCTAAAGTGTTGATAATTTACCATATTACTTAACTTTAATTAGCATATAATAATTAGGCCTCATTCATTTACATTAAAAGTTATAAAAGGCATACAAGTGCTGTGAGACGTAGTGCCACATGAACTGCACAGTTCAGCAGAAAGCTGCCATGGCTATAAATGTTTCATTAATGACCTTCACTTGGCCGATAGGTTGGTTTTACGGGCAACTGATGGACATGCACAAGAAAGTCAGACTACCACTGTGGCATAGTGCTGTTGTCCAAAGAGTGGACTGAGGTTTGAAACGGTCGGATTCAGCTGAAACTTTGGGGAATCATCAC
>JAPZDZ010000023.1:1256448-1270457 GCA_029783805.1 Acanthurus tennentii | reverse complement strand
CAAAGTGTGATCTGACGACTTACAGTACATCTGTAAAGCTGCTTTTCTCATGCCCGTAGGATAAACCTGGCCCCTACAGTGGGCTACGAAGAAGATGCAGGCAGCCACACCACTCACCACTTCATGTACCCAGAGAGCGCCAAGAACCTGGCGGCAAACGTCAGCTTCGTCCTGGTCCCCTTCAAAACGCTGGATCTGGTCTGGATCACAAGTGCCCTGTCCACCGGCCAAATTCGATTGTAAGAGAAGATTCAGGCTCACACACACACACACACACACACACATATGCATAAGCATGGATTAAGACATGCGATTGCACACCAGTTTAGGAAGATGCACACAACATAGGCAGATTATAATGTTTGGGACTGCCTTTTCAATCAAAGTCTCAAAAAAAACATAAGTACAGTTTGGGGACATGAATACAATTTATTTTACTCACACACACACACACATATGCATAAGCATAAAAACACACACACACACACCCACACACAATAAAATTGTGAGAAGCCAGAGAGTTGCTGAGCTGGAACAATCTGTCAGCTGTCAATCTGTCTGGATTCATAGTTGCAGCAATCACATAAAGTGCTGATTAAATGTGTTTAATCAAATTCTCTCTCTCTCATTGTCAGTACGTACGCTCCAGTGAAGCAGTTCCTGCGTGTGGATAAAGACAAGGTGTGTGTTTTTTCAAAAGTTCATTGCAATTACTTTTGGCTCCCTTTCACAGTTATATACAAACACACACACACACATATATATGCATATACACACATGAACGCACTGAGTGACCCCGCTATGCTGCAATTATATTATCCCCTCCCCTTTGTTGATGAAGGATTATAGTTAGATTATAAACCTTTCCTTTGTTTTAAATAATCTTCCGCTCGCTCTTTAATCCCTGAAAATAAATAAACTCAAAACTAATCCTCGCCATGTGAAGACTTTGCGAATCTCCTCGCCTGGTCAGAAACTCCTGTTTTCACTGTGTCTTTGGAGCTGGCCCAGAAATATAGATTCAAAAGATTAACTCCTCCGTTGCGGAGCCTTGAGCAGCCTGAAGGCCTGCGTGTTGGGAATGAACGTCACCTGGAGCCAGATGATAAATGTGTAATTACTATTCATTTGGTTTACGGTGCTTTTAATCTTTAATAGCAATCACAACCTTAGGAAGTTTTAAAATTTAACTCTGCAAAATCTTTTCTTGTTCGTTTGGACCTTTTGAATATGCAGCAGCCATGATTTGCATTAGGTTATCTTCTCTGTATTACTGTGTAAATCAGCTGAGTGCAAGAGTTTAAATCTGAACTCAGAGGAACTTGCATCCAAGTTTTTTGCTTGAAGTCATCACTATGACGTAAATGTGGATTGCACAATGGTGTCTGTGTGTTTTGATTGGTTTCTTACAGGCCTCGCGTTCTGCTACCAGACAGAATCTCATGGGAGTACGGAGGCTGATCTTCTTCTATCTGCTTTCATGACTCAGACTAAATGAATAAATAAAGTCATGCTTCCTCAGCTTATGTTTTCCTCTACTCCCCCTCCACCCTGATGCAACTTCTGTTGTAGTTGTTTATTTATGCTAAGCAATACTACAACTTTGTTAGTGATTTATATACAATTATAGACCCGTTTCAGCGAACATGCTTCTGTCCTCCCTTTTATCTCCAAACAGACTCTTAATTTAGGGATATTTGGATGCATATGCAGGTGTCTTTTGTTGTTGGTAGTTGATAGCTTCTAAGAAAAATGGAAAGCAACCTTGTTGTCTTTGCCACAAACAAAAATGCGACTTGAAAACACTAAGGATTGAAGGGTTGTCTGTTTCCACTTTAAATATTTAGGAAATAGAGATGTTTGGGAAAAACAAATCCAAGATTTGTGTATCTTTCTCTTGAGAGACTGTGGGAGGAATAAATGAATAGAAAATGTTTTTCTCTAGAGAAACACAAACCTTCTCCATTTTTCCCATAAAGGAGCTTGACCTTAATTCTGTCTCTGTCCACCAACCAGGTGCAGATCTTTAACCCAGCCTTCTTCAAGTACATCCACGATCACTGGACCAGACATCATGGGCGCTACCCCTCTACTGGCATGCTGGTGCTGTTCTTTGCCCTGCATGTCTGTGATGAGGTCAGCACTCACTGCGAACACTTGCATCATGCTGAAACTACACTTGCATCATATTTATCCTGAAGAGATACATATCTGTAATCACACGCTTGCTTTCCAGGTGAATGTGTTTGGTTTTGGAGCTGACAGCCGGGGAAACTGGCACCACTACTGGGAGCAGAACCGCTACTCTGGAGAATTCAGGAAGACTGGCGTCCACGATGCCGACTACGAAGCCCAGATCATCCAACGGCTGGCCAAGGCTGGGAAAATCACCGTATTCCCTGGGAAATAATCAGCAAATCACATTGTCTATTTAATGTTCCAACTCTGCTATGGCAACAGACACTGTAGAGGCTGCTTACAATGTGTTAGATATTCTAGCTTTCACCTCTCTGCACCAGTTTGGGTTCCAAGTTAAAGTAGCAAATGCTTACAAAGGGTGAGACTAAATGGTCTACAGGTGGTGTCAGTACCTCGCTCACATATATGGGAGGTCTGTGGAGGCACTGATCGGAGAACATGGTGTAGACACTTGAGAACCAGAAAGACGGAACATTCATTTTCATACATAGTTCTCACTTAGGACTGACCTTGAGCAGCCAGTGCAAGGATGGCAAGACAAGACTACATATCTCTCCAAGGGCAGCTTCAGAGGAAAACAAACATGAGCAGAACTTCAGTCACTGCAAATCCTGACTTTGTCTGCGTAACGTGAGGGAGAGAGAGAGAGCTGGAGAGGGAAAGATCTCACATGCACTTGTCCCACTCCTGGACTCTGGTGTCTAATTCTCATCTATCAACAGAAATAGAGTATGCTGCACAGTTAAAGGCCACTGAAACAGCAGCATCAGCATCTAGGAGAGAGTTTTGCTGCAGCCAAAGTGTATGTAGACTCAGACACTGGGCTCTGTGCAGGCCTGCAGAAAAGACAGACGCTACGAACAGACTGTGGAGCCATCCAGAACCATTGTGCTGTGCAGTAAGAATATTTAGAGACTGCAGGACTAATTTTCCATGTCTTGCAGAACCCTGTGCCATGGTTTCCTGCAGAAGAATAAATCTTCTCAAATCCTAAATGTGGCAAACCTCTTTCCACTTTTCACTGTCATAACTCTGCTTTATGTGAGTTCTGCCTCACAAGAAGATTTTACAAGTACCTTCTCCGACTGTGATGGGTTGTGAAACGGTTAGTTGTAAGACTTTAGGTGATTGATGTCAGCTTATGTCATATGACCTTTCTCTAAACCCCATGGGTCCTTGCCAGGCTCAGCAAGGCCCTGACACTTTGTAGCTAGCTCAAAGAAACATGATCAGGATATTTGCCTTGTGGCCATTCTGACTCACTGAAAGATCATTGCAGTGCTGGCATGAGCTCCAGCTTCCGTAGAGCCGGCTGGCTTGGTTTAAAACACCACAGCAACTGCAGGCCCTGCCACAGGCTTTCTTCACATCCAGACACAGGAAGAGATGTCCTGCGAGAGTGTTGGTTTGACTCTAAGGGACTCTAACAAGGCCAAAAGTCCATCTCCTGGAATTTTGTGTTTGGATGGAGGCATGCTGGTTTCTGAACTGGAGTTGAATCCCCATGTGGTCTGTCAGGGTCTATTTTAGGAGGGGAGGGCTGGAGACACAAAACCTAAAGAACCAGTCTTACAAAGCCAGCGCATCATTACGCATCAAGATACGCATCATTTGCTTCTGTGTTATTGAGGAGGAAAAGAAAATATGAAGGTTCACTGTTTGACGATGTGCAGCAAACTCACACTTGTGCACAGACTGTACTGGCTTCCATACTTTGGATTTGAAAGGACTGAGCCAGAAAAAGGAGCCTCGCACTGCTTCGTTTTCCTTTCACAGACCCAAAACTCCAACCTGACTCTTAAATCTGTATCCCAGTGGAATTTGAGACTGTCGGTAGCATTTCGCCCCAGATTAAGGCCCATATGATGGGTTGAAAGGAAACATTTTCTTTTACCTGTCAGCAGCTTGGCGTCATTAACCGCTAGCTCTGCTCCTTTGCCCGGTTAATTCAGATGTAAGCTAAGTCTGAAGGGGGTGGAGCCACCGGACGCCTTAGACTTCACCTCCATAAACTGCATTTTCTGTTCTGGTTTTCATGATGATGGCATATCCTGCTACAGACTGCAGATTTTATTTGTTATTTTTCATGTTGTGTTAAGCTTTGAGTTAACGCTTCGGTTTGATTTATACTTTTTGCTCAGATTAGATTTTCTTCTTCTTTTTTTTTTACCCAGGAGGCACCTTAATGGTTTTTATCATAAATACCCATTTACACATTAATAGCCTCCAAACAAATATCAGTCATGGAAGTTCTGCAAGACTGTGTAGAAAAACAGAAACATCCCTGGAAAACAGAGAGGAAGAAAATGAAAGTATTTGTTCGTAGCTGATGCTGTAAATCTGTTAGTTGATCTATTAATCAAGAGGCAGCTTATAGCTGAAGAAGAGAATTCAAGGTTCCTGTGCAGGAGAAAAATGGAGAAATGGTGATTGAATAAGTCTTTCAATATGAGATAAATAATTATACTGCCCCTTAACACTTGCCTCTTATGTGCATGCATGGGTTTGAATGTTTGTTGATCAGTATAATTGACTCAACATTGGATCAACAGAACTCACTTTCCACACTGAACTCTATAGGAACGGGCTACGTTAAGTGAGAGAAGTCAAAAGTAAAGTTGTTGATTACTTCAAGCCCACTGAAAAATTGAGATAAATTATTAGTATCTTCCAATTGTATTTAACATTCATTGCTAAATTAGCAAAATTCTAAGTTGAAGGTACCTTATGACATTTTTTACAACTAGAAGTGCTATGGAGCTTTGTTTTTATGTGTAGGGAACAAGAAGAAGACTGCTTGCAAGCAAAACATAGATGTACAAAAATGCAAGATTAATAATGTTTAGGAGGTCTTCACTGCAATTTTTAAGGAAGGACATGCATTCAACACATTAATTAAAGACCTAAAGGATGCACACATTGTGTATGGTGAGCAACACTGACTGTAAAAGAGACACTGCACATTAAGGCATAAGTTAAGTTTGATAAGAAATATCCATAACTGTAATTATTTCTTCTAAACATAACAATTTTTGCTAATATGATTCATTAGGACTGTGTGAGTTTTGTTTGGTTTGATTAGATTTGACATACAGCAGCCTAGTAACTCAACCAAACACCCAACCTAATGTTCAGTAACGAGTCTGTTTTGTTTCAGTGACTCATAATGTGCAAGAGAGTGAGCTAAAAAAACAAACCTGCCACCTTCTGAATAATAAAAAGGAGTAGAGGCTGAGTAGAAGCTGTGTATGAACTGTGGGCGCTAGCTGCTCCAGCAGATGGTACTTTTAGATGAAATAACACCTGTGTATGTATATGTGAGAACAGAACCTCAAACCGATGTTAAAAGTTGAGAGATTTAACCCAGGACATTATCAAGCTCATTTTCATAAAGTCTCTTAATCTTAACATGTAGTTTGACATGCTGAGAAAGGTTTGGAGTTCGAAAAAACACTCGGCACAATATGAGGAAGGTTGGGGCGTCACACTGCCCCCAGCAGGTGATAAGAGGGACTGTGCCTCCTTTGCTGATACCAGTTCTGTCGGTGCATTACTGTATTATCTTTGGATGATATTGTGTAACCACTCATGACTCTCATGTATCACCACTGTACTTTATCTGCTTTCAGTGTTGTTTTCCTACTTTGCACATAACAGATTTTATAGGATGCTTTAGTGTTGAGCTGGGCTCATTTTAAGGGTCAGTGCGGCTGAACTTGGACATATTGTTTGTGTTTTCTTTCTCTCTCTCTCAGACACACACACACGCACACACACACACACACATACATATATGTACATGCACATTCCTGCTTTCGTGCCTTGTCCTGCTGCTGGAGTCTCTCGCCTACAGCTGCTCCATCTGCAACACACACCTGCTACCTTTGCATTTTTTAGTCACACACACACAGATCTTCTGGCAGAGAGCTGTGCCTTCTGAGCTGTAAACACTCACAGACAGACACACACTCCTACATGAAAACAGACACTCTGCCTTCTGCACTGGGTACAGACGCCTGCTCGTCACTTCTAACTGCTTTGTACACTGACATTGTTTTCTAAAGATCGCTGTAGGCTAGATGGGAGAACTTTTTGAACATTAGTGTAAACTTATGAAGCATTTCTGCTTTTCTAGGTAACATATAGTGAGGAATGATTGGAAAGATGACAAACAGAGAGGGTCATCTTTTGGACTAAAGCCCGTTAAGTTGCAGTTAACTGTCTCATCTTTTTGAATCAGATTTGAAACACAAACAAGTAAAAGATGACAAAGCATCTAAAAGTTTAGACTTATCCTTGTGTACGGCTGATTCAGTGTTTTCTTAGCGTTGTCAGCTACCACAGTCCTGTGTTTTTGATGTTTGTTTTCCTAAGATGCTCCATCAAACTTCAAAATGAATGTGTAAATTGTTTGGGAGATAACGTCAGGACATCTTTCGAAAACACATTCCTATCACATTCTTGCAGCCTGCAGCGGGTAGAAAAGTTTAATAGTCGTCTGTGACCTCAAACAGGCAAGAGCCTGGAAACTGTTATCAGCTTCTTAAATTTCTTACAGTTGTGGACCAGAACATTGTGATCAGATAGAAGGGTGGAGCAGGGTGATCCTTCTCTGCCTTCTGCCAACCTAAATTAGAGTTGCAGTACATGACACAGATCTGAGTGTTCCCTCTAGCATTTTTAACCTAAAGTAGGTCTTTTCTGCCACCGCTGACCCAATACACTGGTTCTTTTTCCTCAGGAGTTGATTCTTAAAATAACTGGGAGAAGCAGCAGTTTTTCAGGTCGATATCTGAAGAGATAAAGAGTTGCGTCGGCTGAGAACATTTTGGGAAACACGATCTGTTATTGTGGTGGTCAAATGTCCAGGGAGCAGCATGTTTTCTCAGGTGAAATCTGAATGTGGGGTTCAGTCCTGTGATAACAGTGACAGAAACAAGTCAAGTGACGCTGACTTTTGTGGTGAGTTTCTGTCAGAAGTTAAACTTGACTGATTTCTTCTCAACATTGTTTTTTTTTTTTTTAATTCAAGGCCAGACTCTCCAAAACATCCCTCACTGAAATTATATTTGTGCTACTTTGCTGTCGGTGGGATCGAGGCTCCTCTCTAATCCAGGACTATTTTTACATCATTTTGTCTCACTCATTATGCGCTGAGGCACATTTCAGTAAGCCTCGAACACCCAATTACTGATTGCCTGAAAACGTGTTATCAGGCCTTGTGCAACTGCATAAAGCAGCAGACACAAACAACCAACTGGAATTTAACTGGATAGAAAAAAAGCCGCATAAACTCATTTTACATTTTTCATTGGGTAATTAAACAAAATTAGAGTTGGAATGAATACAGTCTAAAAAATACACCTGTTCAGCTTGGAAATGCTGGACACTGATTTTGTGTCACAGTCAGAATATCTCAGAAAAGCATCTCAATCCCTTATATGCATCTACACTACAGTAATACACATTTTATTTTATAAGTAACATACAGTTGACACTGCACATACAAAAGAAAATCCTGTGTATAAGATATAGCTACAGCCATGACGCAGTTAGCATAGCTTAGCCTAAACACTAGAAATAGTGAAAAAGCTAGCCAGCTAGTCCATCAAAAGGGAGCTACCTCAAGCAAAGACATAGTCAAGCACACAACACACAGCAAAACTACAAAAAATTTTACACTTTTGTTTAGATATCAAACAAAAAAGAATGAAAAAATGGTGGGTTTAAGACTAGTTGTTAGTTTTGGACAGAGCGAGGCTAGCAGTTTGTAGCCTAAGCTAAGCTAACTTACTCCTGGCTGAGGCTTCATGTTTAGCACACAGAGAGTGGTATCAACCCTCTCATATAGTTCTTAACAGGAAAGCTAAACAAACCTTTTACCCAAAATATCCAACACAGTACTTGCAATTTTTTAGGTTTAATTCATTAAAAATATTAACCAGAATGTTATTAATGAGCTAGAGTTAAAACAAAACCAGAAAACATGATTAATATCTGGCTGTCTGGAGAGGGGAAACAATCCAGGCTGTGTTTCTGGCTGCTAAAGAAAAATGGAAATCACAGCTCTTGTGGTTTTAAAAATAATGAAAATAGTTTTCTTTCCAGTTGCATCTCCGTTGTTCTGTGATAATGGAGAATAGGATTTTACTTCTACAACAGGGACAGAGATTTCACTAGTTCTTAGGGAAAAAGATGTAAGGAACAAAAAACCTAGTGATCAAAACACTGCCGGTCCAGGCTGTTGTTGGCATTGTGGCATTGCCTGCAACTGATGCTGGCTCGCAGTAGTGTTTGAGGCTGAGGTGAGCCTCAGGCAGCTCTTTTCTCATCAGTTCACTGGTCTGCATTGAAAAGAAATGGCTTTTTAGCAGCCACCGAGCTGCAGACTGCATACATCAGACTGTCTCTGGATTGAAACCCTAACACTCAAACCTCTGTCAGCCATTGTGCTAGCACTCTGTAATCAAGTATGAAGTATCAAGTAGGATTAAAGGCTGCCTAGTGAATACATCTGACATAACAGCAAATGTAAATGTGGCACATATGAAACTGATGCTGCAGGAAAAAGTAGTCCAGGAACTTAAGAGTTATTTGTCTCAGTTTAGTTGGCTGAAATCTTTCCATATGGGTGGTTCCCTGCTGTCTGGATCTCTCATCATGGCTTTAGTATCTCATTCTTCAGTAGGACTACCTTTTGGACGAGGTAGCATATGTGTATTTACTTCACTGAAACATATGTATGTAATCTGACTCTTTGTATCTTATGCTATTGTACAAATAAAAGCTTCATGAAATATGAGGTTAAAGTGTGATCTGTTTGTAAAATAATGGCTTTGATTTACTCCGAGCTACTACTAGA
Organism: Acanthurus tennentii; assembly: GCA_029783805.1. Taxonomy (NCBI): domain Eukaryota; kingdom Metazoa; phylum Chordata; class Actinopteri; order Acanthuriformes; family Acanthuridae; genus Acanthurus; species Acanthurus tennentii. The sequence goes on along the minus strand of JAPZDZ010000023.1, from coordinate 1,261,396 downwards.
GTGCAGACATGTAGAAAAAAATAAAACTAGCTAGGTGGTTGAATGTTGCTGAATACTCAGGCAGTGTATTTAAGTACAATTTTTAGATGTTTGTACTTGGAGTATGATCAGTTTATGTGACTTTATCTCTCTTCTGCACTACATTAAAATGCACAAAGTGGCCAAAAATGCAAAAGAATTAGTACTTCTATTTCTGCAGCTGTAAGAGCAACATCTGGCTGAACAGTTCTATAAAACAATGGTATTAAATGTTCTTAAAACTCAATCATTTTTGTTTTGGTATCCAAAGCTACTGATCTAAATCTAACCTTGCAGTGCTATACATCACGGTTAAACCAAGACAGTATTTTAAGTTCAGGGAAACCTTAAGCATCTGTACCTGCCCTGATATTAATCTCCAATACAAATATATCAAACATTTGAAAAGACCAAGCTAGACACATGGCATTTACTAGTCATATTTATTCTGATTCCATACGTGACATTTTCCTGACATGGAACAGCAACAATGATAGAAGACATTTTCAATATTTTGCATTCAATCGATATTAAATGTCAGCAAAATGTGGTTACACAGATGAAATATTAGACAGGGACATGATCATTTTATACAGTCGGAATTATTACTAGAGGGTTAGGGTCATAGAATGGCTTTTTATGAGAGGAAGGACTATGATACAGCTAACATGTATAAAACTCAGTCCCACCAGTCACATGAGAGAACTCAGGCTTTTACTCACACAGGTAGACAGCACCACTGCTCAGAGATCAGGTTAGAAGCTTTCAGCCAACAAAGGACATATTCTGTATACAGCAGCTACATCATTTACGAGCTAGGCTGACTTTTCACTTTTCCTTTTGAGGCTGAGCCTCAGTGGTACAGGAAGCCAGAAAGTTTAAATTGTTGCATTTTAAAGAAGCCCTGTACAAATGGGAAAAGACCAAGTGCAAACAAAGAGATGGCGAGATGAAACACAAACACAGAGGCAGGATGAAGGTCATTAGGAGCCAACTTCATGCTCAGAACAGATGTTTAAAGCATTAATTAGTTTTTTTTCACCTCAACTAAACTGTACAGTACTTGTCGGAAGCTGAGGATCAAAAATCGTCCTTTTTCGTTTCCTCTGTACACAAGCATGCAATAATGTAGTGGAAACACTAAATAATTGTCTCTTATCGTCTGCTGTACCATTCGTCTAAACTGTTCAAGTGGATCTTCCTATATGACATAAAAAAGCAATTTGCACAGAGATGATATAGTCTGTAAAGTCAGCAATTATTGTCCAAATAAATATACAAGTGGCTCATTTACAGCTGACTGAGTTGCAGTGGTTATCTGTCAACATGACTGGAGGGAGAAACCCAGAGTTTAGTTTGTTTTCTAATCTTTCTTTGACCCAAAAGAAGAGGAAAAAGAGGCAGAAAAGTTAGGTGTTTAGTGACTGATATTTCAGTTTAAATGCAAAACACTTGTTAGTGTCTTACTTCCACCTTTCTCCCCACCTTTGCTACCTCATTTTCTAACTTCTCCTTTTAGTTCTCTCCAAGTTTAAGTCGTGCAAACTCATTGGCCATCTGTAGCGCCTCCTGCAGACACTGTGTGTTTGTGCCTGTGGCCTGGGCTGACATCTCTTTGCCGCCCCCTTTCCCATCCAGCAGTGGGCACATCTCCTGAACCCACTCGTTGGCCTTCAGACCGCGTTCAACCACCTCCTGGAGAGAGGAGAAGTTAAAAGGTTTAGATCCGTTAAAGGGATGGCCCAGAAAGGCTCCAAGCGCAGCGGATGGCTAAAGGAATGAGTGCGTTACCTTTGGGACTTGACACAGGCAGATGATCTTGCCAGCGTCTGGGTCTACAGCGAAGAGCATTGCAGCGGTCTGAGGCGACTGTGACTTCAGCAGCTTCAGTGACTCATTCAGTGCCTGAGAGAGATGGAGAAAGATAAAGAGAGAAGAATAAATGTAAGTAATGGGAGGAAAAGAAGGAGAAGGAATGGAAGAAGAAAGAGAAGATAGGAAAAAAAGTCTCCTAATCAGCACTATTGATGTCTCAAGGTCAGAATTAATGGGCCACAGAGCTGATTTGGTCCCTTGGCAATAACACAATGAGATAAGCTATGCGACTGCCTGAGAAAATGTGCAACACTGCAGAGATAAACTGAATTTTTAATACTGTTTGCACTTTTCATTTATTTTTGTTCTTGATGCAGATTAAGTCTTGGGGTTTGCACTATAGATTTCCTCTGATATATGTATGTAGATTCTTATTTAAAACTGAATTTTAAATTCAGATAAAACTGAAAAAATGAAAATGGGAACAAACAGCTTCATATGAATTCAGATACATCATTAAGGCCAGAGAAGTGAGGGTGCCTGGGCCAACAGTCCAGGAACCTGCTGAGAGATTATTATTTTTCTGTTACAAAAAAGGCTTTTTGAGGGGTTGGGATGTTAAAAAACTCACAATAAAATTGGCCATCCTACATACAGTGTCAGTTTGAAGTCAGAAACACATTTGGTCTTTAGGATGTTTAAAAAAGGAATAAATCCCTGCACTGATGTTTAAACTGGTAAATATTTATATTATAGTATTTATTTTATATATATATATGTATATATATGTATATGTGTGTGTGTGTGTGTGTGCGCACATGTACATATATTTTTAATTATTATTTATTTATTTATTTTAAAGGTACTTGGCTCAATAGTGCCCTTTAAGACTTGCTGCATTTTTAACAACCTTGCTATAATCAAAAAATTCCCCAAAACTAGCCAAAATCTCAGAATGGGTTTAGTCTGATAGCGCCAAATATTTTTTTATTTTATATTCAATATTTTTTTCAATATTTTTTTCAATATTCATAAATTTCTAAGGATGAAGATGAAAAAAAAACAGCAAAAAACTTAGCAATGCTAAATTGCAAAGGTTTCTTTGAACAGTATGATGTCCATATCGCATTAAATTTCACATTAATGAAGCTGTTCAACTCAGGAATATGCACAGAATGAGATGGTTCATTTAATGCTGCTTTCAGCTTTAATATCTGCCTATTTCTCCATAATTTAATTTTGGAGGTCATTTAAAAAAATATGTATTGACTCTTACCTTAGCAGAAGCTCCAGTATCCATCTCCATGATGAGCAGGGGTTGGTTGGGGTTGCTTTGAATCACTTCACTGGTCTTTTCCAGGACTCTTTTTTGAATGTTAGCTTTGTAGGATCGGTCTAGGTCATCCATTACCTTCTTAAGGCCCTTGAGGGTTTCCCTCATCTCGTCCTTCCGCCATTGGGAGATCACAGCAATGCCTATTGACTGCAGATAGGACATACATGTTGATGCCACAGCACATACTTGCTCACCTGTGATTTCCCCTGTAGCACAATAATGCCATTTACCTCTGTCATATCAGCGATCTCTCTCTGAACGTCCTTGTTTGGGGCTGTTTGCTGCTTCACCTTGTCTCCCAGTGCGGTCAAAGACTGGTGCAGGGAATCAGCTTTCCTCTGGGCCTGGTGAATGTGAGACACAGAGGCATGAGACATGAGACAAGGGCAAAGAGCTAAATATGCCGAGAGAGAGAAAGAGAAGCAGAGTGGTGGGAGCAAGAGGACAGAGGAAAATGCAAAAAGAAAAAGATACAGAGGAGGATCAAACAGGAATTTTTGCCTAAAAATAGTAAAGATTAATTTGTCCTGTGGGTCTGGATGAAAAAATGCAAAATGCTCCTTTCAGCTTCCAAGTTCACCTCAAGTCAAAAACAAGCTTAATTAAAGTTTCATCACTGGGGTCTTTGTTCTAACTGAGGACACAGATACAACACATGGTCTCGCAATTTTGGACACATTCTCATTTAACAAGCAGGTTTTTTATGTCATTAGTGGCAAATGCTGTAACAAGTAAACATTTATCATCTGACGGAGAGATGCACCATGGGAACATCAATTCAGTCTACTTTCTTCAATATACTGGCTACACTCGTTTCTATGTGAGTGTGGGTGGATGTGCGTAAATGAGCATAATGCGAGAAGCAAGTGTGTGTGTGTGTGTGTGTGTGTGTGTGTGTCCTGACCTTCTGGGCCTCTGTTCCTGTCACAGCAACAATGCGGCGGATGCCCTTAGCGATGGCCTCCTCTGAGACGATGACAAACGGCGCGGCGTGACCCGAGTTCTGCAGATGGCTGCGGATAACAGAAACCAACAGCACATTACACAGAGGGTTACACAGCTGTAGGGGGCAGCTGAGAGGGAGAGTGGTGAGGAGAAAGAGAAACAAGACTAGGAGAGAAAAGGTTACAAAACAACTGCAGTAGGAACAAGGAAATCTTTGAAGTGGCTACAGATTAAAAAAAGAGAGAGAAAACATCGAAAGTGGAAAACTTTAAAACTTTAGAACCTGAAGTGGTATAAAACGCTAGGGACATGCAAAAAAAAAAAGGAGCTTCATGTAAATGTCTCCTCCAGAGTGAACTCCAAGACTCATGCACATAAAAAAACAGCTTGTAAATCATTTTGCCACAGACAGTAATCAAATTAAATGAAAGTCTTGCTATAATCTATGGAAGAGTGGGGACGGTCTTGGCATTCAGGTGAATTTTACAGCCAGGAGCAGACACTGTTAAATTCACTGAAGCAAGTCTAATCGCTGGATTGAGCTCTACAAAATGTTCAAGGCTCTCTCTGCACAGGGACACGGCCATCTCACTGTGAACTCCCACAAATCCAATTAAAGAGTTCCACTCTAAACACCACCACTGGGCAGCTCTGACACTCCTGAAAACTGGGGACGTTATGCAGATGCAGACAGTTGTTTAGAAACAACTCCATCTGTATGTTCAAGTGAGTTCTGCTGCACATTTGGCTTGAGCAGGGGAAAACGAAGGAATGATCAGCAGCATTAAAAGGTAGCTTTACCACACAACACTGAATTTTTACTGCAGTCAATAC
>JAPZDZ010000023.1:1229564-1241886 GCA_029783805.1 Acanthurus tennentii | reverse complement strand
TCCTTAACAGATTCGGTGTTTAAAAATGGGCTACAATTACTACTGAGGTCAAAAAACAATGCAAATTTACTGTATAGACTGTCAAACAGTATTCTTTAACAATAAGTGCTTGTTAAAAACAGTGATGCACCCCTCCACTAGCACTGATTGGCCACAGTTAGACACATAAGAGCTGACAATGAAGCGCTTCTCTTTGTGTCATTTAGTTTACACCTCTGTTTTTGTGTTCAAACATGGTGCATAAAGAGTTTGAGAGACCACTGGTGTGCTTTTCCATTATAAACTGCATTCCATTTACTTTGGAAGCTGAAATCAGGGACTACGTCACAGCTGAGGTGAACGCATTCCAATAGAAAGATTATTATGCTTCCAGAAACCTTCTAGCTCATGCCCATCAGTGTGTCAGTCTGTCCACACCTTGGTGCAATCAGGAGGCTGAGGTCAGGCAAAGACCTTGTTTTCCCGAAACATGACCACCCCAGCATTCCACAGCTTAGCATCACACTAGTACAAACACTGTTTTTTCCAGTCAGACAGATGCACTCTCACCAAGACACATATTTAATCTGCAAATGTTTGCTCTTCTGCTTAATGTCATGGTCTGGTCATTCAGGGTAAGCATTTCAACAAGCACTGCAAGCACAACTACAGGAAGAATGTAAAGGATTTAGACTATGGTCATCCTACACTGGATTTAATTAAGTATTCATGGGGTGTAACACAAAATATAAGAACCTGTGATATTAAGTCCTCTGTCTGAGAAAATAATTCAAGTGACTTCACTCAGCTATCCTAGGACTGGCTTTTTGAATCTAAGTCTGAGGTCATGGAAGTGCAGAGAGAGGGGTTTAGGAGAGGCTTTATTAGAAAGTGAAAGATCTAATGTTTTTAATTGGTGGTAGTCCACATATGGAAAAAGAAATGGACTAATAAACAAGCAGCAAACTCTGTTTTTCAGTTCTGACGCTTTGCAAAACCCTGAAGTACCTGAGGTGCATCTTTTTTCATTAACATAAGAACAGTAAGGTACATAAATAAAAGCTAAAATTTACAAAGGATTGTCTGCAGTTATTTAAATATTCATACTATTACTGCAATCAGGCTTTTATTCAGTCAGGGTCATGTCCCATACAAATGTTTTATTTTTGTCTAGTTCTCACGAAATGCACCCTCTGACATACATTTTTCTGAATAATAATGTCACTGAAACTTTCCAGTCACTGTTCCTGTTTTGGGTCATTTGCATCAAACCAATTTCTTGCTACAGGTTTTTTGGTTTTTTTTTTTTTTTTACTTACTGCAAGTTGAACTTTGATCAGGTCATCCATCATTGAAACAGCCTCAATGTTCCCTTGATACATCACTAGGCAACTATTTGGTATTTCACATTCCAAAGTTGTTTTATTATCTGAAATAAGGTTTTCCCAATATGGCCTTTATTTTTAAAAATTCCAGAAACTGTGTGAATGGTCAACCTCCACGTTCCCACATGGCCGCCAACAGCTGTGGTGCACCATGTTGCCTGCTTTTATTTAAGATGTTATGAAAAAGTGGGTTAAGTTCTTTCAGCGGAATTCACTCCATATTAGTGAGTTTATGGATGAACATTGTGTCTCCCAAATGTGATACAATTCTTAGTCTAATATTGGAATCTTCACACTGCTTTCTGCTTTGCTTTTTTGTAAAACTTTATTTTTCAAGACCATACTTTGTTTTAAAATCTCTTAAATTCTTCATTTTCTGAAACTGTATATATTGCTGTCATGCCTTTTTGTGCCCATTCTTTGAATGTAGGGTCACACACCCTTGGCTTAAACTTAGAGTCAAACACAAACCACCTGAGAATACAAACCCTTGTCTTTAATTCATATTTTTCATATTTATAACTACTATTGGTTCCATAGCATGTCTCAGCCCCCATCAAACATTGGTCCCCTAACGAGATCTGGGTCTGGTAACCCTATATCTCCCTGTCCATTTCTTTCCATCCAGACTCAAAGTCAGGCTTACACCAAAAGGTGATGTATCTGATTTGGGCTGCATAAAAATTTTCCTTAAATTGGGTAGGAAAATTCTTCCCTTAGTTTTAGGCAGTTAAGGTTTGTAGATCTTATTCTTGGCTTCTTACTGTTCCAAATGAATCTGGAGATCATCCTGAGGTGCATTTCTAAATTATTGGAGTATTTAGTTAGCTGCTTGAGAGCAGTGGACCGGTCAGGGCTTCCCGGAAAGTTCAAGGCTTGGATCTACCAACACGGTATCCTGCCTAGGATACTTTGGCCTTTGCTCATCTACGAAGTTCCCATCTCCATTGTAGAGAGCTTGGAGAGAAAAGTCAGCAGCTTCCTCAGGAGGTGGCTGAACCTGCCTAGGAGCCTCAGCAGCATTGCCCTCTATGAACGTAACACCAAGCTTCAGCTGCCTCTGAAGTCACTAGAGGAGGAGTTTAAGGTGACAAGGGCAAGAGAGGTGATGATGTATAGGAACTCCAGTGACCCCAAGGTGGCCCAGGCAGGGGTCAAGGTGAAAACCGTGAGGAAGTTGAGAGCCGACAAAGCTGTATCGCAAGCACAGTAGCAGATTCGCCACAGAGTCCTGGTTGGAGCAGTGACCCAAGGTAGAGCTGGTCTTGGGACCTTTCCAACACCACAGTAAGAGAAGACCAAGGGGAAGGAGAGACGCAGACTGGTCCAGGAGGAAGTGAAGGCAGAGGTGGAGGAGCGGACGACCAGCAGAGCTGTCCGCCTGAGGCAGCAGGGTGCCTGGACAAGGTGGGAGCAGGCCATCGACCGGAAAGTCACATGGACTGATCTCTGGTGGGCAGAACCACAGCGCATAAAGTTCCTTGTCCAGGCAGTGTATGACATTCTGCCCATCCCATCAAACCTCTTCATCTGGGGAAAAACAGAGTCTCCAAATTGCCCGCAATGCCCTGGCAGGGGCACGTTGGAGCACATCCTAAGCTGCTGTCCAGTAGCTCTTAGGCAAGATCGGTACATCTGGTGCCATAACCAGGTTCTGAAACCCATCGCGGAAGCCATCAGCATGGGAATCAGCAGCAGCAGCAGACAGTCCCGCCCCACCAAGAAGGCGATCGCCTTCATCAGACAATCAGACAAACCAGGTCTGATCAACCATGGCTTGGTCACCTGGGCGAGGGTGTCTGATGTTGAAAGACCCGAAACACCCGAGGACCCCAAGTTACATCACTGATGACGTGTTCAGGAGCATCCAAGAGATGTATTCTATCGGTCATTTAAAACCCTATCAAATGTGGATGCTTCACAGGGTATTGATAAAATTCTTCCAAGAGTCTGGCTGACTGACATTTCAATGGAAGATTGAAAGCCTGACCCAAGAATGCTGCATTTATGTATGTATTTTTATACCACCCTCATCAACTTAACTGAATAACATAGTTGCATGAAAGGGAACCAGTGAAAGAGAGCGTGTGAAGGCAACAGGCTGCAGAGGTCATGACAGTGTCATGCTCATAGTATCAGCAGAGGAGACGTGACTAAAAAGGTGGAGGATATGCTGCAGATTAAACAGACACGTGTCAGTTAAGTGGCTGTGTGTCTTCGTCTGAGTCACTGACAGCGGCATTTCTAAAGGTGCATCACTTAACACTTAAGGTCTAAGTCAAAGTGTGTATGAATAAAATATATAATGTGTCATTGTATGTCATCATTATTGCACAGGAGTTAAAATCCTTCAGGCTATTTACGGCATTATGTGGCCTGGGTGCTTGTGTTTCTCATCAATGTCGTTTATCGTATTGTGTCTATTGTTTATGTGTTTGCATGTGTATGTGTGTAATCTTAGATTTATCAGCATGTCACTGATCTTGTTATACTCCACTGAGCAGGACAGTCGAGCTGCCTTCACAAGCTACGTGTAGGCATGAAGATATGCAGCATGATGCAGTAAGCTCTTTACTCGAAACCAACAGATTCTGTTTTTTGTCTCAGTCTGCATCACACATTCCAGTTTTAACATCTGCTTGCACACAGATAATCAACATTTTATGCTTTGATGAGAATCGGAAAGAAACTGGGTGACAAACCTGTCACTCATGTGACACTGTTCAAATCATTTTTGGGGGGATTTTGGCTCATTCGAATGGAGGGTCCAAGGACAGAGGGATTCACATGGGGCTTTGGCAACATACGCCATGAGCTGTACTTCTACCAATCACGGTCAAGACAGAGTTTCCTTGACTTGATAATAAATACTGTGAATATCTGTAAGTTTATACTGTAATTTTTAAAACTCTGATTTTACTCTGTAATCATATAACTTAGTTCTGTGGTACCTATTTTAAATTTCACCAGTGCAAAACTGCAGATGTTGGGTGTACAAACTGGGTGGGCCTCTCTAAGAAAATATCATCTACAGGTTCATGTATGTGCAGCAGCAGGAAGTTCAAAAGGGCAGGGGGAATTGGAATAAAGATGAGAGGGTGTGGTGATTAAAAAATGCACTCTGAGCCGGCCAAATCCCTGATCTGAATGCTCTGAAACAGCTGAGCAAATCACAGTGAGGTGTGACAACAGTTTAACAAATAAAGAATCATATCGTCCAGCAAATTATATTGTTGTCCGGATGGTGCAGAGCAGCTCAGTTTGAACACCAAAGGTCCATGGTTTGTTTACACTTGAGAGGTAGAACATTGGCAAAATTATAAACACTTTTTATTTGATGGCAGGCTAATATGATCACACTAATCCTATGCTGTTTAATACACAAGGCTAAATGATAGTCTGGCATCTTAAAATGTGACGCAGCAGCTTTTAAACTATGATGCATCTCAAAAAAAAAAAAACACCCATTAACAATGAATTTTCTGAAAAAGAGGATAAGCATTAAATGTCACAATATTGAGTAATATCAGACTGTCTGAGGTGTGTTGAGGTGTACGTGATCATTTTGTAGCAGCCTAATATCGTTTTAATTCTGGGGGAAGTTTTTCAGTTGCTCAAGTTGGTTTCACATAAGTTTACTTGAACCCACTATTTCATCTTTTTCATATGAACTTTCATAACAATCTAATACAGGAAGTGTGTGTGTGTGTGTGTGGGGGGGTCATGGTATAACATAACTTTCTGATGGGAATTTACAGAAAATTCAATACATCTTCACACACCTTATAAGGGTGTGCAGTGTTGACTGTCCACAGTCTGACCTGTGTCGGGTCAAAAGTTAAGCAGAACCTTTGATACTTAAAGTTATGTAACAGTGTCTGGGTTTCTATTTAACAAAGATGTGTTCAGGGGTACAATGTAACTGAGTAAATCTATCTAAAGTATTGTACTTCGATATAAATTCAAGGTACTTGCTTCTGTACATTTTCACAACACAAAACTCTTATACTGTATGTAACAGGGTTTTTTTTTGAAAAAGTAGGATGTTGGTAATTAACAGGAGGAAAAAGTTAATTTTTTTATTATTTGAAACGAGCACCTTTTGAGTTCCTTAAAAACTGTAATCTTTTAAACTGTAGAAGTAACAGTTTTTGTTACTTAATTTAATCTAGCTGTCACATTGAGGACAATACATGGCATGTTTCTGAAATCAGTAATAAATGATTTGCTTGTTTTATGGCTCAGATGGGTATCACCCTTAACATCTGCCTATAACATATGCAGTGACAAAGACCCCAGGGTTGTCAGAAAGGAGGAGGAACTCATTTTAAATTGTCCCCCACAAAATAAACACACACACACACACACACACACACACACACATAGACACAAATACACACACACACACACACACCCATACACGCACACACCCACACACACACATACACACACTCACATACACATGCATACACCCTTAGAGGAGTGTAGGTTCTAGGTTGATGATGTCAGAGGTCACCAATGTTCAGTAAGGTGGTGTGACTAAGTGATTTGGGGTGAGTGTGTGTCAAGGAGGTGGGAGAGCCTGATTGTGCTGTATAAATACAGGACTGTGATGGACACTGAGCATGAAGAGGAGAGTGTAAAGACACTTGAGGACACACAGAGCACACAAAGCAACTTTTTAACAGGCAAGAAGGAAGATCTGCAATGGGCAACCACAGGGGTAAGTGATATTATCTGTCTAACTCTGTATCTATGTATCTAACAATCCATCTATCCATCTGTCCATCTACCTATTTATCTTTCTATCCGTCTGTTTGTCCATCTATCACTTTTAACATTCTTTCTTTTGTCCTTTTTGTTCATATTCCAAACTTTACACAAGATGATGTGTGTAAAAAATGTGCTGATGCATGATGCAACACTTGGATGTGATATGACCCATCCAAATTCCTGCAGCAAGTACAAGCTGAGCAGGACAGAGATCAGACTGGCCAGGCTACGCTTTAAACCCCGATTTAATTATTTTTTCTTTAAAATCCATTTTATTTTTAACGCTACAGTACATTGAGTGAGCTACATTTAGGATTCAAACAAATGAAGTTTCACTAACTTAGCACGTTTATTGAATGAATTATAAAGAAAAAATGTATTACTTTGTGAGAAACACACTTTAAATTTCATTCACTTTGAATATTTAGCTAGATAAAGGGATGTATCATGTTCAAATTGTAAAATGTAAGCACCTTGAAATAAAACATATGCTTTTTGGGTGTCCGCTAGTGACTTGGTAATATCATCTGTTAGCAGAAATCTAGAGGGCTGCAATTGGACGAAAAAAGTCTGTTATGTATCCCCAGGAAAAAACATGCCATTTTGATACATTTTGTGGTTTCGTCTGAGTTAAAACAAAATATACATTCTAGTGAGTGAGCTTTAGAGCTGCTGGAAGGCAGATTTTGTTGCCTATAGCAATCAGCAAACTGATTCCCCCTCTTTCCAGTCTTCATGCTAAGCTAAGCTAATACCTCCCGGCTGTAGCTTCATATTTATTGGGTAGGGTTCTTAAAGTTTTCTCATGTAGTAAAAAATTCATGAGTGACTTTCCTTAAACATTGAACTATCCTTTTCAATGATGTGTTTGAAGTTCAATTTGTAAAGTGAGAACAAAATGCAACTCTCCGTCGACTCCGTCGACCTCGGTGAGGTGCAAACTTGCGTAAAACTCTTCCGTTATGGTTTTTATTTTGTAACAAGCGAGCAAGTAACTGGCTCATTTTTTTTCCCGGCTGATGGTTACACATTCTCTCTCTCATTTGTTTTTTTTTTTAGATTTGTTTATTAATGTGAATCTGAGGAGTAATGAAAACAACTTGGCTCACCGCACCAGAGAGATTGATCGGGAGCGCCTGATTGTCCGCAGGGGCCAACCATTCTCCATTACTTTGCAGTGTTCTGACTATCTGCCTCCCAAACACCACCTGGAACTGTTTCTGCACCTTGGTGAGTTAAGCCTGACTTGATACATATGTATATCAGGCTAAAGAATTTAATTCTGATAGTGTTCTGATACAACTTTGATTTGCCAGTGCAATGTAGAAAAACAGTTATCATAAGAATGACTTTTAGGAGAAAATAGAAAATTGTGGATGTAATTAATGAGCTCTTTCTACAAAAAACTGAGACAACAAAGTACATCTTAGTATCTAACAAGACATGCTAGTGGCAGTAAAGTTCAGCAATATCTAGTAGAATGTATGTATAGTGGAAATACATCAAATAATAGAGTAAGCAGCCATGGGTATGCCGATAAACTAAGATATAAACACTTACAGTACAGTATAAAAAAATATATAGTGCAAGTATGGGCAGGCCTGAACTAAGAAATTATATGCGGAATACTCATAAATGTGAAGACAGTGTACGCACTACAGACCAGACATATACAGCATGGAGTTTTGTATAATATGTAGCCTATAGGTGAGGGAAAGTAAATGTATGTACAGCAGTGTGGTATGGTGGCATGAGTCAGCTGTTGGTGAGAGACTGTGCAAATGTTTAGTCACAGGAGGAAGGTGTGTGGGGGTTGATGTGGAAGGGGGGTAAGATGGGGGGCTCTCACCCTAGTGCAAAGCTGTCCTGTAAGCTGTCCTCAGTTTACTGATCTTGAAACAGGGGTCCTGTAGCGCCCCCCAGAGGAGAGGAGGGAAAGCAGTTGTGTTCCTGTCGTTCCCTCTGTAGACACCTCTTGTTCTAGATACCTACAGTAGCAGGATGTGGTGAACTGGTGATGCCTTGGGCTGCTTTCACAGTCTCCTGCAGTGATATTCGGTCTAAGACAGGATGTACTACCAGTTCATATCTTCTGAAGAAAAATGGCTATGATTAAGGCCAGGAATTTGTGCAGTTTTTAGGTGTCAAGGGCATTCTAGGCCAAAAAGTTAGCTAAATTAGCTCTGTACTTCTACATTTACCACAGTGAAGGAAACAGTCAGCCTGGGCAACTGTGGTGCATACTGATGCGTTATTGATATTTTTCTGGCTCACAAAAGAATGTGTATACCACATTTTGGTTACCCAGGCTTGTTAGTTACTTCTTACCTGATAGCAAAATCAGTTGTGATTTGTTGCTTAGAAAAATATTGTATCGCTGGCCCTCATTAATATCGGTCAACTTTTTTAAGACAGTTTATCACATGGCTGGGATGTTCAAGGAGATGGATACTTAAAAGTTCATAGATAAATAGTCCTTTAAAATAATAGTGAACAAATTGAGGAAAGTTAGTATCTAGGCTTTATTGTAAATACCCAAAATAAGGGGGAAAAAGTTTGCAAAGAGCTGAAGAAGTTTTTCTTTGTCATGAATCTTCTATTTAACAGTGAAAAATGCATTTCTCTTACTTTTCCTAAATGGAAAAAAATGTTATTCTGAGACATCAAGGCAAGATGAATTGATGGTAACTAACAAACATTTTTATGTTTATCCAGGTAAGAGAGATGAGGTGGTGATCAAGGTTCAGAAGGAACGTGAGGCTGGAAACAAGTGGTGGTTTTACCAGCAGGGGGCTCAGGATGAGCTGCTGCTGACTGTGCACAGTCCTGCAGATGCTGTCATTGGCCAGTATTACATGTCTGTGGTGATGTTGTCACCGGATGGACGCATTGTAGAGAAAACCGACAAAGTTGGGTTCCACCTGCTCTTTAACCCATGGTGCAAAGGTAAAACATAAAGCCAGCTGGACAAACTGTCTGCTATCTGTCTCTACCAAGAGGTCAGACTATCTGCACTCAGTTGCAGCATGTTTACATCCTATCTTTTCTGATTCATCATTTATGTTTCTGTTTCTGGTTGTTCACTGCGTCTGTTTCTGTCACAAAGCATCACATTAAGAAACAAACCCACTTCATTCAGTGAAAACATACTCTTGGTCCTCTGTGTGTCTGTGTATGTTAGATGATGTGGTGTACCTCCCTGATGAGAGTCTGCTCCAGGAGTATGTCATGAATGAAGATGGGGTCATTTACATGGGGAGCTCGGACAACATCAGGAGTATTCCCTGGAATTACGGACAGGTAACCCTCCCTCTTTGTCTCACACACACCCATACACACACAATATGTTGTGTATGTCTGTGTCAGTCAGGCTGGTGGATGGCCTGTGCGAATTGTCACAGCGGAGTGACAGCAGAGACTCGGGGGCTTCGGCTGCATCAGGAAATCTGTCTGTTGAACGGAGGAAACTTTTGGACAGGAGGTGTCAGAATGTAACCAAACCACACAAACAAGGGTTTGTCTCTTCGCAGCGAGCCGAGAGGGCAGAGAGGATGACATGCCAATAACTGGCAGGTCAACAGACACACAGTCCAAGCAAAGTGAAACAAATGTGACTTGAAACCTGTTTAAAAAACAATTCAAGAAGCCTTTCCTGCTTAAATATTTGCTTTTTGTTCTTTTGCCCCTTTCTTATCTTTTCTATTTAATTGTTTATTTGTTGCTTTTTGCTTCATTATCTTTTAAATACAATTTTAAGCTTTTCTTACTGTCTCATTTTTAATGTATTTCTATGCCCCCATAAACTGCCTTGTGTCTGAACAAATAAGCTAACCTCTCCTGTCCTTGTTCTATCTCTCTCACAGTTTGAGGACAATGTGGTGGACATCTGTTTTGAGGTGTTGGACAACTGCAAGGATGCTCTGAGAAACCCAGAGATGAGCTTGAAGCAGAGATTCGACCCCGTATATGTCGGCAGGATGATCACTGCGATGGTGACGATCTCTTCCATACCGATTAATAACAGTACAACAAATTAACTTCTGCAGTTAGTTTTTTGGTCTGAGTATTCACACATGTTGTATGATACTTTGGTGTTCCAACCAATATGCTGCTTCTAAAAGCTTTACATAAAGTGTTGTAAAAACCAGTACTCTCAAAACAAATATTGAATCTTTATTGACAGAAATGTTTAATCATGTATTTCTTATTGTTTCATAGTACAGTTATCCTTACATGTGATCATATACACACAGCTTTAAAGATGTCTCTACATGTTGTCCTCACCTGTTCAGGTGAACTCTAATGGTGACAGAGGGGTGCTAAGTGGTCGTTGGGAGGAGCCGTATTCCGGTGGCACGCCACCTTATCGATGGACCGGCAGTGTGCCAATCCTCAGACAGTGGAGCAAGACCGGGCCGGTCAAATATGGCCAGTGCTGGGTGTTTGCTGGTGTTGCCTGCACAGGTAAAGAAAGTAAAAACAGTACCGCAAAAAAAGACATGCATTTTTTTATTGAATAAGGCATGTTATTAAAGAAAAACTGTGTGAGACATTTTGGGAAATACACTGCTTTCTTACTTAAAAATGGATGGGAGGACTCTCTACCTAGTAAAAGAGTGCATAAAATGTTTTTTCAATGCTTTCAATTTTTAGTGTCAGCAGACTAAAACTAATTTGGAGAGTCATATTTAAAGAGGGGAGGAAGGAAAGGAACGACAAGTAGGTGAAGGGAAAAAGGAATGAATTACACTTATCTGAAGCATGTTTTCGCTGCAGTGCTGCGCTGTCTGGGAATCCCAACACGCCTCATCACCAACTTCGCTTCAGCCCATGATGTCGATGGAAATCTCTCTGTTGACTTTCTGCTGAATGAAAACCTGGAGAGCTATGAGGGAGGCAACAGGAATGACAGTAGCTGGTAGGAACACACACACGCGCACAAACATGTTTTAAAAACACTAATTTAGTATGAGATATTTAATTGCCTGATGTGTTAAGTTATTTCCTTCCCTTTCTTCCTTATCTTAGGAATTTCCACTGCTGGGTTGAGTCCTGGATGAGGAGAGATGATCTATCCAAAGGAAATGATGGCTGGCAGGTTTTGGACCCCACCCCACAAGAGCTGAGTGATGGTACATTCCTTACTTTAAAATCTTTGTTCCTCACTTCCCTTTCTTCTGCAGATCTGTCTATCCATGTGTTAGAGGACATCACTTACATTATCCACACTGAAAACAAAAAATAATGTGCACTCTACCTGTTCATTGTTAGCTTTCACGACCTTAAGCTGTTCTCAGGACAGTCACTTCTGGCTTTCCTTGTAATCCATAGTTGTGGCTTTTCAGATCCAGAGCTTGTTTCTGTCTCCGTTCAGCCTGATAATAAAAAACTGAATTAACATCAGAGACTTGTTTTCTTTTCACTCAATTAGCCAGCTAATGATGCAGTAAATTAAAAACATTTTTTTCTCCAGGTGAGTTTCGCTGTGGTCCATGTCCAGTGAAGGCCATCAAGGAGGGGAATCTGAGAGTAAAGTACGACGCTCCATTTGTGTTTGCTGAGGTAAACGCAGACATCATCTACTGGATGGTTCAAAAAGATGGCCAGCGAAAGAAGGTGACTGACTTTTGTTTTGAATGTTCATTTAAGTTTTCCTGAAGTTAAAAGCAGTGATGACTGTAACTATTGTTATTTTTGTTACAGATCAGAGTGGATCAGAAGAGTGTGGGGAAGAACATCAGCACCAAAAGTGTTTTTGGCAACCACAGAGAAGATGTCACTCTACATTACAAATATCCTGAAGGTTAGTTGTAAAGTTGTACTCAGAGGACTAGATGGAAAAAGTGTCATTTTAAAAAGAAAATCACACAATATATGAAGGATGTAACTGATGGACTCCCTGCAGCTGCAGCAATCTGTAACACTGCAATGACCATTCACTGTTTAACACATGTATGAGTCATAAATAAAACCTTGTGTTTGAGATTACTTGTCATTGACCAACATCTTCTCAACAGGCTCCAGAGAGGAGAGAGAAGTGTATGAGAAGGCAGGACGGCGAGTTAATGGGCCAGCCAATGAGAGTGCAGAGCCTGGAAAACTGCAGCTGTCAATCAAGCATGCTAAGCCTGTATTTGGGACAGACTTTGATGTGATTGTCGAGGTACTGAGCCCTTAAACTTGCT
>JAPZDZ010000023.1:1197852-1221662 GCA_029783805.1 Acanthurus tennentii | reverse complement strand
TTGTTTGGTATGCCACCCCAAGATTTGCTGTGGCCCCCACTGGCCACCCCTAGAAATTTTTTTGGAGGCGCCACTGCCGCATATACACATTTTTAGAAAGTTCAAACCAAGTGTACTAGTGGTGAGGTTAAGTTTTTACCTTTTTTATAAATGTGCTTTAACCGTAATTTATAACTTAAAGACTACATTCATAGTTTTTTTTTAATCATTTGTATTCATAAAAGAGAGGTTTGTTATAGTCTTGCTGCAGCATGCAGGCCTAACCATTACTAAAATATTCATTCAGCTGTATCTGTACATCATTATATTTCGTTAGCTAATGCTGGTTGGTTTACACACCAATCAGAAATCTATACTTGCCGCTGTTTAGATGTCTGAAAATAATAAAAAAAAATATATTATTTTATTGTACCTTTTAATGCTTGTCCGTTCCTGATGTCTGAGAGACATACAGGCTCAAAATGATCAGTTTTTGGTCTGTGGTGTCGAAGTACATTCAGGACCTCTTCAGATTCAAATCTAAATACAAGATTAGTGTAGTTAAAATCGTTTAGCCTGACTGCGCTCCTCCTATCTACGCCACTTCCGGCTTGTGGTTTCTAGATGCAGAATACAATTATCTCACAAAACCGACTCTAGAAGACACTTTATAGTGTATATTTGCAATTTTTCAACTCGACTTTCTACATCATTTTTCTACACACAGGGTCAACTGGGTCTCTAACCTGTAAGTTGCACTTTGAGAAAAAAATATATGGATACAAGATGTTGATTGAAAGCCATTTGGTCCACAAAAAATAATTTAAAAAAATCACATTTACATACATTTATTACAAATATCACAATCCAGGAAACAACAATTCTTCAATCAATCACATCTTTGGGAACTCATGGGCAAAATTCCTTAATAGATGATTTAAATACAACTTAACTCATTCTTTACAATCCTGAACCTCTCTCTCTCGAGACAACAATTTCTCTCACCTGCATGTATAAGGTGCATCAGGAATTATAAGACAGCAAACAGTGACCAGACCAGTCAGTTGTTATACTGATAGATGCAGGTTCTCTTTTAGAAATCTTTCCTGTGTAGTCTGAATGATTTTACAGATCTAGTTCATGCAATTCGGTTGAGTGTCAACTCTTTCATCGACCAAAATCAATGTAAAATTGTTTAGTGTGATAATTTGAAATATCATACTTTTTTAATTGTACAAATAAATTATTTCTTGAATCACAATCTCTCATGATAATTTTGTCACCTGTTTCCAAAACATATATGTCATACATACAACCCAGAGATGCTTCAAGTAAAAGATGAACAGACAGATAACATGAGGTTCTTATGAGGACAGAGGAAGAAAATGGAGAAATGGCAAAATGAGAGTAGAGAGATGTGCTATTACGCTTAAAGAACAAAGAGGGAAACCGCATTTTCCTTGGTCAGGACATTAACCTGCAAGATACACTTCCAATCTGACAAACTTGAAAATCAGTTCTGTATGCAAGAACTGTCATTAACAGTGTTGTGATTTGTAGCAAATGAAACATAAATGCACTTTTGTTTCTGCACTAAAGCCCACACTCATTGGATCATATCACTGTGCTGTGGGTAGTTTCTTTGCTAATATGTGTCAAGTAGATCACTGCCAACTCAGACTCAAAATGACAGCGTTGTAAGACTGACCCTTAGTCACTCAGTTAACTGATGGAGGAAAGATTAACTTGAACATTGCACATTTGTTTTAAACAATTTACTGATCGGCTTACACAACACTGTCAATCAAAAAAAGCTGTTGTACCTTTCTGTACATCAGTGTTTACAGTACAAAATTAAATCACATCTTGTGGATTGACAATATTCGTCTTGATACAGACGCATGTGTTTGTCATCACAAACAAGAATTAAGACATATTTACTTATGCTGCCTCTCAAAAGAGCCTGACTCATGGAGGAGCTACATTATAAATTGTTGCCGATAGTTTTAGCACCAATCAAGCTATCCCATGTAAATCCAGAGGGTGGTAATGGAAATTCAATTGTATACAACTTTTCAGCTTTAAGCTTTTGGATTGGCTCTTCTTGTGTTGACTAATAACTGAGGGGAAAATCTGTGATTTCATTTACAAATTAACTTACTGCAAATTCTAATCCCTGTGTTTCTATTTGTTGTGGTTGTTACATACAAGACCAAGAGCGAGGAAATCTGAGCAAAGACAATAAAGCACAAAAAGCAGCAGGGTCAGCAATGCTGAAAATCAATTAGTTCTTATAAAGTTTCAAGTGTTTTGGTTTTTGACTGCTTGTAAAACATGAATTATGTCATAAACTTTTCTGCTGTGTAACAGCTGTTTTTTTTTTCATTTTCTTTAATAAGCAAAATCAGAAAACTGAACTCTAGGAATAATTCTGTAACTTTTATGCATTCTGGAACCAGGCTGACCAAAGGAAAGGTGATGGTACAGCCTTGAGAAAAGAGAATGAAAATGCTACCACGAGAACACCATAATTCTCATATCTATACCCAAAAACATGAAAGTGAGAAACATCTCAAATTTATCTGTACCTTGGGTTTAATACTGCGCTAAAGGCTGTGTTCTTTTTTTTTTTTTTTTGCTACCCAGCCCTTTCAGATCTGCTGACGTGCATGACAGTGATGGGATACAATAGTAGTAGCCTCGGGACTGAAAGCAGTGGAATCCTCATATCATAGAAAGGATGTCTGATAACTCTACACAAGAGCTGCAGATGAGAGGTTGGTTCTGTCTGTAATCTAGTTAGACTGTTTCTGCTCCTCACTTCTGCTGTATGTGTTAAAAAACACACTGTTGGTGGAAAGCTGACAATTTCTGGCCCAGCCTCTGCAGGGAGTTTGTCAGATGAATACAAAAGAGGAGGTTTGGGTAAATGAGGGGAAGATTGCAGGGATCCATCCGTGATTAAAATTCCCCTCCTCTCATCTCCTCTCTTTCATCTCACCACCTCTCCATCGTCGCCTCCTCTTCCCAGAAGGCACAGTTCTGGTATCATCACAACATGGTGGCCCCATCCTCACAGCTCTGTTGTGTGAGAGGGGATTAGAGGAGGAGGCTGTAGGGCTTGTGTGTCTCTCCTTATTGGACGAGGGGCAGGAAGTGTGTCAGGAGACGTGTGCAATGAGTCTGACTCGGGTCTGGATGTCTTGGCGGCACAGGGGGCACGTCTCTAATTGTAAGGCACACTCCATACACATACCACTGGAAACAGATTGGAGGAAAACCACAAAGGAAGATTTTCTTAAGTCATTGACAAAACAACCTCAGAACAGTCTGAGTATTTTTGGATTTTCAAGAACTGTTTGTTTTCGCCAGATGTACACATACCCATGTCCACAGGGCCGTAGCTCCGTGTCAGCCATGACATCACAACACAACGTGCAGCAGTTGTCGCGGATGCTAACCTGCTTTAGTAAGGCCAGACGCCGGTGTCTGTAGAAACACACACAAATGCAGATAAACACTCCCATTTACAGATGACAATGATGCCTACTAAGCACTGCAGAACAACATGATACACCTGTTGTAGGCATTAAAATATTCATGTATACTGAAGAAACCCAAAAAGATGAGTTATGTTTGTATCATGCCAAACACACCTTGTGGAGGCTGTGTGCAAATACACTAGTCAGAGGACTGCTTGGTGAGACAACAGATTACAAATTCTCAGATTGCAGACTGGTTTCTTTTCTGACCTGGGTAGAATGATCTTTTCACTGGGCAGCAGTGAAGCAAAGTCATTGAAGGTGCTGAACTTGACAGGAGGTGGGTGACGGAAAGGCTTGGCCCCAAAGTTGAACTCACACTGCTGGTACGACATAAAGCTGGCTGCTGCAAAGAAACCAGACCTAACAGACACAGATGGGGTAAAGAAAGAAGTTCATTTGCGAATTGATCTGGGCACATAAAAGGAAGAGGGACATATTTTGAAAAAAGAAAAGAGGAGTGAAAAAGGAAGAACAGAAAGAAAGAGGAAGGAGTGAACGGGGCAAAATAACCACTGTAACTTCAGGTGGGGGACAGTGTGCGTGTGGACTTACGTGGCCGAGGAGAAAACCTGTTTCTCTGGTGGCAGCTGTTGTCCGTTCAGGTAGAAGATCATCTGCTTCTTGCTGAGGTCCAACAGGAAGCCGATGGCATCTCCTAAACAGGACACACATGAACACATATGCAGCAGAATAAAGTCTTGCTGTGTTGTAATTACTATTATCTGTTCATGTGGGTGGTAAACTAGAGCATGAATGCTGGCGGTGGAAGCGGTGTGTGGGTGCTTAAAAACACGAAACCCTCCAGGGACACTAAAAACAATAAAGCATTTTTAGATAAATGAGTCTGACATTTAAAGTGTGGTGTTCACTGCTCAAACTGACAACAATTTTAAAATCTGAATGTGTGTACTGAGGAGCTGCCAAAAAAGAGGTCTTAAGTCATAAGTGTGTGTGTGTGTGTGTGTGTGTGTGTGTGTGTGTGTGTGTGTGTGTGTGTGTGTGTGTACTGCATACCCTCCTTCCAGCAGGGGTGAGAGTGAGGTTTACTGCGAGCATTGTACCAGATGAGCTGCCTGCAGCCATCATACGCACACGAGTACTCATCGTCTCCTATACCATAACCCTCCTGGAAAACACACACACACACACATTTAAACACACACAAAATGCTAAGTTGTGCGACTGCAGACAAACAATGCGGGAAAAGCAGAACACTGAAGACAAGGAAGATAAGTACATGGTTGAGGAACTTGCTGTCCTTGGTGGCCCATCCTATTTGCATCACTCCTGATGTAATAACAGTCACCTCATAATACCAAACGCCTGAATCCACACAGAATGTACAACGTACACTCTCAAAGGATGAGGCATCACACCGTGCCTAAGGAGGAAAGCAAAAGGGAAAATTTATTAATCATTCAAATAGAGCAAATTCTTGTGAAAGACACTTATATCAGGCTAATGAGTGTATTCTCATGGACTACACACAGTCTAACCCATAGCTGGAAATTGTACTGCCTACATGCCTACATGCCAGAAACAACCCACATGACTGGTTTTGCCTGGCGTGGGTGCTCTATTTTAGCAATACAGCTAGGAAAAAAATAAGTAAAAAAAAAAAAAAATCAAAATACTTAAACCGGCTTTTATTTTGAAATGCTTATGACATGAGCTGTTTTTATACTACTCTCACATGTTCGAAATAAAGCCTTCATTCATTCATTCAGTTTGCTGTATTTCTTCTTCACACAGTTAACATTGACTTGAGACTTGAGCATTTTTGACCTGATAGTATCATCTGCTGAGGTGGTTGTGGCCCAGTGAGACTAGGGAATCTAACTTATACATGCATTGAAGTTGATGGAGTTAGAATTTTTTAATCACTTTCTAAAACTGAGTGTTAAAAAACATAAGTCTGATACCAAATATGATGTGTTAAATAAGAAGGAGATCAAATTAGAGGTCATGGCAAAATTGACAAAACATGTTTGGCCAGCGGCATCAGTCCAACTTTCTCATGTGTCCTGGCAGGGAAAAAAGAATGCTAAGCCCTCAACTCACCTCTAGTCCAGTAGGGGAGATCTTGAGGTACTCGCTGACATCATTGCTGTTGAGCATGGCGTTGATATTAGTGAGGTTGACCTTCTCATAGGTGAACTGACGACCATCTTTGAGGACTAGACAACAAAAGGAAACCTGATCACATTTTTTTTCCCCCCACTTATTCATGGACAAAAATGTCCGAGATCTTTTTCACTTTTTCACATGTAGCTTAGGATACTTATAACTTATTATTTATTCCATGTGTGCCTGTATGTGTGCATGGGTGGTACAAAACAAAGCAGCACCCCTGATCTTGTTGTATGTTTTATGCAATGACAATACAGGCTTCTACTCTAATTAAATAGACCGTTGTGTTTCAGTCTCTACAGGATGTGACTCTATATGCATACAATGTTTAAAAAAAGGGACTACTCACACAGGTTGTCGAGGCTCCACTGTGAGCAAAATCCAACCTGCCTCTTTAAGTAGTCGGGCTGCTCTGCCCACGACTCCAAGACAGCAAGTCGATTACTGATACACGACTCTGACACCGTCAGTTTGTTCTCACCTGAAGGCAAGAAGATGAACATGTGTAAAAAACTGCTAAAAAATCCCAAAGTCGGTCTCTGTTTGAGGAAAATATTCTAAACAAACTATTTCTGGTAATACTAGTCTTTGCTCTTCTGATGAGGCCACTCTCAATTTATTTTTGGCAGTCTTTGGAAAGGAAATAAGTTAAGTTTGAACAGGTCTTTTTATGAATCTTTTATATGAACTACACTTGAAATACAATGAGTGAACTTACTGGTCTGGGAGAACTTCTCCAAAGCAATGAGAGCAAACAGCATGACAGTAGGGTGGGCCTCAGAGCTCTGAAGAGAAATTTACGAAAAAAGAATCAATTATTAACTAACATTAAGTAAATTAATCTTTGACATTCGCTAATTATTGCAGAATTGTCAAAATCTGCAATGCAACGCAACCAAGAATTAATTTTTTACACCCTTTCCTTAAAGACACACTGACTGTCACCAAAAGGATGTGTGTGTTTTTGCTCACCAGACTCTCTAGAAGGTACTCAAGGGTTCCCGGGCTCAACAATCCAATACTGGCTGGACCTTAAGGAAAAAAAAAATTAACCATCAGTAGCAATTAATACTCTGCCTTGATTACAATGACATAGCAAGAGCAAAAGATTCTAATAAATAATGTCATTCACCAACTCCCTCTTTTTTTACTTACAGGTTATGTTTATGTTTTCTTAGATAAATATAAATAAACTGTGGCAATAGTTAGAGGAGAAAATATTGAAACCTTTTTGGAGGAGTGTTGTCTTGACACATAAAAAGCTGCTTTTTATTGCCAAAGAATTAAGTCTCTGAGCAAACAAAGTCTAATCTGACTATCTTATTTACTGCCAAACTACAATTAAGACAAAAAACAGCTTCCATGACTATGTCTTACTCAAGCAGTAAAAATAATAAAATTACCACCAAAAAACAAACTTAGGAGTTAAGTGAGTGATAATAAAAAGTCTGAGCAAGTTTACTCATACACAGACTTCTGTAGTTTCTGTAGTAGAACAGCAAGTAATTTGCCAATGGAAGCAATGATGAGCAAGACTACTGATTCCAGGAATAAAAAATATTAAATGTGTAAAAGGGGGCTGTACCAGCCAGTTTCTCCGCCAAGCATCCCAGTACAGCTGTAGTATTTCTGTGTTTAGCAGGGTTCAGAGCATCCTGGCGTGCCACAGCTGAACTCAGGTTCAACATGTCAGAGAGTTTCTGGAGAGCATCCTAGAGAGAGGAAATTTAACAATTACGCTACTGAATGTCACATACAAAGAAACAGTTTCTACCAACAACTAAAAAATTTGAAGAGAATGAAAATTGACACTTCCATATCCATACATGATTGTGATTGTGTGTGATGGAAGATTAAAATTAACAGAGCACACAAAGGCTATTTCTAGAGGGAAAGAGACAGATATGATTCCAAATATCTTCTGCATTTATGAAACTTCTTCAGCCTGCAGGCAAAGAGTGTTAACAAGTGTAACTCTATCCTTTTTGTAGCTGGTGTTTTGTGAGTGTGTTCAAAGCTCTGCATTTTAGAATCAAACCTGCAAAAAACGTTTTGTTAGGTGCCTTTGTTTTTGGTGTGTACATGAAAAGTGCCAAGTTTACACTCTTGAAAGTGTCATAGTATGTCCTTTGTCCTCAGGTCACTTCTGACAAGCAAGCAGGGGGTCCTTACCAGATTTTATTTGCTCAAAGGAAAAAAAGGCAACAGGCTGAGAGAGGGGGTGAAAAACAGAGGCCAAAAGAAAACAATACAATACAGGAAAGTATTAGTAATAGTTGACTGAATTATCTTTGAGGCTGATCATGCTGATTTTTTTTTTATTTCAATAAAAATAATTGATATCCACAGGAGGTTAATTTACACAATCTTTTTATGTTCAACAATCATTTTATCTAATTCTTACACCTCATAAATGTAAAACCTCATATATATATATATATTTACACATGAAGACATTCAGCTGTAACACATTTGAATGTGCGTTGCACTTGTGTTAAAATTGCTCCTTGGTGACTACATTAACACGTTAACACCTGCAGGTATGACCTACTGCTGCTATCACTTTCCACCCCCATTGGTCCACATGTTGTGATGTGTTGAAGTGATTTTACACGACTGTCCCTGAGGAGAATAAGCTGTCTGCTAAATGCCAATGAGTGAGAGTGTACTAAAGTTACAAACCAGTTCCTTGAGGTGTAACAAAAAACCAAATCCAAAGCAATTTACTTATTACAGAGGACAGAATTTCTAACTAGGTCCAAATGTACGTACACACTATCACTTAAAAATAGAAAAAGTCATGGAAAAGAAGATGACAAAAAATGTTTTTTCTGTTTAAAGTTTAGTTGCAAAACAAGTTTTTTTATTCTTTTCCTGATCAACAGTTTTGGTCAGATAAGGGGTAAGAACTTTCTAGGTAAAGAGTAAAATGATTTTAAAGTTATTACCCCAAATAGATCAAACTTAGTGTCATACATAGTTGAACAAAAGCTACAAACCTTGGTGGGTAGGGGACACTCATCCAATAGAAGGGTGATCACTGCAGGGCCAAGCGGATCGTCCAATGGGATTACTCGAATCAGAGACTGGACAACCTCAAGCCAACCATCATCTGTGGGAGAAGAGAGAAACATATTGAGTTGAGAGTGAGTGAATTTATCTCATCACTCAGGCTTGTAATGAATCCCAGTATATACACAGTAGACAACCTCTCCTGACTTAAGCATAATCAGAGAACATTTTACTTACTTGCTGCCATAATAATAAATAAGGTTATATGGAGTGCAGTTCAAAATTTACATTCCTATGCAATGAATAATGTAAAACCACTTTAAAAGGTCCAATTTGTAGGATTAAGTGGCATCTAGTGGTGAAGTTGCCATCTGAACCCAACTAAATATCCCTCCACTCAACCTATCCTTAAAACATGAGATGCATTTTTTAAAGCCAGTTTTTAGGTTTGTCAATTCTGGGCTACTGCAGAACAAACAGTAACAAAACATAGTGGTACAAAATGTTGGGCTCTGTGGCAGAGCACACACTTCCTCTGTAAATACTAAAGGCTCAGTCTAAGGTAATGAAGACACAATAATGCTTAATTCTTTTCATGCAAAAAGAATTACCATTGTTAGTCCTGAAAAACAAGATAAAGAAAAATGAATAAACCTATGAACTGTGAGTATCAAGTGCAACATAAACACTAAAACATTTCTTTCCTGTCCATTAGATGACTCAGTAAGAAACTCACACTTTCTTAGACTATTACTTAGGCCCTAGCCAAGTGGATGATGAATATTGTATCATCACAGCACATGTCAAACAGAAAATGACTGGCTGTCTGACTGGCTTGCTGCTTGGCTGCCTTCTGGTTCAGTAGCTGCAAGCTAATACCCCACTTGGCTGTTGTCAAGCCACACAACACCACGCCATGTGAGTATCAAACACCATATGTGCAATGACACAAGGCCAAACACAAGAACTGAAAGGCTACTGCACACACATCAACACAGAATGAGAGCATCATTCATCATAAGAACAAGAGACAGCAAACAAACCCAACAAACACACATCTACTAAAGCTTCCAACATACACAAACCTTGATCACAACCAGATCTGTCAGTTACTGTCAGACGAGGAATACAATAACTCTGTTATATTACATTTTATCCACTGATGCACAAACCAGTAAAAGATCGATTCGAAATAATATGCCAGTTTTATTTGAAGACATTTCCCATGACTAGCGTAGTAACATCAGTAATGTTACAACAGTGGTTATGTACTGCATCTGCAGTGTCACTTAGGACTTTATCCCCTCTCTAGGTGATGTAATGTACCTTCAAACTTGCCCACTGCTTGTATTGGAAAAAAAGCTGAGGCAGCACTATTACTGCAGAATTTTAAACAGCAGGCAGGTGATGGTGAAGGGGTCTTCAGTGAAGGTTTATCCAGTCTGACATAAATAACCTCTTTATCACTTCATTTAAACCACCTTTTCTGTTAAAGATATTACATTTTACTCTGTGAAAGTGTGTCTCATTTCAAACCCAAATTAATTCTTCTGCTTAATGTTTATCCTGCTTTTATACACTACATATCAAACACTGAAATACATGCACATATCACAGACAGTGTGATTTGCAGGAGGTGTCAGAATGGCTCACAATGTCAAACTGGAAAAACTGATTTGAGAAAGACAACTGTGACTGTCTTCTGCTTACAAACATACTGCAATGTCGCTGCCTTAGCAGTTCCCAGAAACGTCACCAGCTCAGCCAAGGAGATGGAAAGCTTATTTAGAAGAGACATGTCTAAAAGTTTTGAAATCCTCATCAATCAGTCAAAATTATATATCCTGAGGATATTTTGTGAAATGTGAAGAGTTTCACTTCAACCTGATTAAACTGCACCCCAGACTCCATGTCAAGAGTTGTGTCACTGAACTTGAATAAACTCTGATCCATAATATGAAAATGTGAAAATGTGTAAAAGTGCTGTCGTATCACATTACATCAGTGTTTGTGTATTCTATACCAGCATTTAAAAATGTGGTACTTAATTTGTCTTACAAATTCGCATACAGTGTGATTTTGTTTTAATTTTCCTTACCTGTCTCAGCCATCTCATGCAAAGTGATCATTGAGTAAGGAGGCTATTGGTCACTGAAAAAAAAAAAAAAAAAAAAAAGTTTGCACAGAATGTGATTGCAGCCTGGTTCAGAGGGGTTTCTCACATCTTTTTTTCACTTTAGGTTAAATGCCATCATGAACTCTGCTCCATTTTTGTGACATTTGAGCTTGTGCGCATGCTTTACGGAAATGGAGGTAGTGTATCTAAGTAAGAGCTTTCAGTCACCAAATACATCTCAAGTGTTTGTGACTCTGTGTTCAATGCATCTGAAAAAAATATTTACAAATGATTCATGTGTTTATGTTTCAGTGGAGAAATTCCTTTAGACAGTTACACTGTCCCATAGAGAGGTTAACTCAAGTGCATGACTGTGTAGATTTACTTCAGTGAGTGTTATTTATGATGATGTTGCTATTACTGTTGCTTGTCATGGCTCAGTCAGAACTGAAGATTGCTTTCATTTGATGTTCATAATTGAAGTCATGTTAATCCTCAGATTTCCTAACACAACTAAGCAATATTGATACTTGATTCACTGTCATTTTTATTTTTGAAAATGTGCCTGTATATTTGATACATGGTATATGGCTGGCTAATATAGCAATATAAGGTCAACATAAGACTTGATTGAATTGGTTGTCGTTACATTATAATATGGCATAAGTGTATTCCTTTCCTAGTTTTAAAGGCTGCATTACAGTAAAATGAAGTAATTTTCTAAATTTAATAGACAGTCCTAGCACTTTTTATATTTACCATTAACAATGTAGCCATTATGTCCACATTACTGATGACTATTTATAAAAAATCTCATTCTCTTTTTCTCTTTTTTTTCATCTCTGGAGTAGTTCATTAAAATGAGATTCAAAATGTTTTACTTACTAAGAAAAAAAATATCACTACCATACAACTAGATTGATGTTGCTGTTTTTACTGATAAGACCAGAGTAATAACTAAAACTACCATAACAGACAATACTGCCTATATGGACCAATTTCAACATTTATACTTCATATTTTCAATAGGAATTAGATATACTTTGAACTGAGTCACATTCAAAAGTCATCTTATTTATATTTTGTTCGCAAAACCACCCAGACTCATGCTGACAAAAAACCCCAAAGGGTCATGTTGAAAAGCTTTTCTCCTAAGAGAGCACTTGCTCAAGGAGACAAAAGTATAGGGAAGATGGCGCATCAAAATCTACACAGGGGACACAAATCTTTCTACATCATTGCAGCAAATCATCATTACATCAAGAGAGGAAGCACAATACGTAAAGGAAACTGACAAAATACTCCAGAGTTTGTAGCCAAAGGCCACCAGTGGAAGCTGCTAGGACCATTTGGAACGGATACTCTTTGAAGACTTACTTGTCTACAAGTGTCCTGATGACAGCCAGTGTGTCCAGCACCAGGCCATCCACATTCTGCTTCTTCCGTCTTGGCTCATGGGGCCCTCGCCCTCGGCGTGGCGGTCTAACTGGGTCCCTGGGTCTACTGCTTCGGGCCTGTCCAGCATCAACACTTGCACCTGTACCATGATCCACCCGTCTAGCTTGTCCTCGGGTTGCCCTTGATGACCCATGGTGATGGTCCTCCAAGTCACTATCCTCCCGACAAACACAGCTATTACCCATGGTTCCAGTGCCGGAGACCAAAGTGGCAAGGGTCCCCAAGAATGGAGGAAGGGACTTTGAGGAGGAAAGGATGAGCAGAACCCGTGCAAGGCTCCTGCAGGCACAGAAAGTGATCCAGACAGCTACTATCATATCATTTGGAGATCATGGTGTTGGGGGACCCTTATCCCAGTTGGTTGGGTGGGATCGGCGTAAATGAGCATACTGTTACCAAGTATATATATGGGTTTCGGTTTGGGAGAAATACGTCTGTTAAAATGAACCGAGGGGTCAGGTGATGCAACTATAAACGCTCTGCTTATAACAGACAGCCAAGGGCTCAGGTCCAGTTCTCATCCAATGCTCGCATGTCTGTGGAAGAAACACGAATAAAAAAAAAAAAATGAAACACTTCATTCAAGTCAAGGCTGTTTGACATATATTTATCTGCTCGACATTTGTAGGTAGCAAAGCTGAAAACTAAATGACATGACACACCCAATGGGATAAGTTCACGCCTGTATAAAATAAATTGGGGAAACTAAATAGAAAATGAGCATCAATTAGTTAACAGTTCATCTCAAACAAAGTAGCCACTTTACAACGTGTATTTGTTTCCATATACAGTTGTACTGTTCCTGTTTTGACAGTCTCAGTGAACTAACGAAGAGCTTGACATTACACTTGTTGAGACATTTTAGTTTTGTTGACAAACAAGAGCTTAACAGTTAGCTGGCTAGCAAGCTAGCCACCCACCAAGCAAGCATCGTACCATTAGGAACACTAAATAAAATAAGTCTCTACAACTCGCACTTTTCATTATCATAAGTTAACAGTAATGGTTCGATTTTGGTCTAAACACTTATTCACCCTCTCTCTTCTGTGAAAGCATAAGGATTTACACGCAGTCGAGACAGACAGGAGAAGTATAAAATAGAAGGCTACTAAGCTAGCAATATTAAACAGAAGCTAACCAGCTAGCATTTAGCCCGGTTAGCTAGACAACCTCAGATCCTACTGACAAACTATTCAAGTTAGCTAACGTCAGTGGCAATGAAATAAGCGTGGTAACTTACTTAAACGCCGGTGAGGTACAGAGGCACATTTACTGGTCCGCCTAAATTCCTAACAATGTTTTCTAAAGACAAGAAGAGAGCATGCATATGACGGTTACCTAACACCTCATACACATTTTAACGACGCTACACAGCTAGCTGAGTGCTAAGTTCCGTAGCGTTGGCAGGTTGGCTATCATCAGCTGTGGCATGCTGCGGAGGCGCGGCTGACAGAGAAGGGGGGAGAATTTCTGATCATATGTACAGAGAGGACCGTTCCCTGTTTTCAATCAAGATAAATTCTGTCATTCTTTTTGTCATAATCCAGACCGTATTGTGAATCCTATTAAATCTGTTATTGTTTTTCTAATCTGTGTGCTGCCTATATATCATTTCATGACAGATATTTTTATTAAAGAGTAGGGATGAAAGCAAGGACAAAAGGTAAAGTTGTATATAGTAGCTACAATATGCTACATTATAACAGGAGGGAACACTTTAAACAAATGTGCTGTTAAAATTGTTCCAATAAAAAATAGAGAATACAACTAGAAGGCAATTAGATGCCCTGAAGCCAATGTCCATGATCTCGTAAACGTTGATGATTACAGGTAAGTGTTTTTAAAACTTTAATGCAAATTAATTTGATTGAACTCAAGTCACAAAATTTGCAAAAAGAAAAAAAAAACTCAATATGTCTATTTGTATATTGATGCACAAGATAGCTAGGGATGCCACATCTTTTTATATTTTCTATTGGTTCACTGCATCATTGCAGTACCTAAAGAGACTGATATCAGAATTCATTAACCTTAGCTCCAGTACAAAATTACACGAAACTTAGCTCATTTGCAGTGGATGTCTTGTAAAACCGACTGGTGCAGAGTTAGGTTACGTCATATCGGTTAACCATTAATAGTAAGGCCAAACATATAAAATGATTTGTTTGAATTAAAATGTTTAGTTATGTCAAGATTTGCTTACTCACTGCACAAACACTGTAAAAAAAAATAGCTTTCAAAGACAAAATCTTGAAGCACGGTGCTTCTCAACTATCCTTGATGTTTAAAAAATGCTGACTGAAAACTACCGGATCTATTATCAACTTAACATTATTACTCTCAAAAACAGTAAACATAGCCTACTTGGCAATCTGCGATGCCTTCCGGTCAGTGTTGGAATGGGAAGGAATTAAAGTGAGACCGTCTGGTTACCTTGAAAATTACTATTAGAATTTACTTTGAGCTTTGAAAGGGGGGGCATGGTAAAAAGAAAGAAAGAAAAAAGAAAGAAAGAAAGAAAGAAAGAAAGAAAGAAAGAAAGAAAGAAAGAAAGAAAAGAAAACACGCATTAATGTGGGCAGATTGAGGCAGTGGAATATGGGCAGTGTGCAATTTATGTAAGTCAAACTGAGAAACTGAGAAATGATACTAAAACCTGCTTGATACAGGGGAAACGGTCTGTAATTTTTCGATCACACACATTCAGAAAAGTGATGGTTTGTGCCAATATTCTTTGATACCATAGATGTCGTCCAGACAGAGGGGGGCAGCATCACGCCTAGACTGTCAAACCACAGAGGAAGAAAATCTATATCATCATCACTAAGCGTCAGTTTTTACATCCACTTCTAATGCTCCAGTGCCCCACCGGCGTAATAACAAAAACTATTTTTAAAAAAAGGCTATAAAATACAAAGTATTTCTAAATTAAATCAATCCTGGACACTTAATGTTCAGAAGAGTTTATCCCCTTTCTGCAACGGCGTGGTCAGCTTCGAGCTAGCTTGAACAGCTTGAGCTTGAGCAGAAATCTGAGCAGGAAGATCTGAGCAGCCTGACCCCAGAGTCTTGGCCCGAGGATGGACAGTGAAATCCAACGAGACGGGAGAGTCCTGGACCTCACCGATGATGCCTGGAGGGAAGACAGACTGCCTTATGAAGATGTCACTATACCACTGGTAAATGCTACACAAACAGATGAATCGAAGTATTAGAAATGCTGAGACAGCACCACAAAGAGACAGCGTGTATTGGTTTTATTTACTGTCAGATGCAGAGGAAAAAGACTACTTTAGATTTTGTCGGTATGGACTTGCATTGGCGCGAGCAGAAAAAGCACAAAATAAACATAGTCTTTTTGAATTTCTGGTTTTCCAGATACTGAACTCCTGTTTTCTTTTATTGACATCCCGTCTCCCGTATTCTCTGTCAGAGCGAACTGCCTGAGGCTGAGCAGGACAATGGAGGATCCACTGAGTCTGTGAAAGAACAAGAAATGAAGTGGACTGACCTCGCCCTGCAGAGCCTGCATGAAAACACACCAAGCACTGGAAACTGAAGGACTAATCTGGGATCAGACTGTTGGACAAAAACGCACATGCACACAGACACTGGATTCAAATGCATGTATTTTTACTGTCTTTACAGTTTTTATTTTGTCTTTTGAAGGATTTCCAGCTGAGTAGAAATTGTACAAACTGACTTTGCCTTAAGGTTGGATTTATATTGTAATCTTCATAAATTTAAAAAACAACAACAAAAAAATATCTTTGTAATACTATAAATGGGAGTTCCATCAAGAACCCAGTCTTGAGGGTTTTTCTTTTCTTTTGTCTTCTTTTTTTATAACAAACTGCTTCAGTGTTGTTGGAATCAATTCTAGGCATTTTCTTATCCTTATTTTGTGCTGAAATCAAAAAGCTGAGAAGATGATATGCAATCACAAAGCTTTTGCTGGTGCCTTTATGTGGCTTTGTCCAGTGTTCTTTGCTTATTAAAAATATTTCCTCATTTATGTCTTATAAGAAAGCATAGAAACTCTGTCAGCATTTTATGAAGCTGTGATGATATATCAGAGCTTAAAGATGGCAATTATAAATACAGCCCTTGAAATTAAAATGACAAGCTTTTCTTGATCATTTTTTCTTTCCTCATATAAAATCTTGGAGAGGACTCAAAGACACACACACATTTGACTATTTATTTTTGACCAAAGAGATGGTCAAAGCAACTAAAATAATGGAATAATGCTCTTCTAAGTCCTTGATATCTAGGGGAGTCCCATGTGGCTAACAGCATTACCAACAAAGTTTTAAAAGGAAATTGAGGTGTTAAGTGAGCTATATACTATGGAGCCCCGAAAGGGACACAGATTTTTATTTTTACTTTTTTATAATGAGTTTTACGTGTGCGCGTGCGAAACCTTTATGCACTCATTTAAAAGTTTTACGTGCTCACTGAAAAGTTTTACGGCCTCATTTAAAAGCTTTACATGCTCACTTAAAAGTTTTACGCGCCCACGTGAAACCGATAAAAAAAATCTATGTCCCTTTAGGGGCTCCGTAATATACAACACTTTGTTAGGTATTGCAGACTAACAAGCTAAGATAAGAACTTTATTGTCCCCTTCAGTGTAATTTCTAGAGACTTCTTTTGTGGTACAATCATATTGTGTGTAAGGGATGTTCTAAAGACAGTTAATCCTCGTTGATACAAACACCTGTACTATATTATTTTGACCTCAATTTAAGGCTATGTATTCACTATGGTACAGCCTTTTCCAAGCTCATTATCCTTGTCAAGCACATTTAAAATTTTTAGGTTAATCTTTTTCCTTCCAACTTGCTTAGAATTTAAACCTTGCACCACTCTGGTAAAACAATCTAGTCTCCATCTGACTATTGGTTTTGTGTCTGATGCAGTTGTTCCTTCAGTCCTAGCCCAGACTCAGTATCCATGTAGAAACCCGCCTGAGTGTCTTTAAAACAGAAAGAAAAATATTTTCTGCAACTCCATTATCATTGTGTTTGTGCAGTTTTTGCAATGAGCTTGCGAATGTGATCTTGTGGCCCCTTCTGCAGCAGGGCTGAAGGGTATCTGTAAGAGCCGCCTATACGATCCCAGAGCGTGAAGTATTGTCCATAGTTGTAGTTGAAGAAGAGGTGATGGTCTACGTGGTGAGCAGCACCATTGATGATGGATATCAGAGGGCCAGGGAGGCAGTATTCTCCATCGTGTATGGAAATGGTCCAGATGTTGACAAAGACAAAGAGTGAAAGGTAGACGACCTGTAATGTAATTAAGATAAGACTTTAATGATTCCTTTAGAGAGGAAATTTACAGTACAAGCATCAGAAGCAGAAAGAAATAGTAACTGCTGAATAAAAAAAAACAAGAGAAGGCAATACTAACACTAATCTCTTAATCTCATTGTACATGTTTATAGTGACAATAAAGGCATTCTATTCTGTTCTATTCTATTCTGTAGTAAAAGACTAATGTACAACTGTGAGCAAGGTGAATAATGTCACAGTTATTCCAAATGTCTGGCTTGTAATTTTATTTTTGGAAATTCAGTGCTTTTTTATACTACTTTTCAAGCTAAGGTCATTGGAATTTGTTCTCATGATGCAGGACCAGAAATATTTCAAGTCAAGTAAGGAATATATAATATAACACACACATATATATGTATATATATACATAAGGAAATAACACTCAGTGGTTTTGCTTATTTCACATGAAAAGTAAAGAGGTAAGCGTTAAAAGTAGATCAGCACCTTCTGGAGGGGAAAGATGAAAGGGTAGATGTGATAGGGTAAGCTTGTCAGGAAGCCGTCGAGTGGGTGGAAGGCATGGCTTGCAAAAGGCGTCGGGATCTTGAATATATGGTGCTGTTTATGTAAGTGCTGTGGGGGTGAAACACACACACACACTGAATATTAGGACTGTTGTAGTGAAAAATACACCAGACAAAGGTGCACAAAGCTCCTAGAAGCTCAAAGATGAATGTTAGACAAAATCTGAAGGTGTTATGGAGAGGGCAAAGCTTAGTAACTTTTATTAATTTCAGTGTCTCCATAATTACTTGGGCTCATTACTACATATGGCCTCAGTAATATTGCACATTGTCTTTTGGGTTTATTGTCGATCAAAAGTATTTTTTTTAAAACAGCTGAGACATAACCTTGCTGAAGCTCACCTTGTAAATGCTCTTATGATGCAAGAAGCGGTGTATCCAGTAGATACACATGTCAGTGAAGAGCAAGAAACCAACAATGCTCAGGAACACTCCGGGCCAGCCTGACACAGACACAAAGAACTAATGATTCCACAGTCTTCTTAAAAAAAAAAGAAAAAAAATATTGATGGCTCTATAATTTTGATGTAATTTTGATTTGATTGAAGGGAATACTAAGTCTTGTTTAAGTTTTGAAGGGTTTTAGATAAGGATTGTCTCACCTAGAGAAAACTCACTGATGTTGTCATAAAGTTTGCTGTGTCCTCTGATCTCCCAGAAGAAAATGACCACTGTGGGGAAGCTCATCCAGAAGATGGAGGAGGTTCCTAGTTTTATTTCTTTTTTCACCTGGTTCTGTTGTTAGATTAAAGACCCAAAATTAGGATTTGGGAAAAGTTTGCTTTGTAATTGTTACTATGTCAAATGTTATTTTAAATTTAAAAAATCAACCACTGATATTTAAGTTGTCTACAAATGTAAATACAGGTTCATTAAATCGCTTACCTTGATGAAGAGCGGATGTTTCATGAGGTTGTGGTCAAACACACAGTAGAAGCTAAAAGCACCAAAGCCCAGGTAAAGCAGCTGTGCTCCCAGGGTGGTCACCACCCACAGGCCGATCATCTGACGCAGTGCTCCATCCTCAGGCCATGAGGCCGGATAAACATACGGAGTGAAGACATAATTGTCTGCAAAGTTCAGCATGTGATCCATGGCTCAGTCTGTGAAGAAGGTGAAATGCAAGCTCAATATGACTTAGCTTACTGAAGATGTTTGTGAAAGTAAACAAATCAACGACAGCATGAGGGAAATCAATCCCATACAATTCTGTCAAATCTTTCAAAAGCACATTACAAAGAAAATATGTATACATTAACCCTTCAAAAAATTTCCCATTCTATCCTTTTTTAAAATTCAGATCATTTGGTTCAATATATTTTCCACTGAGACAGGCAACTTAGTTAGCTACTTATATGACAAATTACAAAATCACACCTGTAAAAATGGCCACTGCCCTAATACAAGCAGTTACACATGCATCATAATGGTGTAAAACACTTGAATTTGACTCCTCTACTATATACGACTTTACTTGGTAATATTGGTTACCTGGAATCTTGTCCGAACAACACCAGCACCCCTCACCTTGGCTGCTGTTCTGCTTAACTACTGCTGATTGTTTGTGAGAGAAACCTCACTTTGCTGATGATTGGATTAAAGTCCTGAGCTTGTTCCTGTGATTATCAAAAGCTGCACCTGATCATTAACAGTTTAATTTAATAACTGAATTTTTCTCATACAAAATTAGACAATTCAAGCCAAAACCCCCACTGAATTTCCATACAGTGGTTATTTGTGTGAAAACAGGGAAGCTGTTGTTGCAGCCACTTATACTTATTTGGAGTTCATGCAAGGAGTAAAGCTGCAGAAATGTGCTCACAGAAAACAAATTTGACAAATAAAGCCTTTTTTTCCACACATCAAAGTAGTTGATGTAGTTGTAAAAACTTTTGACATTGCCCTTTTGCATTCTTTGAAATTGTTTCTGTCCTAATTTTGTTGATTTTTAAAACCTGATCTTCTCTTTTTATTCATGCTTACAAATACAGAACAGTGTAATTTTGCTTCATCCATTTTAACATGTGCACTAATACATAGCTTAGAAATATTACTGGTTTAAACTGGAAACAAAAGGAAGCAGTATCATACATGCTGCAGAACAGATGCCTTTCCTGAAAACAAAATCAGAAAATCACAAAAATACAAATAACAACTCACAAAATCCCATGCACTGAGCATTTTCTCCTTGTTGTCAAATGTCATTAACTAATTTGTTTAAAATTGTAATGTCTTGGGTCCCTCTGAGAAATTCCAGAAAGCGGTTTCATGCATTAAGGGCATTATTTTGTCAGGATTTCCAAAAGAACTCCTTGCTGAATTTGCTATTGCCGCTGGCCTGACCTGCCAGACGTCTCAGTGTGTCAGTCTTCCTGGAAAGTGGACGAGTCCTCTCTTCTCCAGACACAGTGTGTCTGCCAGCGTGTGATTGTACCACAGAAATTGTTTAGAGACAGATAAATCACACGTTGCTGATACAAATTTTCCATGCATTCCAATGAGTTTTTTCCTCATATATAAACTATTCTTTTTCTAAAAGAGAAACTCCTCCTTGCTTTAATGCATTGCAGCAGTAAGTGTGTTTGGTCCTGGTGGAACAGGATACCAGCATGCTCAGCAAATTACACGGAGTTCAGTGACAGCAAGACTGAATCTCCCAATTAGATATGGTTATGTCAGTGTTGAGTTTCGTTGAATGGTTTAAAAATATTTTTTAGCGATAGCTAATTTGTTTCCAAGTAAAGGGATATATTTCATCATCAAACAATTAATTAGATTAAAATAACTCAATCTTATGTTTTCATCCATATACTCACCTTTATAAGTCATCAGAAAAACTATTACAGAAAATCAACCTAGCATTGCATTGGATGTTGAGTCATCCTAGATTAATTCATTTAAAAAAAAAACAAAAAACATTTGCAAGAGTAAGCTTCTCACTTTTTACAGAGCAAGTACTCTGTTCCTTACTGGGTTTTGGATCAAATTCCCCATGACCTTTGACCTTTTCTAATACACACACATACATGCACACACACTAGGTGCAAATCTCACACATGTGCATAAGTGCAGTGTAAGTAAGAGAATTAGTCAATAAGAATATTCATCACCCTATGATCATAAAATATCTCACCAGACCTGTCTTGTGACCAGTCATGACTGACTGTCAATACTAATACTCTGTCATATACAATCACCTGTCAGGCCATTAACTGCAAACCATCACAGAGCATGAAACATGAGTAGTCATGTGATCCTTAGTTGTTTTTTTATCCATTATCAAATATATAACTTTATTTATATCCACACAAATATATCTAATTCACTGTACAATATAGTTGATAGGGGACAATATAAGCATTATGGTTAACATGTGTTGAAATGATAGAAAAATGTGCACTTGAAAGACAAATGACTCAGGTATGATGAGGGCAGGTTAACTTAAATAGCTGACAGTGTTCTTCTATAAAGTTATATATGTGGCAATGTCTCCCTCCAGAGCTCTTTGAGGAAACAGCACTCATTGCAAGTGGACCTTGCATATTGGGCAATGCTCTGCTGACAGTCTCTTAAATTAAATGTTGGCAGTTTTTACATGTTTATTTTCTCTTATTTCCTTAAATAAAAAAAAGTTTATCATCATTTGGACCCATGGTCTAGTAAAAACTGAGCATTTAACAAAATCAAATATTTAAATGGGAGCAGTCACATAATGGATTCATGAATAAAGGATGAATGACAAATGAATGCCCCTTTGTTTAAGCTTTGGAAACAGAACCCATACTTAGCCTAAACAGACAAAATCAGAAAATTACAACTCACTAAACTGAATGTTCTTTTAAACACCTTAACTCTATAATCAGAAATGATCATGTTTATACAAAAGTCCAGCCACGTTCACTCCCACATTGCCAACATTGCAAACATTGCTGTCAACTCCTGGATGCCTCGTGTTTCATTATTTGTGGTTTTATCTCTTATTCATTCTCAAAGTTTGATACAATTTCTAACTACAGCATTGCACATTCTGTAAACTGCATTTGAGGATAAATTTAACATTTATAGTTTAATTATAGTTAAAGTTTTATATGTGCACCTTTTTCTACACCTTAATGTCTTATTTGATATCTTTTGAGAAGCCGTGGTTTAATTTTTTTTTTTTTTTTTTGCAAAATAAAACTCTAAAGTTTGAACATCACTTGTCTACACAAGAACTATTTTTGCTTTACCTAAGGCTCAGTGTATGGACTTGTGCATTTCTCTTTTTTATTTGAACTACAACTCTATAAGACCATAACATAAGAAAATATACAATTATAAATACAAATTTTACATTTCTATCAACTACATTTTATGCTACACCATGTGAAATTGGATTCATGTTTCGTGATTATTGACTATTTTCTTTTACATTCTAGTCGTTTCTAAAAAGTTGTCCTCCTCTCTATTTTTTTTCCACTCATTACGTTGATTTACATCGATCACGTCCTGTTATGACCTTATGACTCAGCTCGTTGCGCAGGTTCTGCCATGTGTGCTAGTGCACACGATCACGTGTATGCAAGAAAAAACAAAAATACAGCCAGACGGTGGCGAGTGCAAAAACAGAGACGATGGTGCCTTCAGGCTCCCATCACACAAACTCCTACAACCGGGGACCAGATTTGAAAAAAGGTTGGTAACCTGTGAACTAACCTGTGAAAAAAGTAATGGATATATGAAACGAACAGACTTACACATTAACATAGAGTCATTCACGTGACAACACATTTGTATTCATTGCTTCAGCCAATTATCTCTACATTATTATTCCTACAGTGGACTGACTCTGTTGTCACAGTTTGTTCTGTTTCCTCAAGAAATTGGGTTTATCCTTACTCATACTGATTGTAAATGATTTTGTTTGGCTTCTGAAGCATTAGGGAACAAACACCCCACTCATCGTGTATGCTCGATCAGGTGTTTCCCATAGCACACGGCACGTAAAGGCAGCATATTACAATAGCCTTTGAGGTCGCTTTGCTTACGAGTGCTGAATGAAGCGACCGAGTGCAGAGCAGCGGAAGGAGGGACAGAGCGACGGCAGGAAAGAGTCTGTCTGTACCGTGTGCACAGAGGCGTGCTGCCAGAAAATAACTGTTTATATGATGGGAAATAAACGTGTCGTAACACTTGTGTTGTAATCTTTATCTAGGACTGACGAATCTCATCGTGACTTTGACATTTCAGTTATCAAGACAGAAAACACAAACTCTTAAACACGGACAGTTGCACCATAAACTTATGAAGCCCTTGTAGATCTGTGGTAGATTAAGAACGAGTTAATATTACTAAGCTGTAAAGGAGTGTATAAAATAGTTTACTTGCATTAAGAAATAAATTATCTGAAATTAATTAGGTCTTCAGAATTGAAAAGGGGATATATCACTAAAAATTGAAAACGAATAAGCAATGTAACTCAGTTAGACCAGTTGATTCTGCTTCAATAAACGGTTAGATCTGTTATTTTAAATGTGTGATGGAAAAACATAAAATCTCCTGCATGTAGGTCAGATAATGAAAAGATGAACCACATTAACTTGACACAACACTGTACACATTTTATTTTCAACGGGAAACTCCTCCCATCCGATACTGATTGATTAAGAAGTTAGACGTGGAAATAATTTGACCTGGATTTAAACTACTGGCAAACTTAAACTTCAACATG
>JAPZDZ010000023.1:1182390-1192835 GCA_029783805.1 Acanthurus tennentii | reverse complement strand
AAAATAAAAAAGACCAAATGAAATTTGTTTAGTATTTTATGAAGCATTTCTTCATGGTGTAATGTCCATCATGTCTAAAAATTCTGCAGAAGTCCTTGGCTAGTTGGGATTTTGAGGTCACTGATCTCAAAAACTCAGCGTGTAGAAGTTTTAATGATTTGTTTTGGTGTAGACTTCTCATACATGACTGTGTGAATGATGAGTTTGAAAAAAACAAAAAAACATCTGCAGACTGAAGTATTCAGAAAAATGGCCAAATGATAAAATGTGACATTTTGCAGCTTTTTTTCTGGTTTTTATTGTGTGAAATAAAATCTTTGAATTTATGTGATTGGAAGGACAACAAATATTGCACTAGATCACCTGAAGCTCTGAATAATTAATCAATTTATTGAAAAAATAGTTCCATTTATTCACTAAAGACCTTCCCACTTGTCAAAAACAGGTTTAAGAAACAAGTACTGGTTTAAAATCCTTAAGCTGCTTCATATTCAGGGTTCACTGTGATTGTTCACGCTTGCTGCCTCACTGTAATTCACAGTTGAGACACACTGTTAATATTTTTGGTTGATAGCAACTGAATTTCCATCATGTATTCTGATACCCCTGCAGCCTTTTTAATATCAGTTTTTAGTCAAAGAGACCCATGAAGGAGCACAATGTTTAGCTTGCCAGTG
This sequence comes from Acanthurus tennentii, assembly GCA_029783805.1. Classification (NCBI taxonomy): domain Eukaryota; kingdom Metazoa; phylum Chordata; class Actinopteri; order Acanthuriformes; family Acanthuridae; genus Acanthurus; species Acanthurus tennentii. The sequence continues at coordinate 1,192,158 of JAPZDZ010000023.1, read as the reverse complement.
TCTCATTGCCCTTTCCCATCAGGTCCTTTATGTGGTTCAGAAAAATACAGGGCAAATTAAGAAAACAATGTGTTTAGTAGACAGGGTCAGCACTCAGGCACAGCTGACATAATATTTGAAGTATCTAGGGCTATGATTGTTTCTTTGTAATAAACAGAACTTTGTTCAAATGTTTGATGGTTATACTCAAATGCTGATACAAAATGTAATGTTTATAGTAATATTACAGAACATTGCAGAGAAACACCTACATGAGAATGTGACTACCACAAAATGTCTTACACAAGGAAAGTTAATCAGCAAAAGCACCTACTCACAGTGGACACACATTGTTTTCAATGCCAAAGGGCCCTGACAGTATGCAACCTTTTGTTCTGTCTTGACATTTAAAATTTTCAAAACCGAAAAGAAAACCTTGGTGGAAATGGCACATGTTATGATGTCTCAATTAAATTTAAATGACCAGTGGCCAGTGAGTCACCATGCACAATACCAGTGCCCTAAAATGGAATGGAGCAAAAGCTGTACCTGTGCATTCACTCTTGTTACTTGTCACATGTCTGCCAATAGAAGAGAAATTTTATGTCAGTTTAGTTAGTTGTTAGACACGTTTTGATGAAGATTTTTACTGGTTTTTGAGCAAATATCATTTTTTATTTGCTGCCTGTATTTATTTATATTAATACTGGATTGGATGTTAATAATTATTACATCAATTCAAAATTGTGTCAGGTTTTAGTTTAACATCGCAACGATTTGGAGGACCAAAAAAATACCAAAAACAGCACGGCTGTGAAGTTGTCTGCTTGCTGTGTTGTATAACATAAGAAATGGTTGTGCAAACTGTATTATATAATGAAGTGGCTCTGGGAGTTTTTACTCCACATGACCAGATCTGTCCTAACTAAGCAACAGACTGTAGCCTGGAAGCAACCATCTGGGCTTTGTGATCAGAGTTACAGCCAGTGGTTTTCTCTCATGTGGCAACAATGAGAAGCACAAATGAGCAAATGTTTAGTATGACAAGGTCTAAAGGGATCTGTCAGATAGTTGCACAATAATGCCTTCTATACCAATCCAGAGATTTTGTTTTCAGGAGGATCCAGTGACTCTAAATTGTTTAAACTGTGTTTGATAATGAACAAAATATCTGACATTTGGTCTGAATAGAGGATTTATAAGTAACACATAAATTTGAGAAATATTTGGAACATTTTAGGAGGTATAACAATGCAGTTACTCATCAAAGATGCCAGTGACCAGCACTCTATTCCAAAAAACACAAGCAGATTATTCGTAACAAAAATATATTTTGTTTGATCCTAATTTTTCCCTCTTAAATCATTGATAATCAGTGAAAGAAGACATAAAAACTTTGTCACTAATGAAAAAAACAATCTATTATGCTATATAACATTTTGTTGATAACTAAATTTATGCTTAAAACATGAATGTTGTGCTCAAATATTAGAATGGTTATTAAGAAATTTAGAATAAAATTATAAACCTTTTATGTTAAGTTTTTGCCAATTTAATGTTGAATTGGACATGCTGGATATGTAGAGATTTGTTGACATCAACATTCAACTGTTACTACACATAATACAAGATTCTCATAGGGAATTTCCAAACATAAACATCTATTAGTAACAAACATTATTATTTCCATGTCACTGTTTGCATCAGACAGTTATTGTTTAACAAAGATTAAAAAAAAGTCAGCCCACTGATTTACTAACCTTTATTGCATTAAACTCCCTTGACCAGAGTATTTTCAGTGCTTTAGCATGCACCCCATAAATCTGTTATTTCACATGACATAATTAACCTCGAATGAGTTGTGCAGTGTTCTTCATATGTTGACCCTTAACATTGAAGGAACAAAAGTTTTTTTTTTTTTAAATGTGTTTTTTATGTGTTGGGTAGGCCTACACAGACCGAAGATCTTTGTGACAGGTGTAAGCTGCAATGCAGATCAATCAGAATTATCTTTGTTTCCATCCTCATTATTTCCACCACCATCCTGGCTGTCGTCGTTGTCCTCACTGTTGCAGCCCAGCTCATATAGCACTTACCTTGACTAGCCAGCTCTTCGGCTGCAAGAGTGCTCCTCCTCCCATCACCCACCATAGCACTCTTCTCTGTCACTGTCTGCATCACTCTCCCTGATCATCCCTGCAATTGCTCTCCTCGTTTTCATCATCCTTATCTTCATTCGCCTTCTTTTTATAAACCACAAAGTTAAGCACCAGTTCTCCTCCATCCACCTATTTAAATCTATTATAGATCATTATAAACAGTAAAAAAATGGATAGACATTTGTGATTTAGTTTCCAAGTGTCATGAGCTGTATTGAACTTGTTTCCTTTGAGTGACATGATTTTTACATGTAACCCACTACACTTGTCTCTGAGTTTACTGCCCGCGGTTGGAATGATTTCTGAAGTCCTCCTTACCAGCTGGACGACCAGCGGACTTTTTTACATTTTGTTGAAGGCGAACAAGCACGACATCCGGGAATGGTCCAATCAGCATCGACTCCAGAAGTGCCGGGGCAAATGATATACTTTGGTGCATGTTGTACTATTTTTGCTAAGTAAAATTGGATAAGAGGAAATAGCTGTGAACACATTCAAACCGAGGAATACAAAAGGGCCGTACTATAATTGTCCCACATCACAGGTACGAAGTTTTTTTTTAAACGCCTTGCAATTAAATATTAAGATGATTAAGTTGACAGGTCTGCGAGCATGTAGTAGAGCGCTAGCCGTTAGCCATAGCCCGCTGGCTAACTGTTGAGCGCCATTCATTTTGACATATTGCTAACAAGTGTAGCATACTTATCGGTCTGGATAGAAGTACCGGCTAGTCTGGCACTCTGTAGTTTTGGATGTTTAATTCAGTCTAACTGTTTTCACGGTGAAAGCAAATTTCTGAACTAGCCGGTCGATGCGCTGTGCTAACGCTAAGCTAATCTGACAACCACGGCACGCCATGCGCGCGCTGCATGTCTATGTTTGTTTATATGAGCTATCAAAATGTTCCGGTATCTGTATGTCCTTTAAACGAAAGGCTACATTTCGTTTTTCTACTGTTTGTATGGCATGTACCCTAATGTTAAAATCTATTGTAGTTTCCAAGTCAGACTGGACGTATAGATGTAAAGTATACAGAGTCTGACATGACCCCAGCTAAAACCGTCACATTGAATGTATCACTTATTTGTGCAATACACACGCTATACAAACTTTTGAATTATAGAGTATTCATCTTTACAAACAGTCTACCTGTCAAGACGTTAAGGTTTTGAGGGATGGCGTTAAGATAAAAAGAGCAGCTACGATTGAGTTAATTTCTATTCTCCAAAGTAAGTCTTCCCAAGTTAAGCCGTTTTATTTCTTATGTGTCCATATACACATTTTTCACATTGAAAGTCCACAATATTTAATGTACACAATGGTTTTACTTACACAGTGAAATGTTATTTGCTGTGTTTGCTCTAGACCTCAGTTTATTTGCTTTATAATACAGCTATGGTCAAGGTTAAGTGATAGGTGAAATTTGAATAGAAGTTTGTTTACAGGGTCATGAAATTCTTCCTGTCGGGTCAATGACTGCTTGAAGTCTACACCCACAAACATCTGTAGATATATGGTATATTCCCTGCCTGGTGATACTGTTTTATCAAAACATTGCTCACCATTTACGGATATGAATGCCCCCAAAATTGAAGCTTAGAGTTGGCATTACAACCCCATACTCATTGTTTTATATCAAATCATATGCGTAGAAGACTAAGTCATAAACGAGAAAGAGAGACTCTCTTACTGTCCAGCAATTTACAGCTGTAACTTTGTACTGTATTCTGTATCCCTGAGCCGTATGACAATGTAATTCACATGTACTGTCTTAGTATTTACCAGTGTAAACACTTTTCCTCTCTTTGTCTAGAGATATGGATGCAGAGGGCTTCGGGGAGCTGCTGCAGCAGGCGGAGCAGCTAGCTGCTGAGACAGAAGCAGTGTCAGAACTGCCACATGTTGAGAGGAACCTTCAGGAGATCCAGCAGGCAGGAGAGAGGCTTCGTTCCCGCACCCTGACCCGCACCTCACAAGATGCTGCAGACGTAAAAGCGTAAGTAATAAGTCCAGTCCACGCAAGATCATGCCATCCAGTCAGAAAATATCTATTATTACCTGTACATTCGTGTATAATGCTCTATAAAGAACTTATCCTTACTGTAATAGAAATCCATCTGCTTCTGTAGGAAACTGTTAACTGACAGTTTACATACAACTGCATTGATGTCTAATAGATGTTTATTTTCATTTTGCTGTCTCAGGTATTTATGCATTTAAAATGAGTTTTTATCAGACAATCACATTAAAAGACATTTGATACGATTCCCTTCTTTCTAATCCTCTTCTAACCCTGAAAATCCAAGTATTTGTGACACATTAACTGAGTTTTTTTCTGGATTTTATCCCTCATGTCTGAGGGCTATACCTTTTTGTTTTGACACTGAATATACAAAATTTAGAATCCTAAAGCAGAAATGCGTAAAATGAGCAGAAATTATGTTTAAAACATTAAAAAAAATGAACTAACAGTATCAACAGAATGTGAAGAAGTAATAATTCTTACATTATTTCCAAGATATCTATATATAGTGTTGTTAAGATATCTACTGAAGTTAGCATGTTGGCCAGCTGGCCTCAGCCTGTTCTGTTTTCAGCTGAATTGCTTTAATTCATCTTAAAACACACTTCACTCAAATTTGACCCAAACAAACAAGAAATGAAGACCTACCAAAACCGTCTTGGTTTGTCTTTACAGTGTTGCAATGATGACCAACCCTGTTTATGACGAAATAAACCCAAACCAGTGATTTACTTGATCTTTGTGGGTTTTTTCAGTCCTGGTCAAGCTATTCACCAGGAACCTGTTGGCTGTGTTTAAAAAACATAAAACTTGAGTAGAGAGTTACCTGCTTTTACTGAGTGAGTCACCTCTAACCACTGAGCAGTTGTCAGGGGTAAGTCTGGCAATATGCTGCCCCTACCATTTTGACACATTTTACCTCCAAAGCTGGCATAGCTAATAGTATTTAGAGCAAGTGACTGTCAAATTGTTGATAAAATGTAAAATGCAAAACCGATTTATTAAATTAGTCTTCTTGTTTTAAGAAATGTCCAATGAGGTTTCTGTCTGCTGTGTTTAAAAGATACAGTCTAGTGTAAATAATATTTGGTTTTTGTTATTTTGATTTGTTTAATTATGTTTTCTTAGAACTGCCTTTACATAAACCTTGTCTAATTAGCAAGGTGCTAACTTGATCTTGTAAAAGTGGATTGCACTGCAGTTGTCACAGCCTTTTTGTGCCCTCTACTGGTTGTTAAGCAAAAATACAATAAATGTCAGTCTCAATTTCATCCTTCCATCACATTCATTCATTATTCCCATCACTGTCCTGTCTTATTCTTAGGTCAATCCTCCTCGGTTCCAGAGGTTTAGACATCTTTCATATCTCTCAGAGGCTGGAAAGTCTAAGTGCTGCCACTACTTTTGAGCCCCTGGAGCCGGTCAAAGACACAGACATACAGGTATGACCTACTAAGCCATGAGACTTGCTGTGAGATAGCTTTGCTGTCTTGTGACACTTGCCTTGATTACAGTTTAACAAACACTTGTTACCATGGAGAAATAGGCCTGCAGCTCGAAAAACTTTTTTTTTGTGGACAGTGGAGAAAGATTATTGCAGTTGTAGAAGATGTACTGACAAGCAGGTCACAGAAACTCCATTGCTCCTTTTGAATTCCTACTTATGTCCTTTTTTCCCTGCCCTAAAGTTACGAGAGGAAGCATGTAACAGGAGTATATTTAACAGTCACTGCAAGAAGTAATACTTACCTTTACCTATAGAGATGCTACACATATACCTCTGTGGCTAATTTCTTGTTCCTTTTTTGGGCCCCAATATGTGTCATTAACATAACACACCCTTCAACCGAATTGTGTGTGGTATACCATTCTTGGGTAGTTTAGCCAAATTTTGACTGGAAAGACGATTGAGTGGAATTATAAAAGTACATCTCTTTCTGCTTGATTAACTAAAATACTTAAAAAAAAAAAAAAATTAACTACAAGTCCAAAAATGTTGTAGAAGTACGATGCAGCAGTCTTTAACATAAGGTCACTTATTTGGTTTAACTATTTATTAATTGTTGTCTCCATAAAAATAACACCGATTGATCCTTTACAGTGCTTTACTTTGATTCAGTTGAAGTTACTACATCCTGCATTGAGGTAAAATTAACTTACCTTAACTTACCTTGCATGGACTGCAGTCGTGGACTACACTTAAAACTATTTAAGCTTAAAAATCGCTGGAGAGCTTTCACTGCCATGTTTTCGTCTACACTAAACAACCCAGCATTGCACCCCTGCATCTGGAAGATTCTTGCTAACTTCAGTTGATGTTTTACAGTTTTTATAATAACTCAGTTGGTGGGATTCAGATAAGGGGTTTTTGTTAAAATATGACCAGATAGCGTGTGAGGAGTTTTACCTTGGTAAATCAGTATACCTGTAATCTTTATGTCCCTGCTCGTGACATGTTGTCTTCCATTCTTCTTAAATGGATATATGTTATCCTGGGTGCCTGTGTAGCCTGGTTTGACTGACTGGCTGGCTGACTCACCAGCAGGAATAGCACTTAGCATCTCTCTCTCTCTCTCTCTCTCTTTCTCACGCGCACACACACACACACACACACACACACACTCACTCTGTCTGCTCTTACTCTTTTTCCCTTATTGGTTTCAGGGAAGACAGCACATTACAAAGTTTCATTTCAGAACAAATCGTCTGCTCTGTCACAGTCAAAACCACAGCTCCATTTGAACAAGCAATTTCCAGGAAGGCAGTAGGAATAAAAGCAAGTCAGCTGAGATAGTAGCACTGCATTGGCTTTCTTCTTAAGGACCAAATACTCTGAAATATTTTATATAAATGATAACTTAGGAGATGTCATTGGCTAATCCTAACCCTATCTGAAAAAAAGATGTATTTGTGAACTCTAGTCCTCTAAGTGTTTTTTGTATCAGCTTTTGTACACAAAAACACTGACAACAACAGAAGATATTTTTAGACCCAGATGTAGTTCTGATGAATCAGGGTCAGAGAATAATTGTATAAGTGGGCTTTAACAAAGCCTAAAACATTTAAATCACATCAGTCTTTCAGTTTTGAAATGGGCCATTTGTCCTGACAGTATTTAAACCTTGGTCATTGCCACAATGTTGTGATACTATGCTTTGTATTGGACTGAATTATACTGAAAAACTTGACACTGTTTCTAATATTTTACCTACATCATCACATATTTGAAAGAACAAAAATATTCAATATGACAACACCGCACAAAAAGCTCCTCAAAACTAAGTGCACTTTAATCAACATTGCTATAGCATAGTGTCAGCAAAATTACAAACAGATTAACCAAATAGCTTTTTTTACATATATATATGGTAGTAGTAATAGAAGTAGAAATAACAATAGTAGTAGTAGCAGTAAACTGCATCTCAAAGTATGGAGTTGAACACTTTTTGGGTCACTCTGGTCAAAACCGAGTTGAAGAGTCAATGAGTTAGCGAGCTGCTGGCACTTTTGGAACTCTCTTGTTCTATACGATCAGGAGATCAAATATTAAAGGTTAACAAAATGTAAATGATTGTGACTCTAATTTAAAAGGATATCAAGAAAGATTATTCCCACAAATCTTTGTGCAAATTCATCAAAATCCCTAGGAGCAGATACAAAAAATGCAATACAAGAAAGGTATACTATACTTTGGATATACTTAGATATACTATACTACTATACTTTTGTAGAACAAAAGGCGAGAACATTTACAGTAAGAACAGGCAGTGTTCCAGGATTCTTAACACACATGCCCTGCCTTACGCTTTCCAAGATTCACTACACTGTAAAGACGTTGGTCTAGTAGTAGCATAAATGATAGGTTTAAAGGAAATTCACATACTGTATCATTTTGATAAGTGCTAGTTACAGTGTAACAAGATTCTCCCAAAAAACTTGACAAGAACTTGACAAGCACTTCCCCAGACATCTTGAATTACATTCTAATATTGTTAAAATGCGACAGTACAAAATGTGGTATGTTGTTTGAGCCACTGAAACAGAGAGCAAACTTCTTTGGTGTGGAAGAGTGATATCAGTTCATTACTATCTTGTCAAGTGTCCTATCTTACAGTGCGATGATTTAAAAAATTTAAAATGAAAATATGATAAGTGTTGAGCTAGAAAGTAAGCTAACCAGTTCTAAAGTCTGCTTCTCATCTCTGCTTTAGTCAAGCAACTTGAGGCTATGTTAGTCTCAACTAGCATAACACACCTAAATGTCTGACTGAATTGTTGGCAATTGAATTGCCTTGTGGATACGTTGGGTCCCTGATTTTGACCAGGACAAAGAATATGTGGAATATGTGGAATTAAAATGTCTCATGTTTTATTGACTTCTCTTTACCACCACTTTGCAGTGCTCTTATAAGTGTCTGTATCTCTTACATCCAACCTGGTCTATATCTTCAATTACTTGTTACTTCCTTTTTATGCACTTTGCCTCTCTTACTCAGTCCAGGGAAAGCAGGTTGCTGAATTTTTTTATGTGCCTCTGTCTTTCCGGTCCAACTGAGCTGCACTTAAATTTGACTGCAGGAGGACTTGACATCAATGAAGCATTAGCTTGTTTGGTCAGGATATAGAAGATTAGACCATATAGTTTCTAAGTTTGTGATAGATATGTTGAGACACACCAATGTTGCTCAACCAACTGATATAATTTGAATAATGCAAAAAATATTTTAATGGTTGAGGTTTGCTCTGGAAAATGCAAGGCCATGTGACCACTGGAGGTTGATAGACAGGACAGTGAAAATGCAAGCATGTTACCAGTGTGTGAGTAGGGAGGGAATATGAGTCCATTACATTTGTGTATATGTGTTTCACATGACTGAGCTGATACATGCCTCTGTGGTTTCTGTGTGGAACACACACACTGAGAGAACTGGTGTGTGAATGATGTGTCTATATGTATGGCTGAACACAATACTATACAAGGCTTTATAGACTTAAGATACAATACCATAGTATCTGTAGAGGAATTGAAGAGGAGCAAGAGAAGCAAGTTGAGTACATCATTAAATTAGTAAATTCTGCGACACAGAAACAGTTCTTTCGGTGCCAAAACTTTGTTGAGGTAATATATTTGAGTATTTTTATTCAAAATATGTTTTTTTTTCTATTTTGACAAATTATAGCCTGTTATTCAAAAATAAATATGTTAAATCTGCAAATGTCCCTCCTGCTCCAACTGAAGGATAAAGAGCACTTTTCTCCTCAATAAAGTAACATTAGTGATTGCCTGAACATTGAGATTTTGGGTGGACAAGGGCATATCGACATGACAAGCAACCAAGGTGTCAGCCCTTTAATTATGTCATGGATGAATCATTAGTGATAGGCATTCAGCACTTAATGATTATTTGTTTACTATGTTAATGAATAATGTAAGCAATGATAAACTAAGACGGATGACAAATAGATGTTTAATGAAAAAGAGGAGTGAAAAATCTGGGAAAGTAAATAGCAGTCAAGTGAATGAAATGGAGGAAGTGGAAGACAGAGCTGTGCTGGTAGAAAAATGGCGACCGCCTGCAATTTTTTTCCCATCTCTGTGTCCTCGTC
>JAPZDZ010000023.1:1152656-1171120 GCA_029783805.1 Acanthurus tennentii | reverse complement strand
TCTTCCCTTCAGAATGTATCGGACATGTGGCTGATGGTAAAGCAGATGACAGATGTGTTGCTGGTTCCAGCCAAAGACACTCTGAAAAGTCGCACTGCTGTTGAAACACAAATGGCCTTCGTACGCCAGGCACTCAGCTTCCTTGAGAACAGGTAACTGTGCTTGTTTTCGTTTTCTTTAGTACAGCGGTTAATCTCGCTTTTAAAGATGTAAAGCTTTTAGTTGAACAAAGTTAGCACAGGACGTACAGTAGAATAAATTTAAGATGAGCTGCATGATGATGACTAACTCAGTGTATATGTGTTTGTGTTTGTGCTTCTCTTCTCTCAGTTATAAGAACTACACCATGATGACAGTGTTTGGAAACCTCCATCAGGCCCAATTAGGGGGAGTTCCGGGAACATACCAACTTGTCCGTAGCTTCCTGAACATTAAATTACCTGGGCCCCTGCCTGGCATGCAGGTAACACACACACACACACACACACACACACACATTTTGAATGTCATTTGTGAATCTTCTTCTTATAATATACTTAAACTGAATAGCTTTTTTTTTTTTTTTGGTGTACCTGCAAATCGTGAACCACCAGAGGCCTAAGTGCAAACGTGACAGGAGTTCCTAAATCTTAGTGTCATGTTCTACATTCTTATCTTAGCTAACAAAATATTGTAACAAGGGACTTGTAAATGAGGGGTTTTCATTTTTTGCTTTGTTTTAATTAGTTGTTTTTTTTTTTAAATAAAAAGTTAAATTTATAAAATTAACAAAACTTTATTATTATTAATATTAATACATTATTATTATTACAAAACCCTCTCTCTGGCCAACATCTACAAAAACCTATATTTTGTTTGGAGGAGGACCATTTTGTAAATTTAGAAGGTTGTGTACACTCATGCTGGCACGCTAAATCTTGGGGGATTGATAACATGATCATCTTTATCATGCACAGTGAATAACATACCTTGTGGACAGAATCTTAAATCTTTTTAGTCATCATTGCATTAAATATCTGTGTATGCAACAGGATGGTGAGATAGAGGGCCACCCAGTGTGGGCTGTACTCTACTACTGCCTGCGTTGTGGAGATCTGAATGCAGCCATGCAGGTTGTGAACAGAGTTCAACATCAACTAGGAGACTTCAAGACATGGTTTCAGGAGTACATGAGCAGCCCTGACAGACGGTGAGAACGCCTCTGCTCTTTCTTTGTATATTTTTCTACTTGTGCAGATGCTCACATGGGAGGTCAAACTTTAGTGTAATTCTCCACATCTCCTTTAATCTGATTTGCCTCTTGATTCCTGCACTGCAGCCTTTCTCCGACTTCAGAGAACAAGCTTCGCCTCCACTACCGCAGAGTGCTGAGGAACAGTGCTGACCCCTACAAGAGAGCTGTCTACTGCCTGATTGGGAAATGTGACATTAGTGATAACCACGGAGAGGTGGCAGATAAGACAGAAGACTACCTCTGGCTTAAGGTACAGTGTGCTTTTTTTTTTGCTGTTTTTCCTCAAGGTTCATTTTGTCAAGTTCAGACATTAGCAGTGGGAGCAGAAACTAGTTTGTTAGCTCCAAAGCTTTACTGATGGTAGTCCTTGGACTTCTGTGGATTGTAATTGTCTTAGGTATGTTTTGTTTGTTTGTTTTGTTTGTTTGTTTGTTTTTTGTAAAGCAGTCCTCCATTAAACCAAATATTTGGAATTCTGTTATTTTACAAAATGTGTCCCATGCTTCATCTCTGCAGTTGAATCAGGTGTGTTTTGATGATGACAGCAGCAGCTCTCCACAGGACAGACTGACCCTGCCACAGCTACAGAAACAGCTACTTGAGGATTATGGTATGAAACTGCATTGCTGTTTCAGCTCTAGAAATGACCACAAACACCAACACACGACTCTTTTCATTATCTTTTGCCCTGTAGTACTTGTAAAGCTGTTGCTGAGGGGACACAATCTGTGTAGAAGCATGCTATTGGCCCTATGGAAAAGGCTTTTCTTTGGATAACAACTGGCTCATTGCGTTATTTGCTGGTGATTATAATAAGACTAGAGCCATATCTGTACCTTGTTTAGAAATAATATAAACATGATTATTTGGTTCTATAACCTGTCTTAAAAAAACGCAGAAGAGTAAAACAGTGCACCTTCATGAGCAGAGCAGCTTAACATAAAAGGCAAATGACACCAGTTAACCAAAACCCTTTTGTAACTCTTCCAGTTTTTCACAAATCACCGTAAGAATGTATGAATCCAGCTTTTCTTTCTTTACTCTGTTCAATTTTGCTAAAAGGGACATGGAAAAGATGTGTGTGTGCACATGATCACACAAAAATCTGAGTTTGTAGATCTGGTTTAGTCACCTTCAGGAATTATAAATACATAAATTAATAATTGAAAAGTAAATGGAGCAAAGAATCAAATGCACCTTATTTAAAAAAGTTCTTTCAGTGGTTATGTTAATGTTCTTTTTAAAGAAAGTCATTTAGCTTCTCATGTTTTCCTTATAGCTTAAAATGGTGCGCAGCTCCTAATACTACAGTTCCCATAAGCCTCAGCAACTGTTGCTATAGACAACAAACTTGCCAGAAGTGGTTGCAAATTCAGAAAGCCTGGTCATGAAAGACAGGAACAAAAGTTCATGAGTTTGCAGAACAATTGAGCCAGAATCTCTATGTGAACTGATTTTTAAACTACCAAATGTAGAAAAACAAATCAGTTCCTTTTCTTTTATACTTCTGATTGAACCAGGTTAAGTTTCCTTGCTTGGAAGTGCAACGGCTGATGGTTACCTGCTACCAGTGCAGAAAATTAAATAATGCATCCCACATCATGTCCCCACAGGCCTTATCAAATGCCCTCTGTAAAGTTAAAGAGAAACAGCTGCAGCTTCAACTCTACTAACAGTGAGAGGATGAGAGTTCAGCAAGCTTGAAACAAACTGGGTCGTTCCGCGCCCGTCCACACATGCCTCCTCCCGGCTGCCTCAAGCTGCTTCCCTGATCGCTCTAATTCAGTGTCCTTTACAACTCAGCGCGATGCGTATTAATGAGTATGAAGGTGCACACTTTTGGATAGTCCCTCCTTTAAGGTATTTCAAAGGTTCAAATGGAGTTGTTCTTAAAAAATTACAGAAGTAGATATGAGAAGGCTGATAAAAAGGGAGCTTGAGAGAGAACTTTGAACCTTATGTAGGTTTCTACTTCTTCACACCTGGTCGATCACTTTATAAAGTGGGATTATTCGTCAAATTGATGGAAAATTGCTGAAAACGGCCCTTCGCCGCAAAGGAGTAAACACCCCATTCCAGTCCTTCAAATAAAACACAAATGAGGCCATGATTCATTGAACAGACTTTAACATTGATTTTCCAACCAAACTCATTTCAGAATAAACAACCCTCTAAAACAGCCATTTGCCCCTTGATACACTAAAAAGGGGTGTATAGAGGCTTCAGGCCCACACTCCTGCAGTTTCAGAAAGCGCAGTTCTTCCCCTGAGTGCTGCCTTCTCCACGGGCCGACCCTGTTCCATCCTGATAAGCCTGCACTCGTTTCCTCTCTCAGTAGCCCTTACCCTCTCCCATTTTTCCTCTCTCACTCCTTCTGCTCAGTGGGAAGTACAGCCTGAAGCCTCATTCTGTTTTCTCTGTGCCGCACGGCTCCCTCGGTTGTCTGGCACACTGTTCCTTGTTGTCCTCCATCTTGCCTCACAGCGGGACGTAAAGCCCTAAGCCTCTCTTCATTTCTCTCACATACTGCCAGCATTTGCCAGCCTTATCTGTTCTGTGTCTCACCGTCCTTCATTCACGTGCATCTCCGTCCTCTCCTCTTATCCTTTATCCCTCTTCCTCCTTACACCTGTACTGCTGTTTTCCTCCCACTGATTTTCCTCTCTCACGTTTTCTCCTTGCATGTGCATTTGTTCTCTCTCATTTCCTGTTTGCACACTCTGCTGCAGACCCCACACCCACACTCTTATCTCTCCTCCTTCATCCTTTTTCTTCTCTTCATCACTCTCCCTTTTCCTTCATCTCTCGTGTGCTTTTGCTTTTTGAACTAAAGTACTGTACGTCGGAGATAAGGCTCTAAAATGGCTGACATGGTCCACCCTGCTCTACTCCTCAAACTTTCAGCCAGCAAGAGGATTAAGGATTATAATTAAAAAGTAAACTTGATGACTAAGTACCTGCGCTTGACAAAATGTTTTAAAATTCCTACATGTCAGTTGCCATAGTAACTGCCAGATGTGGACATGGGATGTATAGACCCAGACTGAAACTGACTTTTTAAGTTATATATATTAAAATAACTTTAATAATGGCATTAACAGAGTGTCTATAGCACCTGTCAAACAGTCATATACACTGAAACACCCACACAGGTGATTTTAGTTTTTTTCCTTAGACCTTTAACAGAGCTCTACTCAGGATTGTGTAATTATGCACAGACTGTACTTGATTGACAGCTAACCTGTTGACGTTTTTTAGAACTTTTGCAGGGATCTGTAGGTATATTAATGCAGTGTCCCAGTTTTTCAGCTCAGTATATTGCAGTGATAGTATTTCAGTGCTGCCTTTAGATTTTTTGATCATTGAGGAAAGAGCTGGTGCAGCTTAAGCCTCAGTGAACTGTCCAAAATTATTGTTCCTTCTTGTTCTCCTCTTATTTGTATCATATTGAAACCTGAGTTGGCAATTTCTTTATTATCTCCATGGACTAACCCCTCCACAGCAGTGGCGATATGTTTGTTAACATACACACTGGGACTCGATGATGGTCACAGTGTAAAATAAAATGCTTTTTGTGGTAGTGTCCTGGTGGTTAGGGATGTAAGGTGCTGCCCTTATGACCTTCCATTGCCTGCCACTTATTTCCTTTCACCTTTTTGCTGTCAAAAATAAAAGTAATAATTGCAAAAATGTGTCTTTAGTAGTTATTTTGTGAATGTATTGAGTATTCACAAGAAGGAAGTCTAGTTGGTTGTAGAATTTGAGTGGTATTGGAGTTTTGGCTGTTGTGATAACCTTGTGATAGTGCAAATTAAAGCAAGACTAGAATCTTATATTCATCATCAGTTCTTTTTATTCCCCTCGGTGACTAATCAAACTTTTGCTTTGTCTGAAAAAAGAGGGCATTCATTTAATTGTGTCTTAAAGTGAAATTCACAGCAGACATTTCAGTTTCTCACTTCTTTCAAAGGACAGTGTGAATGTTTGCTCTTGGTAGTGATAGATGAGCAAGATAAGACTTTAGAGTCATAAATCACTTTTTAAGTCAAGTGTGTTCAAACACGTGATGTGAGAGGTAAATGTCTTTTGTCCTTTAATCGTGTGCAGGTTTAAGTAATTCAAAAATACTTCAAAACCTTTAGAAAGTTTTAATAGTAATAATTTTTTTTTTTTGTCTAATGTAATCGAATTCGCTCTCTCTTGTCTTCTTTCCAATAGGAGAGTCCCACTTTGCTGCTAGCCAGAAGCCCTTCCTGTATTTCCAGGTGTTGTTCCTGACAGCTCAGTTTGAGGCGGCGGTGGCGTTCTTATTTCGTGTTGAGAGACTTCGGAGTCATGCGGTGCACGTAGCGTTGGTCCTGTACGAGCTCCGGCTGTTGCTGAAGTCGTCTGGCCAAAGTGCTCAGCTGTGTGAGTGTACTGATTGCCTTTAGTTAGTTGGACAACGCACACACTCAAGAAAAAAAAGTTTTGGTTTAACAGAATGTGTTAACTTGTTCTATGTAGTGAGTCAGGAGGCCGGGGACCCTCCCATGGTGCGCCGCCTCAATTTTATCCGTCTGCTCATGCTGTACACTCGCAAGTTTGAGTCCACTGATCCACGAGAAGCTCTGCAGTACTTCTACTTTTTGCGGTAAGTACATTAATTGGATAATGTGGACAAAGAGGAGGATGTGACCAAGTATTGTGATTCACATATTGCTTGTATCCTATGATGCTCAGCATATTGTGTCTGTTTCTAATTCCTACCGTATGTGTTGTTCTGCAGCAATGAGAAAGACAGCCAGGGAGAAAACATGTTCATGCGCTGCGTCAGTGAACTTGTTATTGAGAGTCGAGAGGTGAGTGACTCATATCTGAAGACCCTGTGGAAAAATGTATTTTCAGTGTTGCAGAGAATTTCACTTGATTGTGTCACATCTCTTGTCAACTTTTGCAAAATCCATATACTAAAAATACCAATCTAAAAAATATTTGACTATCTACCACTAATATATACTACTTTCCCCTCGGTTTTTTATATTCTAAAATAGATGTGAAGTTCACCTATTTTACCAGAAGCAGCCACTTCAAACATGTGCTGTTTTTGCACCGACTGGACTACAAATATACACTCTTATCTTTTTGGTTCAATGGGATGTTTTGTTTTTTTACAAAGTATAAGTTTGAAAAAAAAACTTTTAATTCTCAGCAGTCCTATAAATAAAAATAAAACATGTGTATCCTTTTCTCTGGTATAGCAGTGTTTACCTTATAAGTTCTTGTTGTGATATTTTTGACTGTGTTTTAACAGTTTGACATGCTCCTGGGGAGGCTGGAGAAGGATGGCAGTAGGAAGGTAGGAAGCTTGTGTCTTTGATCTCTTTATCTCCCCCTCTCATCTCTTCTGTGGTTGTGTTTCTATGACATGCTTTTGCCTTTCTGTTCTCCTTTCTCAGCCTCACAATGTTCTTCTGTCACTCGTTTCCTTTGCTCTATGTTGAGGTGTCAAGGACAGAAACCTTCCTTTAACACATTTTCTACATGTTACAATGTTGTTCTACTTTCATAAATCAAAAGGCTCCTTGCAGTGTTTCACTGCATCTAAAGCTTCTTGATATTTATCATCATGCCTGCAGCATTCCTCATGATGTGACGTCATGTCTGAGGGTCCTTTATTTCACCTAAATTCTCATCGCTGTATGTTTCTTTCCAACTGCATGACGAAAACTCTATGTTAACTGCGTAGCCAGAGTCAGAGTCTTGTTAATCCTTTACAAGCATTGTGATTAAGGGGGTTGCACTACACTTTATTAAGTGCTAAGCTATTAACATGTTAAATTAATATTGCCATGGTGGTGTCATGTGCTGTACATGCACCACTTTAGTAGCCAGTTTTACAATACAAGCAGTCACATTCGGTTGGAATCTGTGTTAAGAAAAAGAAAAATATTGATAACCTAGGTCTCTGTGCTGAGGCACCACATTTTTCCGTTTTTAGTAAAAGCATAAAGCATAATTTGAAAATTACATGATAAGAAAAATCTTTTTACTTTTTGCCATGAATCTATCATCAAGCACAAGCAATTTAGGCCAGGCCCTCAGAGATTTTGATTAGCTAAAAATTTCAGACAGGCCATTCTGGTGTTGCTGCTGTTAGTGAGATAAAATGTAGCCTTGGTGCTTCTTATTGGTCATAAAAAATGCTGATAATTTTTCTGCTACTTTACTCAAAAAAAAAGTATATTAAATTGGTTTTGTTCATTTAAGAAGCCATAGCATGTGCCTTTTGGTACATTATTACTCCTTTGGTAATGGTAGCAATAAATGTACTTCTCTGATTTCACATGCATGCTGATTCAGCTCTTACAACATCATATGTCATTCTTTGGAAAAAAAACAGAATTACAAAACACCATTACAGAAAATGCAACTGACATGTTTGTTTTCATTTTCTAATCTTACTGGCCTCATGCAGTGTCATTGATGCTGATAAATCAGATGCTTGGATTTTATTCATTTACTTATTTAGCATTTTAGTGCTATTTGATATACAGATACAGAGATAGACAGAATACATGAGAAGACAGTGAGGGGCTGGCGTGGCATCTCGGCCGAAGTGAAAGTGTGGTCCTCACATTGCCAGACAATGCTTCTGTTGGATAGTTACCCTCTGCTCTAGCGTCAGTGCTGCAGTACTCGCAGTCTCACCCTCTCTCCTCTTCTCTCTAGCCTGGAGTCATAGATAAGTTTGCAGGGGACACCAGAGCTATCATCAGTAAAGTGGCTCAAGAGGCCGAGAACAAAGGCTTGTTTGAGGAGGCAGTTAAACTCTACGAGCTGGCTAAAGTGAGCACAACTTTCTTTTGTGATCTCTGCATCCAGAAACCATTTCATTCAACTTTTCTGCAAATATATTGTTGTTTGCAGCTGTAGGTCTTTCGTCTTCTCACCGTCTCCTTTTGTATCTGTGTAGAACCCAGATAAGGTACTAGAGTTGATGAACAGGCTGTTGAGTCCAGTCATTGCTCAGGTCAGCGCTCCTCAGTCCAATAAAGAGAGGCTAAAAAACACTGCAGTGGCTATTGCAGAGAGGTAAGACCCACACACACATAAAGAAAGCACAAGTTAAAATCTATTGTCGAGCATCATATAAATGCCTAAAATTAAATCATTCCCTTTTTTTTCACCCCAGGTATCGCTCTCAGGGCATAGCAGGAGAGAAGTCTGTCGACAGTACTTTCTACCTGCTGTTGGACCTGATGACATTCTTTGATGAGTACCACGCAGGTCACGTTGACAGAGCTTATGACGTGAGTACAGCTCTGATCATACAGAGAGGAGATATATGTAATGTTGTTCAGCACAGGTAGTCCAGTCATTTAGACTGACTCACTAAGAATAGATACATACAAATGAAAGACACTGTAATGCAACGTGTAACCCAGCGCTTCCATTAGAGTTATATTTTGATGTAGTTTGTGGTACCATGATCACTGAATTGGAGTGATGATTATAAAAATGTATATCTCCTCTGTTAATGTTGCCCCTCTCTGTGTTTCTCTGTCAGGTCATCGAACGTTTAAAGCTTCTTCCTCTCAGTCAGGACAGTGTGGAGGAGAGAGTGGCTGCTTTCAGAAACTTTAGTGATGAGGTGATGATCTGAAGATCTGAACACGGACTCTCTCACTATGAACATGTTTATTGTTATACTCATTGTGAGAGCGTGGATTTAGTTAATTTCCTCTGTTTCCCCAGGTGCGCCACAACCTCTCTGAAGTGCTTTTAGCCACCATGAACATTCTGTTCACTCAGCACAAACGGCTTAAAGGGTCACCGGCAGGTACACCAGGACGGCCGCAGAGGACCATAGAGGACAGAGACATGGTGAGAGAGGACTCTGTTAGAGCAGAGTGACAAACTGAAACTAAACCGGAGAGCAAGTGATGCTGGATTTGTAAAACAAATACATGCATTAATACTTTGTTTCATAGCCAAAGTAAAAACTTACAGCATAACCCCTAGCCCAAACATGTTTGTTGTGTAAGATAATATGTACAGAGTAGGACATTTTTAGCAGATGGCTGCTATTTGGAGAAGCAAGAGGAGTAATGGTGTCGGATTTCAAGCAATATACTTCTGTGGTCATCAGCAGAATTTGAGGAAAATAAAAAAAGCCCATTTAATAAAACTGATTTAAGTGTTAATACTATTTTACATTTTTTTCACTACCTAACCTCACTGTCAGATTGCCCTTTTAGATGGGAGACTAAGCAATTATATCACATTCACCAAAGCCGTTTAGAAACCCCAACTAGTACTTCTAAGATGTACAGAAACAGTGGCAGTATCTTCATGCTCTACTTGCTTTCTTCTCTGAACAGCAACTTCGCGGCCAGGCAAGAGCCCTCATCACCTTTGCTGGTATGATCCCCTACAACATGGCTGGAGACACCAACGCAAGACTGGTGCAGATGGAATTACTGATGAACTGAGACAACATCAACACACACACACAGACACCCGGACACACACGCATACACAAATCTTCCTGACAACCAAAAACCTTTTGGCTTTTGGATACACAGTCATTTTCACAAAATCACTTGTCTACTGTTTAGTTGGGTTTTTTTTGTGTATAGAACACATTAATCACAGTGTTACCACACACATCCTTATATCATATGAGTTCCCCTCCATTGTCATTTATTTTTGTCCTGTTTTCTCCATTTTGTTGTTTAATATTTGTATTTTTGATGAGTTGGAATAAAAAATAAGTTTACTTTTTCGTTGTCTTTTTATTTTGATGCACTTAGACGTCTTACATTTTCACTTTTTTTCATTAAACCCTTGGTTTTACAAATCTTTATGTAATTGTTGCATGTGCAGAACATTCAGCCAAACCTTTTATTTTTATGTCAAGACTGTAGAAGCACATAATAACTTAACTTAATGACAGTTATATTTATCAACATTTTCTTGCTGATGCTCAAGCTTGTTGTTGCAGTCATGGATTTATTCCACCTGTTGAGTCATTTAGCCATTAACCCTGGAGTGATGTTCTGCTCTATGATTGCCCGGTAAAGGAGGTCCTTTGGTGTCCTCAGATGATATTTCTTACATCATGTCTCATAATGTGTTCAGGCTTGATAGACATGATCACACTTAAAGTGTGTTTTTTATTGAGTGAACTAACAGATTTGTAACTTTAAAAAACGCTGTACGGCACCAAGTTTGTCACAGCTGACACAATAATCAGGGTACAGCTGTTTTGTGTTAAATTCATATTAATTTTGTGTTTTATTATTCATGAACATGTTCACTAGGACAGTCAGAAGTTTTAATTCTTAAATGGGAGTAAACTAATTTCCATTTAATTTAAAAGAGAAGCTGCTTGAGGCTTTCAGGATCAATGATATGCAAAGCAAACTAATAACATTATTACATTATTATTTAAGTGTTGATAACATTTATTTGAGGATGGTCAGCTTTAGATATTTCAATTCCCCCCGGTTTAATAGGAGAATGTTTCTGTCTACCATTCTTGATCCTGAGTGTTGCAGGAAGTAGCCATGTTTTTTCCAAAGGCTTCAGAGAATTATCAGTAACACATATTGTCCCCTGGCAGGACTAGAGGGATATTTCTGTCTATCTCTTAATTAGAGGGGAAATTTTGGGGGCTAACAGAAAGGAGGTGAAATTTTTTAACACAAACTGCAACACATATCACTTGATTAATCATATTAGGTCTCACAGTATTTGCTGTATGAAAAAGAAAGCAAGAGTTTGATGTACTCACTAACAAAATTAGCCTGTTATTGCAGCAAAAACTGATTTCAGCTGAGGTTTGCTAGCCACCAAGCACATGCAAATTTTCAGAAACAGTCACCCATCATTCCCTCTGTTAATTTTGTGGCCCACACTCTCTGTCCTTCAGTCTGGCCCGAGAGAACACAGATGGAGGCTCATTCTGTCTTGGCTGCTCCACATAACTGTGCAGAAATGTTGAGTTCATCCACGGCCACAGACAGAGCTGAGTAAAGTACTATGGGATCCATGCTGTTGTACTCCCACCCGGTGCTAAGAGCGGAGACATACCACTGCCTTTCACACTTAGTAATATGCCTGTCAGTCTAAAAAATATCACAAAATTACATCACATTAGCCACTTGCAATCTGGTGATCAAGTGTGCAGGCTTTAGTAAGTGCTATTATCTCTCTTTACATCCCTGCTAAATAAGCTGTTCCTCTTCCTTTTGGCTTTTGTACAACCTGCCTGGTCTGTGTGTGTTTGTGTGGTTTAATATGCATGCAGCAGCAGAAGACCTGCGTCTCTGGTGTGTGTGCTGCAGCTGGTGTTGTGAATCAGGCCGATGACAGACACCTCCTATAACCCGGCTATTTCACAACACCAGGGTGGCACTGCACCACTGCCGACAAGACGAAGAACCCCCACACAACGCTGCTCAGGGAAATGATGCGAGGGCTGTGAGAAATGTAAAAAGGTGGACTGAAAACCAATAGTTGGTTCTGACAGTGTTTTTTGCAATGTAATATGTTTGTAGTTTCTGTTCTGTGTTTACTTTTACGCTTTTCTGCCCATTTATAACCTTAGCTTGCTTTTTTGTTTTTACACCTTCATGATTTTGATACATTTACATTCATGCGCATATACGAACCACATATCTTATACTGAATTGGACAAAAGGAATAACAAATTATTCCTGTTAATACAAAATCAAGCTCCATTCACAGGTGTAAACACTGATGCGTTGTATAAATCCATCTTGGCAAACCTGTAAAATCTTTCTTACCTTCTTAGTTTTTAATAAACAATATTAAATATTCCCCTGTAGATTTTGTTCTCTTGCTGTTTGGGTCCAAATTATGTATAAATTTGGGGTTGTAGCAGCACAATGAAATAATACATTTACAGCCTATTTTCATTTCAAACAGGAAAAAGAAGGCATCAAAAGATTTTGAAGTTTTTGTTCAGTAGAATAAAATGCACTGGGTTTGAGCAAGGCCAAAAAAATGTGTGTCTTGAGGTTTGCGTGGAGCAATTTAACTGTTTGATATGCTAATGAAATCCACTGGCAGACAGTGGGGTCTAGGGGTGTATGAACAGAAACCCTCCTCACCATATGCTTTTGTTGTGGATAATGGGAGCTCCCGACAGAGAACAGATTTTTATTTTTCAAATTAAAGATTGCATTTTAAAATCAAATCTAGAGCTGACTGGTATTCAGTTTAACGAAAGCAATTAAAAGCCTGCATCATTTGCCTCATCTTCTCCTGAGCACAGTTCAGTGAGACAATCATTGGGTTTTAAAAAAAACATAATGTCAAATATACTTTAAATACTTAACAAAAAATGCTTAAAGAATCAACTTTTTTCAGGTTTCATTGACTGCAGTTCACACAGCTTCCTTTTTTTCTTGCAGAGATTTTTAAACTGCCCTGACAGAAATACGGAAAACAGATAGAAATCACGGTTTTGATTGTCTTTTTATCGGCAGAACATCAGTCATGTCTGTCCAAGTCTGGGTTTTCAAGAGAAGAGATTTATCCTCAAAAACAGACACAACACCAACTGTTGTCGGAGGCCATCTGATCTGCTACCAGACTGAAACTGCTGCAAACCCGTCACATCAATCATGGTGCACCCCTCATCAATAACTGGCTGTGATCTGCCCCATCAAAAACAGATGGTCGGCACCCAAATGTCTGAAATATGGAGTCAAGCCTCTGGGTGTGCCGATTTGGCTCTGTTGGAAATACAGTGACCCACTTATGGCTTTCCCTGGAGACACTGTATTTTCCTACCACAGTCTCATCATGGCAGAGCCCCTCACTGTTTTGACCTGCTGATGCTAAAAAACAGATTAATATTCTTTTTCTACCAAAATCTTTGGTTCATTTCAGGAGGGATCCAGGCGTTATTTTAAGGATATTCAGAAAGACTGAATTGTAATATTATTCAGTGTACTAAAAGTGGTGATGAGCTAAACTTTTCTGAAGTACTTAACCCACCTAACCCACTTCCAATTTGTGCTGACTGCAACTAGAGAAGACCTCCTTGCATAATTCAAGTTAGGGCGAAACCCAATGACTGATAACATGGCAGAATTCAGGTTATACAAGTGACATAAACAATGTCATCTGACATTTTGTTCAGTAAAGGTAATATCAGAAATCTGTAAACAGTAGGGTTTCATTGATTCGGTTGCAAGATGCATGTTCCAGTTTAATCACCCTGCACAGCGTGAAGGTTTGGAGAGCATGGTTTATCACATTTTTAGGTTTACAGTCAACCAAAACACACTTGACTGCAATATTTGAGTTACATTTGCTGACAAATGTTCCTTTTTCATTCCTTCATGATTTAACATCACAGCAGAATTAACTACTCACTAAGTGAAATGGCACGTGAAACTTGTTTCAGATTGACTAACAGCGTATAGTTCATACATACATGAATAATGTTGATGGGTGAAGGTTCCAGATATTTAATTTACAGAGATATAAAGTTGAAGAAACTGTTAAAGAAAACAGCCTTTAACGCGCATTTTAAAGAGCACGCGCACCAAAAACGACAGGTGTGTTTAATTGGAGAGCAGCAGGTGATGAAAAGGACGAAAAACAGAGGGGGGCACCCCGTTTACCTGAAAATATCACATTAAAAACTAATTCATTTATATTTTTACTCATAACAGTACAGCAATGACCCTAATCGACTTGCAGGTAGGTGTAGATAAAAATGTAAACAGCATATCTGATCCTCAGTGCTAGAAAAAATTATTACATATTGTAATGAATGATGTTAATGTTGTAGAAAAGCTCAATGTAGCCTGGCTAGGCAGTAAAAATGCCAAAAAACGGAGCATTTAAAAACGGTTAATGCGGAAATGTTCATTCTTAAACCAGCTGAGCGTGTTCCTCGTGCTTCTCCTCGGTCTCGCGCGCCACCGTGTTGAGGGTAAAGATATCCACGTTACTTGAATCAAAATATGAACTGTAAAAGGCCAGTAGCTTTGAGAAGTGTTGAGAGTAATTTCTGTGCCGTGTAGGAATCTGCAGTGTGGAGCATTGCACTAACAGCACGAGGTGTCTGCTGTCTCCTGACCAGAGGAGCTGCAAATGTGCATTTGGATATTATGATCACCGATGTGACAAAGGTAGGTATTTTTTTCTTCTTGACAGTCTTCACTTAATATTGTGTTTTATTTTTTTAATCCTGCCTAAAACTGTCATTTTGTTGTTGAATAAGTGGCTTTTAACAGTCACCACTTTATATAAAAAAAATACGACTTCTATTAATTTTATAGAACAAGAAAGTTTCCTGAATACCTGACACCGGGAAATTATGGCACACAGCTTAAAACTAGGCGGTCGAAATTAAATGCAACAGGAGCCCAGATATGTTCATTTTAAGTTCATTTAAATTCATTTCGCTTGCCTGCTAAAGGCCTATATATTTTCCTTGACCCAGGTTTGCAGGCTGTTTGTAATGCTGCACGTTTTCAGTCATCAAGCCTGATCATGAGATTAGCAGGGTTTTCTCCCCAGAATCCACATGATACTATGAAAACATGAAAACTGGCCAATATGTACAAAAATGTGTGGAATTTTCCCTCCAGTTACTCTTAACACATTTAGTTCAAATACCTGCAAATGATTCAAACATTTTATTTATAAGGCACATAAACATTTATCAAATTAGTAAATAGATATATTTACTCACTCATTTACATGAATAAAAGTAAATGACATGACTTGTCACAAAAAGATGGGTAAAAACCTATGAGAAAATGCTTTTTGATTTAATTTTTGTATATTCTTTTCTGGAATTATTTTTTAAGAATATATTTTTTTTCTTTTTACAGATGCACGCATCAAAGTTATGTGTAGCAGAGACTACATAACAATCAGAGTAATAGAAGATTTCTTCAAGTACTACAACGTGCCTCTGGAGTCCCTGCACTCGCCCAACAGATCCTGTCGAGCTCAGAGAGCTGTCTTCAACAATGTGCCCTACTACATATCCAGGATATCGAAAGATGACTATCTACTCTGTGGAGGCAAGCCGCTTGAGGTACCACTGAACCGCTTTACATGCTGGTCACAGATGTTTGAACAGTTATAGATGTCAATAATGTTTTTTTCTCATTCTTACAGAAAAACTTTACCCACATCTCATATTCCCTGAGTTTACTGTCAGACCCTCAGGTTATTGGAAACATCATCAGAAATCCAGTCATTAAGATTGACTACAGGTGCAGTTATCCATACATCAGGACAGTGAGCCTGCCTTTCCCAGTGGTCCCCTATTCTAGGTAGAGTTGTTGAATCTGAAGACTCATTACATACACAGTAACACCATTTGTACTGACACACCACTGTTAACACTGAAACAATGCCTGAGTTACTAACAGAATTTCAACTATCCTGTTAGCCATCTCAGTTAAAATAGACAGCCTATGTTAAAAAGGTTTCTGGAAAATCTCCTAATATTTTGCTTTTGCATGCATTATAATTTGATGCTTTGTCCCAAACCTGAAAGCCTCCTGATGGTCTCCTGCCACCTGATTTTTACCAAAAATATTTTTTCAGTGCAGATTTAAATTGTTGCTATAAACAGTCCTTGTGTTTCTTTTCCTCCGTTGATGGACAGTGAGACAGTGATGCGTGTGGATGATCTTGATGCCACGATACAGATGATGTTGTACACAGACCACTCTTACACTAAAGCCTACAGCACTGCCCCAACCATTGAACTCCGAGACAAGGTTAGTCAATGGCCATCAACAAATATTATGTTTTGGTTGATGGTACCATGTGTAGAATTTACTCACATCTTGTGGTGAAATTGCAGATTGCACCCAACCAAATAGCCTTCTGCTCACCCTTCTCTTCTAAGTGCGTGTGAGAATCAACCATGGCTACCAAAAATGTGGAAGGCCCTCTCTAGAGCCAGTGTTTGGTTTGTCCACTCTGAGCTACTGTAGATACATGGCAGACTACATTGAAGAGGACCTGATCCTTTTGTTGACATAACAGGCTAATTCTAAGACAACATAAACACAAGGACTCTGTTTTTCAAGTGATTATGAACAAATTAAAACATTAAAAAAATAAAAATTAAAACATATTAAAATATATTAGATCCATTTCTACCTTATTCTATATAAAGATCCCACCGAATCCTACACACTGAACCTTTTTAAGTTACTGTTATCATCATTTTTCATGCCAGTGATAACTTTGTAAGATGTTTTTAAATTTTCCAGGTTTATGTGGAGGTGATGGTCACAGAGCCAGTAGATGTCTTCCTGCTCCGCATTAATGAGTGCTGGGCCACACAGACTCCTCAGCCCAACAGAACAGAAGGATCGTTTCACACTCTGCTCCTGAACGGGTCACATTAGCTCTCCATATCAACAGCTAATTTCAGTTTTGTCCTTTTTTATTATGAACTCTTACACTCATCCTGATCTTACTTTCTCTTTATCCAGCTGTGTGAATGATCAAACTGTCTCTTTTCTCAACGTGAGTGCGGAGCAGTCCGGCCGTAACGGGGAAAGTTCCACCATTCGATACAGCTTCGACATGTTTCGCTTCACTGCAGAACCTCACCACCTCTATCTGCACTGCACCGTACAGCTGTGTGAGCCAGACAACCGCATGTCCTGCACGCCAGTGAGCTCCTCTTATGGTCAAACTTGATAGTCTTAAAATTAGGCCTCATATCTGTATATGTGCCGCTCTTAACATTTGTCTCAAAGAAGTACGGTGAGAACAAACATAAAATGTCCTTTTTTATAGGATGTGTGGCCTTTGCTGTTATTTTGTTACTTGGAGGTCTTTAATGTCTCTTTTTCACGTTTTCTGTTCAGAACTGTAACTCAATTAGTAAGAGAGAAGCAATAAGAGCAGACCCCTCCCAAGGCCTCCTGTCATATGGACCCATCAGGATTGAAATCCCAGACAGAACCCAATCCAGTGAGCTTCAGTTTCTTTAACACTGTTGTCATCTTCCAGCCGCTGTATTATCAGAGAGTTTTTGGTGTTTTCATTCCACTTGACCTTGATTTCTCTGTAGTTATTACTGGAAGTGATATTTCCCTGCTGTGTTTGATGTGAATAGAGGACTATTTCTTTGGCGTTTGTTTCAGGCATTCTGACGACGGTAGTGCTGCCTGTAGCAGCAGTCTGGACTGTGGGCTTCTTCCTCATCATCCTCATCACTGTGGCCAAGGCAGGCAGCAGGAGGCTCACACAAGTGGAGGAGCACTGATAATGTTGCTGCTATTGGCAGCTTGAATAAAACTTTAATAATAAGTGTCCATACCTTCTTTATTCCTTTCCTGGTATAAGATTCCCCAAAGACATGTCACAGCAGGTTCAGGATGCTAACGTTTAAACTGGATAGAAATGTGACTCCCAGTTAGAAGAAGGAAATTGCAACATTAATGCTCCTTCATTCCAGTTTTGTATCAAAAATAACACAGGCAAATTCAGTTAGTTCAACAAGGTTCACATGGGGTAATTCCATTTTCTTAGGGGTTGTAATTGAATTAAATGAAGGTCCTTCTGACGAATATCATATCTCAAGTCAAAGCTGCATTACCCATCACAGACCATGTGGAGATCTCCCATTGATTTAGCGTTTGACTCAGCAAATAAAGTCAAAATAATGAAAAGAATAGTATTTCTGGATACAACTAAAATGTGTTATTTTAATTAAAAGCTAGAATAATAGATTTGTATTTTTTGGAGATATATTTATTCATAATTGCACGAAACGTGCAGGAAGAACGTCAGTAAAAACTGCAATCTATTCCTTGTGTTGTCCTGGTATTGTTCTCCATAAAACTTTCATTAGTGTTGAGCTTTCATCAGTGCCCTTAGTCAGGCCTGTGCTGTACCTGCTGAGACAACTCAGTATGGAGGTTCTGTGTCTCCATTCAAAGTGTTTTGAGGGGAAAACAATACCAGCTATGTGATGTAAAAGATAAACAGGACTTTGTTTTGTTGCAGTAAAGATATTGCATCACATGAGGTCCTTGGGACAGCTGTTAATATTTTCTGTAGTTTCTTGTATAAGCAGCAGATGGCGCACTAATCACTGCTTCCCCCGGCCTTCTGATGTGGGTCTAATGTATCTAGACTAGAGGGAGGAGGACCCTCTCTGTACATGAAATCATGAGAAATCTTTAATCAGACACACCACTGTTTGACGGTGCACTCA
>JAPZDZ010000023.1:1115102-1128599 GCA_029783805.1 Acanthurus tennentii | reverse complement strand
TTAAACAAACACACACACACACACACACACACGAGAACGGGGACTGACCTTTCTCTTTTTTTTTTTTTTTTTTGCTGCAGCATGGTGAACTGGATTAAGCAAATGGTCCCTCAGCCAGTTATACTGCCCCCTGGTGCCGTACAAATCGAGCCATCAACCAAGTCCTCCCGCTCCTCTCTGGACAAAAGTACATAGAAACACTCACAAACACACATATGAGAGCAAATTTGTCCAAATACACGTGTTTACCTGCACACTCTAGCATGGACACTCACAACACATAGCTCAACTCCTTAAATCTCCACTTCACTGAGGACATAGTGGATGGATGCTTGTTTTGTATAATAAGCATCATACATTTTTCTTTTTTTTTAAATTTCCAGTTACATCTCCACCTCCTGAATCTCTCAGTGGGATCTCACTGGATACTGACAGCAAGGCCTCAAGGTTTGTCCCAGTCCCTCACTGTCTATTTTAAACATGTCACTTTCTTTCTACAAGACAAACTGATTAACAAAATGAAACTCCAATGATTTCTTATTGGAAAAAAATGTAATTTTTGTAAGCCAGCGTGCACAGTACACAACATTTGAACTGAAGGTAAAAGGAGTTCACTGATTTTATTATTCTGTGCCTTTTTTCAGTGACAAAATCTCTTTCATAAAAAATGCCTTGTCTATGTTTCTTTATGCTATTTTCCATTTGAGACTGCTGTTGTATGACTGTTAACATACTCTAACAAAAGGAATTCAGACACCATATGAAAATCTTGGCCAGCCAGAACACATGAAGCTTTAGACATGATGGTCTTAATTGTCTTAATTTGTCATCCAACCATCCATCTTTTCTACTTTACATGGACGACAGAGATGTCGAAGACTTGACTTATGTTCTTCTTGAAATTATCTCTGTCATTGCAGGGACTATTTTGCAAAACAAAGTAATACATAATATGTATCTGAAGTGTTAGGTGCATATAATCCTAGTCCTTTTTTTATTCTGTTGACAGTGTGGTTGGCTGGTTCGTATCAGGCCTCGGCCTGAAGCTGCCTCAGCCTGTCGTACCACCTAAGGATGATGCTGAGGTAAGTAAATGCTTATTTCTCCCTTCCTCTCTTTTCTGCTTTCAATCTGTCAACCATTTCTTTGCCATTCATCTTTTCTGGTACACTTTGTCATTAACCTTTCTAGGACTGTGTTTAAAGCCATTCAACCTCCACAATTACTGTTCTTTTTTTTCCTTTTTGGCATTTAATTTCTCTCAGGGTGCAGCTGAGGTTCTACAGAAAGGTGAGGTTTTTTTTATTATACATGCTTAATTTTACTTCCCGTAGTCAAAGAAAGTCCTCTACTTGACATTTTCTTGCCTATTTCAATGTTCCAGAGCGCCACAATTCACAGTTCAACAAAGTGCATTTACGTCACGTAATGTTCTTCTCATAGAGTGCTAAGTAACCAGTGAGCAGCGCCCTCAGATAGCAGAAAACATCTCTTTAATAACATGGGGTGCATTTGATTCATATCAGTAACTCTGAGTAACTCCCATGGATGTGTGTAATATTTGAAAAGTACTATACACGTGTTTACTCTTGAAGCACCCTCTTGTTTCTCCCCCCATAGTTTTTGAAGAGGTGTTTTGGTCGGACGGTCGGAGCCTAACTCAGTCCCTCTCCTTCTGTTTCAGGGGGGAAGGCGCTGCGAGCCCCTTAAACAGCAGGAGAAGACGACTGGGGGATGCTCTGATTCCCAGACAGACAGACAGACAGACAGACAGACAGACACCAATAGACATATTGTACTGTTTGCAGAACTAAAGTTGCTACACAGCGGCTAGCTCAGCACTCAAACCAGGCAGCTGTACAAGAATACAGAGATTTGTTGAACTCACCATACTGTTCTCAATACAGTTTTATATGAATGTATTGCAACTTCAAATTGACTTATACTGTATTTGTATAGCTAATTTGATGTATTTTGTCTTCAGTGTTTGCAATTTGAATTTGCACATGTTCTGTTTGACACAGAAACATTTAGTGATGCCATTTATTTGAAATTTGTGTAGGTGTCATGCACAAAAGACTGCAGATAGGATGTTCTGTTAATTTACTGTGCTTTGACCTACAGCACTGTAATCTCTCACACTCTATATATAGATATATATTAATGTTGCCATATACATATCTAGAGAAAGGGAAATAGGTGATAAAAATATAATGAAGAGGTCATTAGTAAAAACTTGATTGTGCAACTGTTTAGAAAGGTCTCAACAAATTGTTAAATCTTCCTTTCTAAATTCATCAGAACATAGATATCTGGGAATAATAATTTAAAGGCAGCTATACTACAAAATTACTATGTGGTTTTTGGAAATATTAAAGATAAATGTGTATTTCTACTCAGTGTAAAGTGCACATTATAATACTAGTTTATTTTTTTAATATATAGGCCTAAGAATCTGTTAATGATTATGCTTAAAGACAATTGAAAACAAAACAAAAAAAATTACCTAAAAAAAATTGAAGTCTAGATCATGTTACATATAATTTTTTCCCAAAGTTTTAATTAATGGTACACAACAAAATGTAAGAGTACTACATGTAGTATAAGGCCTGTTTTGATCTACCCAGTCTATGTCTACAGCCTTGAACTGTGAAATGTGGCCATGGATGTGTTGTGGTCTTGTGCCAGAGAGTTTGACTTAATTTGAAAGAACCATACTTTGCTTAAACTGAAAAGATGTTAACTGTCATACAGACAAGGTGGGTAAACATATGATTTCTTAATGATTATGATTACTGTAATATAAAGAAACTGCAGGAATAATAAAGATTCTGAGAGCAATTATGTACATATGTGGTGGTCATCAATTATCTGTCTTATAGATGCAAAAAATAGCTTACACCTGTCAGCATCCTTAACAGCATTTTACCTTTCATTACCTCCTTTTATCCTCTACACATAAAGATCAGTAAAATATGGAAATGTAGTGCATTTTTTTTTCACTTTGAAACAAACCCCATGTAGAAAATTGATACTTAGTTGTGTATTAAATTGTTTTACAAGCAGCTCTTTTTGTACAGTAGATTTACTAGTGCATTCTTTAGATCGACTCCAGTTTGTATTATAAAAAACTGTCATTGCACCATCATGTCAAGTGACAACTAGTCATTTCTTGCGGTTTTTATGCACAAACCCCTCCTTGTTGTCCCCTTGTAGCTTCATCCAAACTCAAACCTGACATGGTACTAGAAGACGTAGAGTCGGACAGCGAGGATCAGCAGAATTGTCAAGATCAGGCCAAAGCCGCAGTTCCATACACATCACTCACTTCACCACCACCAACAGCAGACCAACAGAATGAAGACACACAGCAGGCACAGATAAATTCACTGAGGTCTCAGTTGTCCAGTGACACCACTCTACAATCAGAACATTTAAATAATGGGACAAATATGCCTCAAGAAGATGCAGAGACTCAAACTGGCCGCTGGACGCCATTCATAGAAAGCATCAAGAGGGAGGCAGAGGACGTTGCTTTGGCTACCATGGAGGAACGGTAAGAGAAATGAGGAATAAGAGGGGTGAGGTAGTCACAGCTGTTAGTTTTGTGTCCCTTCAACTGGATGTAAACACTTTCTATTATATCAAATAAATATATAAATAATTTATATAATAATCCAAGTTATGGATGCTTTTTTTTGTTAAAAAATACAAGGTTACAAGGATACAAGAACACAATACTATATAGATAAATACTAGATATACTAGATAAATACTGGCCTTATATCACAATCACTTTCAATCACATTATAGCATCATCAATTAAATAGATCATGTTTAACTTCAAGAGTAAAGAGATCAGGAGGCAAAGTATTCAAAACCAAAGACTAAGATCAAACATCATCATTACAAGCTGTGACTGCCTTATTTTGTTTGCTTAGCTTTATGCCTTTATAGCCCATGCAGTTTTATTTATAACAATCGGAGATTACTCAGTTGGCTGGAGCAGCAGATATACAGTGATCAAAATATGGTGACAAGGCTAAGTTTACCTCATTTGGTTTTAAAATATAAAGTTTGACAATAAGAGAGAAGACTCTCGTCACATTTAAATATTCAATTACCACATTACTAACACTTGTCATAAAACACAATATATTTATTAATGGTCCTGTCCCCAGTCTGCTGCAAGAGCGTTTGGAGATGGCGCGTATGGCTGAAGAGGTGGCCAGGCAGACAGCTGAGATGGCCATTAGACAGATGGCCAGTGAGGGACACTCAATCAAACTCTCACTGGGGAGTCAAGAACTGCTGGAGGAGCCTGAAATCGAGTAAGACCCTTTCCTCAATGAAAGAGAGAGAGAAAGTGTGTGTGGGTTTGGGCATTTTTGTGTTCTGGCAATGGAAGCATCCTTGTCAAGTGATGTGACACTGCATGTTCACTATGACCAGGCTGCCAGTGCAACATGAAGAGGAGAGAGAAGTGGACCACAATGAAGTGCCAGAGTAAGAATGCGAATATAAACAGGGTCCCAAGATCCTTTGTAGGCCCCTCAGCCCACTTAGTATTTCACTTAGAACTTGTATCATACTGCTCCTGTGCAGTGCCCATTAGATATCTAAGAGTGTTTTTTTTTGGTAAACTAAGTTCTAAACAATTGATGTACCCAATCAGTGATCCCTCATCTTGAAACTATAGCAACATACTTGCTGTTGTAAAAGCAATCAGATCCTTTTACACTATAGTACAATGAAGTAAAATATGCTTTATTGCAAGCAAAAAGCTGACATTCATTTTCATAACTGTTATAATGCCGCAATGACCTCTTTTAGAGTATTATGTCAATATATGAGCAGCATTTTAAATTGGTGCTGGTGTTGCTGATTTATTTAATTTTGTTTTTTAGAGTAAACTGAAACGATGCATCATTCCTGTGTTTAATCTGAATATATTAATTAACCAACCATAAGATAATTGCAATGGATTATTGGAGTAAGAGAATGGAATGATTGGAAAATGTAAACAAAATACAAACTGAAGGCCTACAGTACTTAGTTATATGTACATATGTGCTCATGGTTAGGCCTAATTTCCACCACTGAGTTGACCTCAAGAGCCCAGTTTCCCCAGTTCCACTGCCAGCAGTGTGAGTTCATTTCCCAGTCTATTGCTGAACCAGCACAGTCATTTGGCTGTCAGGTCCCAAATCCCGTGGGCTCTCGTTATGTGATCTTTGCCGCGCGCTGCCTCAGCATCACACTGCCGTGCCATAGCAACCACAGCCTCCCCTGGGAACGGTCGACCCCCCGCCCCCCGCCCCTCTCTCAACGGTTCCCCCGGTAACAGTGTGCACCTGCTGGCTGCTGCTGCTGCTGCTGTTTCACGTCTGGAGACGCAGAAAAATGATGGACAGAGATGAAATGAAACATCATTCCTGTGGTTTTTCTAAAAATTTTAAATCTCCTTATCTGGTTTTAACGACCCCTAAGAGACGAGTTCGTGTTACTTGTCGTCACTCGATGCTCGAGGACATTTTCCGTCGGCACTTCTAACGATAAACGCTCATGAATATTGACAGAGAAAGTGAGTATCTTGTGACAATACCGTGGTTATGTAATTGTAGGGAAATAACTAATATATTTGATGAAATTAATACATTTATACACATACTATCCAGGTTGTAAACAGATAATTAGCTGGCGTTACGTAGGCTTCCGTGTAACAGGTGGTCTCCAAGTGAGTTGTTAATTGCTAACAACAGAGAAAACACAAACTATCGGTATCAAGCTAGCAAACAGGAGGTTAAGTACATTCTTTCGCATTTTTCAGTGTCACGTGAAATGGGTCACTGTCAAGATGAATGTAATCTGTGTTTTGTGTTTGTCTTAATTTAGTTAAGTTAAACGTTATATGTTGAGAGAAAATCTAATCACTTAAAATATCATTCAAATTTCTTTACCTGAGTTTAAGAAGTGCGGTTTAAAATAACATAAATGGACTAAATATACGTCCCTTCATATAAACATCTTATCTAAATATGTCGAAGCATAATTTTATGCTGTTTATGCATAGTATTAAAATGGAAAAAAATGGCTACTCTTAAATAAAAAGTGAATAATTAAATTTTTGATTATATATATATTGAATATAATTTTTAATAATAACATTTCACTACACTTAAGTATATCTGTAATGTGCAGCCACCACAGGCATCAAAGCCCAGTTTTACATTATTTATTTTATTGACATTATCAGCTTGTATCATAAAAAGTGAGTTTTATCTTTTACATTGGTTTCAAAATCACTTTAATGTGTTTCTTACATGTACAAATACAGCTTAATCATCAACAGCAAAGGGTGCAGACAAGATCTGATTAGCTCATGCAAATAGACACTAATTAGTCAAGTCTCAGTACTATAGAAAATAGCTGTATTAGACACAGACTTTATTTTTTTAAGGGTATAATGTAAATTTTTGCATTTGAGAAGGTTTTCCCTTAAAAATAGGAATTAATATTCAGCCAACTGAATGGTGGGCTCAGTGTGGGGCCCCTCACACTGCTAGACAGCCTGACATATGCATTATCTAATTGTTATGTCCCCTGTTCTGTCCTCAGAGAGGAACTGAATCTTGCTGAGGAGGATCAAAAGGAAGAGACTGAGGAACCTTCCATAGAAGAACCAGGTAGAGATCAAGACAGAATCCACCCACCACTGCACAAACTGTTGTTGTAGTTCTTTATACTTTTTATATTACACTTTGCCTTCTTGAAAGAAACTGAAACTCTGAATAGTCACCAAGGTAGACATCATAGCAGGCCAATGACCAAATATAAACTCTGCAGTGTATTAGTGTAATGTAGTAGTATGTAGTTAAGTTTATAAAGCCATATCTCATATTCACAATTTCTGTTAAGTTGCCATCATCAGTACCAGGCAGATGTATGTGTATGAGTCTTGGCTATCTAATATTCATATCTAATTTATTTATTTATTTATTTATTTTTTAAATCCAGAGCCAACGGAAGAAGCAGAGCCACAGCAGACCTCCCCCCCTCCACCTCCCAGTCCTGAACCAGTTGAAAACTCTGAGCCGGAGCCAGAATCTGAAACCAAACAAGAGCCAGAGCCAGAACTAGAACCAGAGCCAGAGCCAGAACCAGTACCAGAGCCAGAACCAGAGCCAGAACCAGAGCCAGAACCAGAGCCAGAAACCCAGAAAGTCAATTCAGAAGCAGAGCCTATAACCCAGCAGCCACAGAAAACAGAGGAGGAGGGTCAAAACAACAAAACAGAGAAGGCTCCTGATAAAGTAATGTATAAGTGTTGAACATATGCAATGATAAATGTGACTGTATAACATATGTTTAAGTTAACTTAACATCCTGCATTCTCTGAAACCTTAGTTAGGAATATAATGCTGTATGAAATTTTTTTTTCAATTTTAGAGTGTCATTTATATCTACTTGTATCCTCTCTTTAGCTGAGTTTTGTTTCCTTCCCTTTTCTGTGCTGTCCGTCAATGTTTACATACTGGGATTAAAAATACTTATAGCAGACTTTACTAAAACTGAGATAAGTTGTAGTTAGAAATCAGGCATTTTTACAAAATTTCTGTTAAATTCATGTTTTGCTTTTAGCAATCCACGCCATATCCAATTCCAATTGATGCTCTCTAATAACCTGTAATTTATTTATATGCTTTTTGTGTTTGTAGGAGGAGGAAGCTACTGGCGATGGTTGCGGTGGTATGTATTATTTTTTCATGTAATGCTTTTATGGTGTTTTCCTCAGGAAATCAGTTTTTGTATGACTGGTTTGAGCTGTTTTACTACTACCATAATTCACCAGTCTATTGTGCTGTCTTGCACGCAAGCTGTTTAACTGAAAGCTTATACTCTATCAGACATCATTACTTACTGTGCCTCTATGTTTGTTTAAGTGGCTATCTGTCAACGTCGTTACTAGACATGTCATGCGACTGAAGGCCTCGGTTGCTATCAGTCTTCATGTTGAGAAGAAGAAGGATAATGTTGCTATATAGAGTGAATATTGCTGTTGGACTGTCTGCTAAACCCATCTCCAATCTTGCTTGTATTGTGTGACAATAAATCAGCATATGCATCTGTCTCCTCTGTAGCTCCAGTCAGCTGTGATGCATTTAAGAGCTGCCTGATGCGCATTCCTCATACCTCCGAGTGCCTCGGCAACATCAACGCGTTCTTCAAAGAGAACGGCATCTCCCCTCCCAAAATACCCTCCATGCCTAAGCTACCTACCCAGCTTTCTGACGTTACCAAGTACTTACCTTCCCTGCCTCCTGAGTTGCGCCAAGAGCTGTCCCAGATCCGACTTACGCAGGTTCCCAGAAGTATCGCCCAGACTCTGACTGAGCTTTTGCCCAAAAACTCTGAGGGTTCAGTCGGCCCCAGTTTGTCCAGCCTTTCCCAAAGCTTTTCAGACATCCCACAGAAGCTATCCCAGTTTCCCAGCCGGACGCAGCAGTACTTCCTCAACGTCAGGAACCGAATCAACAGCCTTATGCCTCAAGATGCCTAAGAAACAACAACAACAACAGCAAAAACAGAAGCAAGACAAAAATCAGCAAGATGTTGAACTGAGCCGGCTTGTGCGACACTCCCCTCTCCCTCCTCCTCACCATCCTCACCTACGCTCCCGCTCCCCATCTCCATCTTCCCTTAGTGGTAGTGCTCTTGATTTGCCCAATGTGCCGTCGTACCCACGTCTGCCACCAATTGTTAGCCCCCCATCAAAGCAGCTCAACTCAGTGTCCCGCCAACTGTCAGGTCTTTCTAACCCAGCATTCTTCATTGAGGATGACTCAGACATTTCAGCAGTAAGACCCACAGGTGAATCTGCAGCAGTTAACTGTGCTCCATTGTGAGATTCCTTAAAGATTCCTAAACTCAGTCATTATCAGCAAACAGTTGACTTGTAACAGGCAGATTAACAGTAAAGTAAAAAGAACAGCTGATTGCCAGTAAGCTTTATTTACAGAATCTAGACAAGCAGTTAATAATCACCTGAGTTCAGATGTCATGACAACTGCTCTGACGGATCCGTTAAAAATGATGTTGGTTTGCGTTGTGGTACTGAAATTTTGTATGTTCATGTGTTGTCCTGTCACATAATGTGAGTAAAATGTTATCACTATTTTGTTGGCTAAGCTAGAAAAACTGCTGTACATGTGCATCCTCAAAATATTCCATTATTTTGCCAAGAAAAACACGACGTAGGAACTTTTTGAAGAGAAAAGTAAAATCTGTCCTCCATTTTCACATAGCTTTGTTCTATCTGTAACAAACTATAAACAGTGTAAAGGAGGAAGCAGCATAATGACTTTTGATGCTGTTTGTTTATAATGAAGAAGGCATGTGCCAGTGCACCATGAGACAGATTAGCTTGACTGAATGACTAGAGCTATGCTATATGTGATGTAGTGCACAGATGGAGCTCCCTGCATCTATCGTAGTCAACGTTCTTTTACATGCTCCTGCCCTGCCTTGCCTGCTTGTAAGTGGGTCCTGCCTCATGTGTCTGTTCTCAGTGTTGTGCTGTAGCTTTGTGTCCCAACAAATTAAAATTTCTGATTCTAATTAATCAACAAACATTTTGTGCCTTCCAACCTCTCTAGAAAGCTCCAGCCTAAGCCTTCGTCCAGCTGTCAATGTAGAGGATGTCGACTCAGACCATGAGAGAGGAGGGGGAGCAGGAGGAGAAGGAGGAAGTGAAAGGGAGGGACAGAGCAATATCTCCCAAATCTTCACCAACCAGGACCCCAAACTTACCACCCTCACTGTCCCTGTGACTCCCTCTGGAGGTCGTCAAAGGTAAGGAGTAGTTATTATTTTAGTCAAAGTGATCTACTATTAGGACAGCACATTTTAGAACTTACAAAATAGGACAGTTTATTATTACTCTATCTCTATTAAAGAGATATTCAGTTGGTTGCAGTCTGCGACCTTTCTGCTAAATGTCTCTCAATCCTACACACTAGACCTCTTAAAATTACTTGTTATTTGGATGTGCAGTACAACATTCTAATTCTAACATACTTTTCTCTGCCCCTCATGCTTTTCAACTGCAGTAAAGGCGATAAAGAGTAAGGAAGGCGCATGAATTGTTTAAGCTACAGTACTTTTGTGTTCAACAGTAATTATGCTTTCTCTCCAGTGAAATAATATATATTCATAGCTAATATGGGCCAATGGCAAAGCATTTCACCAAATAGAAATACAAAGTATCGTCACTATATAGCGTATATAATTAAGGTTACTTCAAAGTACAAGCTTCTCTTTTTGCAAGTGGAGTGTTTTAATCCAAAATGAACTCTAACTAAACATGGTTTTAGCAGGGAAAAACACAAAAGGTTAGAGGATATTATATTACTACCATTTGCTTTAAGTACAAACAATTCAGTGATAGACGTATGTTTTATTATGATTCAGTCAATCATCAAATGTGTCATTTTGGAATGAAACTCTTCACTGCTGTTTGAAATGGATCTACTGCCCTCTCCTGTGTGCTGACCTGTTACAGTTGGTAGAGACGTAATTTTGCTCTTGTGTGTATTTCTGTGCTCTGCAGAAACCATTGTTTTGAGTATGAAAAAGAAAACTAAAATCTGAAATTTCTTTACTTGCAAAATGACCCAAACGAGCAATCCATCACACAATGTTGATGCAGAACACAGTTAAAATTGTTGATCTTGTTCTGTGTTGTGGTGTTCTGTTGTGATTGTACTCTTCTCTTCTGCATGGCTTTCATATTTTGTGCTTTTTGCTGCGGTATGGATATTGTCATTGTCATAGCAAAAGTCAATAAACAGATGCATCACAATCTTGCTCTTGCATCATTACTGTCACTCATCCTGACTTCTTATTAGTTTTTTTTTTATTTATAAGAACATGCTTGCCCTTGCACACGTGCACAACACACCAACCCCTCTCTCCCCATTCTTCTCCTGTGAACTCACATGCACTCCCTTACCTGACACTGCCCTGACCATTTACAACAGAAGTGGAAGGAATCGTAGGACTATCTGGACAAAAACGTGAGATAACCGGCAATTATGAATCTTATCATCTCATCTAGTTTCCATTAATTTCTTTATCCACACATTCTGCTTCTTACACAGTCATTTATCCATTACAATCCACTTGTATTGACCATTCTTTGTTCATTCACTCATGAAATTATGCTTTCCAGTTCTCATAGGTTTTCATTTACTCACAATCATAAAAAGAGTGAGCATGAAAGCGCATAGCAGCATATTGTTTCTTAAATTTTCCCTGGACATAACCTGTAATAGGCAGAACGCAGCAAATATAAAAAAACAAAAAACTTGCCACTCACCGAGAAGCCTCATTAAAGCCTCATTCCTTAAGATTTTAGTTTGAGAAGAAGGAAAAAAAATTGTCAGCTCTGTCTCAAAGTGGAATCTGTAATGTATCTGCTTTAACAGTAAGAGGCTGCACTCCCAAAGTGAAGATGATGATGAAGACGGAAACATCCCTGTCAGAGCCTGGCCAAGTCAGTCCAGCCTGCACAGCACAGATGACATGTAAGCAATGTACAGTCTCACACACACACACACACACACACACACACACACACACGCAGAAAACAAATACACAAAATAAAGATAAAGAAAGTGTGAGTACTTAATTTGAAGCTTTCATTAACTGCTGACGTGATAAAGTATGAACACCCACAATAATAGAAGACCCCATCTTTTAATTTTATTTCTGAATTTTTTTTCTAGACTGAAAGAACGTCCAGCATCTTCAGCCAGTCAGACCAGTACAGTGGTAAATGAGCGTCTTCAGGAGCTGGTTCGCATGTTTAAAGAGAGAACAGAGAAGGCAAAGGAGAAACTTATTGACCCTGACAGCTCAGACGAAGACAGCGTCATCCCCTGTAAGTCTTTTACACTCCTCTACCTTTGCACACACACACACTAAGCTGTTCTTTTGTGCTACATACAGCCCAAAATTTTGTATCCTAACATGCAAATGTGAAGCACGTCAGAAATAAGCAGGCAGATAGTGGTATTGGATTACAGCAGCTGTGTGTTATTGTATATTTTATTTCCAGGCTTAAAGCTTCAAAGTGCCCACTAACAGACACACATACACAGGTGAGAAGCAGAAGTAGTAGATTCTCTCAGGTTTCAGTCTCCCAACATTCCCACCTTCATCCCTAGAGTGTCCCATATTTCTTCTTCTATATTTTAATCTGTAGTTCACAAAGTAGGTGCTTTAAAGGTCCAATGTGTAGAATTCAGGGCCATCTAGTGGTTAAGTTGCAGATAGCTTAATATTTCACCCCCCTTTCCCCTCCAAGAATGCAGGAGAACCTGCAGTGGCCCAGAAAATTGTAAAAAAAAAAAAAAAAGACAGGTTCTCCCTTTTCTAGTTGAGAACTTTTTTAAATGATTATTCTAGAAATTTGTAAAATTTAGTCTCTGCTCCTGTTTTGCACGTGTTTTAGCCACATCTAAGTCTGGGTTGTCTATGGCATCATATAGAAAGTTTAAGCACTTAGAGTCCACTACAGAGCCTTAATCTACATTAGCAGTGTATGAACCTTTGCACATTCCTCTTATATTTTCAGAATGTCTGTATACTAGATTCATTAGCATTTTGCTTTTTTGTACATGAGACCTAGAAATTTTGTGTACACTATTTAGATACTTCTGAAAATTAATTTATTTGTGGCACAGAAAAAACCTTTCATATGACCATCATACCGAAACAATAACTACATTATTCAACTTAAACACTAATCTGCCTACACCTTTTTGCCCTGTATACTTAGAGAACTCT
Source organism: Acanthurus tennentii (assembly GCA_029783805.1). Lineage (NCBI taxonomy): Eukaryota > Metazoa > Chordata > Actinopteri > Acanthuriformes > Acanthuridae > Acanthurus > Acanthurus tennentii. Next base: position 1,115,750 of record JAPZDZ010000023.1, on the reverse strand, counting down.
TATTCAGTCTGACACTCTGATCCAGTCTGACATGGTAAACCTACTTCTTTGCATCCAGTCTTTCAGGCAGAGAGGCCTCGTCAACAGAAATTTGCATGGCCAGCTTCTCAGCCTTCAGTAAATCTTGGCCTGTGTATTCACCATATCTTTCCAATGTGTTTTTTTGAACCTCTTCTCCTCTTACGTACCTTTAGCTCCTCCTCAGGCTTCAGCTCCTCAGCCTGCTCCAGAAACTCAGCCAGCGGCTGAGGAAGAGGAGGAACAAGCAGGTTCATCAGAGAGAGTAGTAGGAGATGGAGTGGAGAGTGGGGCAGGAGAGGAGCAATCTAGTCGCTGCTGCAAGGTGAAAACTCCTCGGTGGATACGAGCCTGTATGCATTACCGCTTCCCTGCCAGCATCGACCCTTTTACCAGTGAGAACCGAGCCAAATATGCCACCCAATGCCTCCTACGGCACCACACTGTACAGTAGAATCCTCTTTATCTGAAAGTAATTTTGGTATTTTTTAACCTGAACTATATTTTCCCATGTGTTTGTGTCTTAGTGTCTAATGGGGACAACAGTTTTTATATTGGCCCAAAATTAGGTGTATTTTATTATAATAAAAGTTTCTGCAAATGAAGTCTGGTGGTTTTGGCAAGAGCAAA
>JAPZDZ010000023.1:1102718-1112833 GCA_029783805.1 Acanthurus tennentii | reverse complement strand
ACACACACACACACACACACACACACACACACACACACACACACACACACACACACACACACACACACTCTCTCTCAAGACCGCTCTGTATAATTTTAAAACTTGTTACTTGAGTTTAAAGGCACATTTTAATGGTGTACAGCTGTTTTATATAACAAAAACTGCTAGTGGGCAAATAAAAGGTGAGGTCTGTGACATCTCGTGCAAAAAAAGCACCCTGCACAGTGTGTGTTAATTTCGTACTTCTTTGGTCACACAAACAATCTATAGCACATCACACTTTTTCCCCATTTTCCCCTCATCTATTTTAAAACTCCTACTTTTCATTTGAACCTGTTTTGTTGTTCCGCCTCCTTCTCATACCTTCTGATTTTGTCTCTGCTCAGTTACATTCGCTGTTACTACTTTGCGGTGAAGTCCCTGATTACCATTGGTGGTCTGCCAGACCCCACCACCTTGTTTGAGATTGTCTTCCAGCTCATCAACTACTTTGTTGGAGTCTTTGCCTTCTCTATCATGATTGGACAGGTATGTGTATAAATATCATGAAGAATTTTGTGCCTTCCATGTATATTTGATATGCACTTCATGTAGGAAGGAGATTAATGCAATATAACTCTCTTTGTGCATTATTTTGTTTTTCTCTTGTATCCCAGATGCGTGATGTGGTTGGTGCAGCCACAGCAGGTCAGACGTACTACCGCACATGTATGGACAACACTATTAAGTACATGTCCTCATATCGCATCCCCAAAGATGTACAGAATCGCGTCAAAACCTGGTACAACTACACCTGGCAATCACAAGGCATGCTGGGTAAGGATATTCTCCTTTTTAAATGTCTCTTACACAAATGAACTTTTTGTCATACTCTGCCTCTTGTTGTCTGCCTTCCAGATGAGCAGGAGCTGCTCAATCAGTTACCAGATAAAATGCGTCTGGACATTGCTATAGATGTCAACTACTCCATTGTCAGTAAAGTCCCACTTTTTCAGGTGGGTATTTTCTAAAGACTAAAAGAAAAGTGCAGTATACTTACAAAATCCATTAATTAAAACAGACAGTATTATACAGCTAATTCACACTTAAACTAGATCAACAAGAGATCAACCTAAAGCATAGTATTAAAAAACACAATTTTTTCACACTTGTTGTCCTTCCTTTTGACAGGGTTGTGACAGACAGATGATCTTTGACATGCTGAAAAGCCTTCGCTCTGTTGTCTACCTGCCTGGAGATTATGTCTGCAAAAAGGTTCATAGAAGACAATTCTATGTCACTTTAGTTTTTTGATAATTGTGTTGCCTGTTCTTCTCATTATCTACCACTGCCACTCTCCTCTGTTTCTCAGGGTGAGGTGGGTCGTGAGATGTACATCATAAAGGCAGGGGAGGTTCAGGTAGTTGGAGGACCTGATGGGAAGACAGTGTTTGTCACTCTCAGAGCAGGCTCAGTCTTTGGAGAGATAAGGTAAAGAGACTTTTACAGATGGCGTTGAACGAAAAATACTCTTCAAAGATAACTACATATTTCCCATAACAGACCAGGACTGCTTTATCCTTCTTGATAATAAAGATTTAAGTTGCCATTTCCAATAAATATAAAAGAACAAGACACAAAAATGGATGTATGACTTTCAAATGTTTAATTATTTGGTTCCAAATTTGTTACATTTCTTTTCATCATGTGAAACATTCTAACTGACTAATTTGCTTTCCTGAAATGAAATGTCAGTTGGGGTGCAAAATATAATTTTCTATCACAATTTTTTCTTATTGGCAGTTTGCTCGCAGTTGGTGGGGGTAACAGGCGCACAGCAAATGTAATTGCCCATGGCTTTGCCAATCTCTTCATCCTGGACAAGAAAGACCTGAATGAGATCCTGGTTCACTACCCGGAGTCCAAGAAACTGCTGCGCAAGAAGGCCAGGTTAAACATCAATGGCTCTATATGAGATAGGGAATATCACTGTCATGAAAGCACAACATTTACTAATACCATAACTGCACTCTGCTTTGTATCTGTCCTGTGTTAGTTCTGAAATAATGTTTCCATTGTTGAAAAGCACAGGGTTGCCAGATCAGAATTGGCCTCATACAAGAGCTTTGCTGCTTTGTCTGTGTGTAATTTTTAAGTCTGATAGAAGTTACTGTCTCAATCACAGGAAGATGCTTAATAAGGGAAAGAAACCCGAGCCCAAAGAAGAAGCTAAGGATCCTCCTCAGGTCCCAGCAGCCCCTGTTAGGGCAGAGACCCCCAGACTGCTGAGAGCAGCCCTGGAGATGGCAGAGAAATCCTCTGGACTGAAAGGGGTTCTGGCAAAAGTCAAAGAGAAGACCAACAGCTCCAGTATCTCATTGCAGGTACACATACACAAAAAATAGTAAATATATGAGCACATGGCAGTGAAATCAAAGAGGGTGTACTTGTCATGTATTGTTAATCTCTCCCTTTCTTTTCCAGCCCTCTGTCTCCTCCTCCCTGCCTCCTCCATCTCCCACCTTCAGCTCTGGACCAGACAGAGATGTGGACATGCCATCACCCACGTCTGCCAGCTCTGCAGCATTTCATTCTGCTTCCCGTTGCCGCAACAACAACGACTCTGTGATTCCTCACTCTGCCTCACAGTGTCACAGTGATGCAGACAAAACACACACCATGGAACAAAGACAGGAGGGTGACAGTGAGGATGAAGGGAATGAGGGTGGAAAGAGAAAAGAAAAGAAGTTGTAATAACAATTGTAATGACAAGGGAAAAAGGAAAAGATAAAGAAAGAGTGGCAGCTGTGGGGACTGGATGAGAGAGGAAACTGAGGTGATCAGTTGGGCATAAAGAAACACTCATAAAACAGTCCTGAGTATATCTGCTATGAACTGACAAAATAAAAGGTTGAGGAGGTGTTGTTTTTTGCATGTATAAAAAATAGTGTGTAACAATCTGCTAAGGTTGGTGGGACAGCTTCAATGCAACATTGTCAAGGTACATGTTGTACTGAACTCCTCTATGACCAAATGGGGCATTTACATAAAGCTGTGCATTTGCAATGTATCTTCAAACATATAAAGTCAGTATATTTTGTCTCTTTTTTGTGAAATATCATCACCCTCCTGTTAGCTAACATCAGATGAGCTGTGTTTTCCATTAGACCATTGAAAAGTACAGGTTAAGATTACCCTCTCACTGTGTTGCAGTCTTCTATCAGCCTCCAAACCTGGTGTCATCTTCATTTAACTCATTATTTGAGCATCTAACCAAGGAGCAAGCCATCACTTGCCTGATTACCTCTTTAGAATTCATACACATTTTCATCATCTACACTGAGTTCAAAGGACTTAATTCAATGTAGGTGATGAGTAAATTATGTGTAGGATGGCATTGAAAAGCCATAACATTTAACTCAAGTTCATGTCTCTCTAATTAATTACAAAAAATGTTTTTGCTGTTGTTGTCTGCTAACCATTTACAGACTCTGTAAACTTGAAAGTACAATTTGCCTTATGTGTTTTGTCTTTGATGTTTGTGACGTGTTGGTGTGAGTAGCCTACACCACTGATCTTTTTACAAGTTGGTTTGAAAACCAGCGCAAACATAGAACAGCTGCTTTTAAGGCTGAAATAACATAATCACCCATACTTTCATTATAAAATGATACAAATATGTGTCAATGTAAGGTCATCCTAGATTACTTTATATTGAGTCTGTCTTTGACTGACTGACTTTAAGCATAGCAAGCTCAAGCATCATCTAGCTTCTTGTTACCTCAATACTGCATTGTACATCTCAAAGTGATTGCTATAGCATTCACCGCTAATTTACATATTTATCCATAAGTTTATGTACACCATTGCTTTATATATGCTTTACAGTTGCAGTCAACTTGTTTTTTGTTTGTCTTCTTTTTGTTTGTTTTTTACGGCCATGTAAATATATTTGTTTTTTGAAATTTAGATGAATTACTTTTTAACTTTCTCATGTAAAAATCACTGCACTGCTTTGCAGTGTCATAATGTGCATATATACTAATGAAGTTAAATGTGTAAATTGTGTTGCATATGTGTTAGAACTCAGTTATGGTGTAAGAATTATACTTTTTTATAGTGATTCTATTATTGATACAGCCTCATAAGACGGGCTCATAAACCAGCTAACCAAACTGCCAGACAATCTGTAGAAAGGACTATATCAAGTTTTTTCTCCTTTATTTATGTATGTGTGGTGTGTGTGTGTGTGAGTGTGTAGTGGGACAGTTAGTGTGCATGAGTACTTGGAATGAACTCTAAAAATATGAATGTATTATAGTGTCCTTAAACTTAATTTTATCACTGATTTAACCTTGTCTTTAGTAAATTTTGTTTAAATAAATGTTTTCTGCAAGTTCTGTCCTTGGGTATTATGTCTGAGATTAAATTAACAAGGTTAAAAAATCTAAAAAACAGCATGAGAAAAGTCGAAGAGTAAAACCACAGACCAAAACAGCTAAAACTCAAACTCAAACTGTCAGATTTGCCACTAAGGTGCTTCACATCGTTTCCGTTTAGAGATATAATGTGGTTACCCGTGTAACCGCTGTCCCGTTTTCATAATTCTGCTATACATTAACTAGGTCATTGTATTTACACTACATTTATATATTTCTAGTGGTGCCAGTAGAAAATTTACCTTTACATACACAATATTTACATTTTCCAAACATTTGAATAAATAATATTCCCAATTTATCATGTAAAAACAGCGAAACCTTTTGAAAAAGGGTCAGATTGTATAAAGTAGGCCCACTGACTCTTCTCAGTACCTCATTTCCCACAATGCTCCGCCCTGTGACGTCCTTGTTGTCTTTGCGGTCAGCTGATCCAAAAGAAGTCGCCGATGGAAACGTAACGAACCTTGAAAGCTGTCGTACACTAAAGTAGCTTAACTAACGAGATAGCTGCAGGAAGAATAGCTCCTCATTGACCTCCGTTTATCGGAAAATGTGTGCTTTTTATTAGTTAGTTTAATGCTACGAGTTGAACGGCTTCACGCTGTGAGTGAACGTTAGATAACTTATGCAACAGCTCTCAACTTGTGCAGCTAGCTAACGTAAGTGAATGGGTAGATAATACACCTGTGATGGTCTTGAGTCCTTTAAAATAACTGAGGAGAAGGCTGAGATGGAAGACTGCGGTTGGGAGGGCACGATAGAAACACCTGAGCTGCCTCTGGAGGTAAATACCTGTTTTTTTTTTGTCAATGAAAGATTAACATTGAGCTAGCACACACTTTCTCCTTGTTTACATAAACAGAATGGGAGCTGCCAGTAGTCACAGCCACAGTGAGAGTCCACTCCTTGTGGATTGGCACGTATCATCCTACACTGTTCTTGTCAAAGGACATTATGTTTTTCAGCTATGCAATATGCTGTCATTTGAGGTGATAAAATGGTTTCAGGTAACACTGACAAGGTTTTTTTTTTCATTTCCTGGATCAATAAACCTTGGTATAATCTAATGCTGTATTTCTGTCTTTTGTTACAGATCATAGTTTACATTTTGAGCTTTCTTCATGCTTCGGACAGGAAGGAAGCTTCAATGGTCTGCCGCAGATGGTACAATGCCAGTCAGGACCTGCGCTTTCAGGTAATTTGCTTTGTGGGTGAAAGTGAGTTGCACATTTGGTTGACTTATTTAAAGTGGCTGTGGGAACTGCAAGAGTAAGTAAGCTTGAAGGCAAAGTTAACCCCACCTCTCCCTTTGTCTGTGTCTGTTTGTGCAGAAGAGCGTCACCTTTCGCATACCAGCTTCAGCCTCATCTCTTCAGCTGATCCGGGGTCTGGGCAGAAAGTCACACTGCAGTCTGATCATCAGCCAGCTGGATGGGTTCAGTTTATCCAGATCACTGCTTCTGGAGGTGCAGTATGGTGTTCTGATGAAAAGCACTTCACAACTTGGGTTATCATGAGTGGGGATGGGTCCTCAGGTTTTTTCATACCTGGAGATGAAAGCTTAGAAAATGGCGAGACACTAGCAGAAACAATGGCTTTAATTGTTGAAAATGTTCTTGTATAATGTTCTAATTGGAAAAACATAAACTTAAGAATTAATTAAAGCAAGCACATCACTAAAGAACACCTTGGGCTCCCTTATAGGCCCAATTTATTATTTTTTTAATGGTACATCAAAGTCAAACAGTAGAAAAAACTTAGAGCATATCTTAAATTGGTGATTAAACATGTCTTTACCGTCCCAGAGCTCTGTTGTTGTTGTCTTGTAGAAATTATACTGATACTGTCTTGTGAAGACCTAGTTGATAATTTTGGTTATTTGCGTTTTCACTTCAAATGATCACACGCTTCTTTGTTAGTTCTGAGAATTCTGCGCCTCAAGGGCATATAAAGCCCTTTGAAAGAAATGTTAGGCAAACCTAAAGTTAAGTGGATATTACTCAAGACCAAGATTGTGATCAGCTACAGTATGACTAGCCTCTCTTTTCTATTCCCTTATTCTAGTCTTTTGTAGTAATAGCCAGGAACAAAAAGTTTTTTTTTTAAAAGCATACCTATATTGTCTTGAGTCTTTGTTTGTTATCACTCTTATCATGTTAATTTCCCGTCATATGACCAGCTTGTAGTACAGTTATTTGAAGACACGCCATGGTCCAAAGTTCAGAGCAGCAGTGGGAGTTTCTTCAAAATTCCCCCTCATAATTCTTGACACACTATCTGCATGCATATATATATTTATATATAAATATACATATATGTGGACATGCAAGCATCAAATTACCCAATAGAAACAAAGCTGTAGAACCTTAGCTGTTGCCTAGAGTTATAAGTAAAAAGATAAATCTAATTGACCAGTGTTTAAACAGACTTAGCATGTCTGTGTTTGGATTACTGATTATTATATTAAGACATTTGGTGATGCCTTAAAACTGGCATATTATCCATATGTCAGTTTTTAAGACTTGGAGACAGCAGAGAGTAAATAAGACTGCAGGGCTCATTCCTGCTTTGTTCTCCTGTTACCTGTGTCTCACTAATGTTTCCTTTGTTTAACCCGCTTCTTTCTCATTTCTTTAAATTTACATAATTTCTTCTTTCTGTCCTCCTTGATCTATGATCATCTCTGCTACCTTTGTCTTTCCCCCTCTACAGGTGGGTCTGTATTTGGGCTCGAAGCTCGAGAGCTTGGCCCTGCCTGGCAGCAGTTTAACAGAGGCCTCTCTGCTGGCCCTCCTCCCTCGCCTTACCTCCCTCCGCAGGCTGGACCTCAGAGGCTTGGACAGCCTCTTCATGTCTGGTGCTTTTCTTTCCAGGGAGGAGCACAGACAGCAGGTATTTGTTACGTAATAATGACAACAGCAACATTTTTTTTTACCATGTGAATATTTGTTGAAGTAGTTTTTTTTTTGTTGTTGTTTTTCTTTAGGTAAGTGACTGAACAATAGACATGAAAATGTTAACAATGGGACCAAAGTCAATTTGGCCATAAACCAAGATTAGCATTTCCCTTTGTTTGTAGTCCTCTTAGGAGAGAAGGGCAAGTGCAGTGATTGTAAATGTAAACATTAGGATGACTAATGGGCATTCTGGATCAGAATTATAATAAATAAATGTAACTTGTCCAAAAGTTCCCATTGGAAAGTTTATATTGTTCCTGTGTTTTCTTAGTGTACTGTTTTTTCCACCTGTAGAGATGGTACAAATTCAGATCAAATTCCATCTTCTTGTTTCAGGTCAGGTCAGCTCTGTCCGGTTTGGAGGAGCTGGACCTGTCTGATCTGCGCTATCTCTCTGACCTCACCTTCAATCGGCTCACTGGCTGCACCCCCCGCCTCCGCCGCCTCTCTCTGGCTGGCTGCCATATTGCTTTTGAGTTCGACCCATATCGAGGATGCCCAGTGGGAGCCGTTCAGGATTCCTCAGCCATGCTGTCTTTGAGGAACTTGCGGAAGTTGTTAACAGAGCAGAAATCCACCCTTGTAGCTCTGGACCTCAGCAGAACCTCCATCACCCCTGAGTCACTACGCACTATTGCACAGGTCAGGATAACCAATGTCCCTACATCAGCTTTTGTATTTCTGAATCATTGATCCAGAATTTTTTAATGACTACACCATGTCTTTCTACTGCTGTCAAAAGAAACACTTTCAATTGTTAAACCTTGCAGAAGACACATTTTGTAGGATTTTTAGAGTTTTTTAGAGTTGGGTGGGTTTTTTTAAAATTTCTTGATATTGCATTCCAGGTTCAGGATTTGGTTTTGGAGGAACTGTGTCTGCATGGCTGTAAGGAGCTGACTGACTACTCAGTGGAGGTTTTGGTTAAGCACCAGCCGAGCCTCCGGAAACTGGATATTAGTGCCTGTACTGAGCTGACCAACAGGTCTGTAGAGGCTGTAACACGGGGCCTGAAGACACTGACACACCTCTCCTTGTCCCGTGACTGGAGGATCACTGAAAAAGGTGCCAGTGTGTGTAATTTTTTATTTTTTTTTACCTACTCTATAAACCTGATGATAAATTAGTAAATTTAAAAAACTAGAAGTCCAATGCCTTGCTTAGAAACCACCAGACACCGCTGTGTTTATCATTTAGAGGTGAGTTCTACTTAACTCTAAATGGCTTCATCAGTAGTGGAACTGCAATGCCCACTGGAACGTGAGCATTCAAATCAGCTTCCTTGCTTCCTTCCTGTCTTCACAAATCTGTTGATAGCATCACTGCGCTCAGCAAATCTTCTTGAGTGTTGAATTGTTGAATTATGAAATATTCTCGTGCGATTGTCTCATTGAAGAAAAGCTCTTAATTTAAAAGGTTCAGATGAGAATTTGGGCCTTAAAACTTATGCAAGAGCAAAAGTCAAGGGTTACCAAATATTTAAGGACTCATCCAAAACCACAGATACCACAACATAAAAATCCTACCAGTGTTTTTGAAATAACTGGTCATTAAATAAGGTGTTTGTGAAGGACAAGGTTGACTCAGAGGTTACTGGAGTCTTCAGGAATCATTCTGTGGGAAACATGAATCATGTGCATGCACATCCTGATCACAACTACTATTTACAGTTAAATATAGAGGAACTAATACTTAAATTACTTTGATAAATACATTTATATTAACAATAATAGTGAACTTTGTGTAATGTGAGAGAAGTTGCCTTCGGGAAAAAAAAACACAGAGAATTATCATGCAAAACTGCACTTCATCTCAGCCTTCAGAAAGATTTAGTCTGTTTTAATTTTATTGGCTGCAGAAGTTCCCTCTAATTAGCTTAATACTGCAGCCACAGCATGTGACTCATTTTAGTGCTAAAAGCTTCACAATCACACTACACACTACAACTCACCCAGACAGCATACAGACGGTTAGCAACCAGCCAGTAAGCCACAATTTACTAACCTCTATTTACCTTATAAAATGATGAGAGATCAGATTTGTTTACAACTGAGCTTACTGCCCCTAAGTGGCCAAAGAAAGAAATGTGGGCTTAAGGTTTGTTAAATGGTGAAATATTTTCCTGTTTCACATGCTCTGTGCGTACAGTCTACCTCAGTATCTGTCTGCTACCAAACGTGTTAAAGTGTTCATTTCCCCCTCCACAGGCCTTGCTGACCTTCTGTCCGTGCCGTCCCTGAGGAGTCTGGATCTGTCTGAGTGTCTGCACATCAGTGGAACAGAGATAGTGAAAGGCTTGATGGGATCAACTGCTGCCAGAGCACAGCTGGAGACACTCAGCCTCAAGAGCTGCACCTACATTAAAGTTGGTCACTGTGTTTGTACAGTATGTGTGTGTGTTTACGTGAATAAATATGTCTGTGTTAAAAATACTGAAAAAAAAAACTGCTTCTCCCTTTCCTCTCTCGCCACAGGATCTTGCTGTTTTCTCTCTAACCCAGCTTCTTGGGGACACTCTGCGTGAGCTTGACTTGACGTCGTGTGTCAATGTGACTGATCTGTCTGTGCGCTCCATCGCCACCTACCTGCAGAGGCTGGTAGTTCTGCGGCTCGGCTGGTGTAAAGAAGTGACAGACTGGGGGCTGCTGGGAATAGTGGAAACAACTGAATGTGAGCCTGACCAAATGGTGAGAACCACTGATGTGTGCAGGTTGTAAGAAGGGTAGTGAATAGCTTT
>JAPZDZ010000023.1:1088239-1102618 GCA_029783805.1 Acanthurus tennentii | reverse complement strand
CCTCGTTTGCCGTTTGAGGAGCGACCCAAGCTGGTGACGCAGAATGACCTGGAGCAGTTTCATCAGCGAGCTGGAGCTTCACTTTTAGCCCTCAACAGGCTGCAGGAGCTAGACCTCTCTGCCTGTCTCAAACTCACTGACAGCAGCATCACACAGGTGGGAGACTGAGAGGAAGGGAATTGTTTCAGTTTGTTGCAGGAATGTAGAATATTAAAAAAAAAAAAAAAACTAAAGTCAGGAGTCAACACTGTTTCTCCTCCCCTCTCCTCAGGTGGTGCGCTACCCAGACCTTCACCGTCTGTCTCTCTCCATGCTGCCGGACATCACTGATGCCAGCTTGGCGTCGGTAGCCAGGCACTGCCGCAGCCTGACCAGCCTGGCCCTCAGCCACTGCCCGGGAATCAGTGACCGCGGAGTGGCACAGGCTGCACCATACCTACGCAGACTGCAGCATCTCTACCTCTCCTGTTGTAATAACATCACTGACAGGTGAGTGACATGCAACTCTACATCTCCTGCTATTTGTAGTGTTAGATTAAAGATGAATTCCTAATGTCTTGGATCTTTATATCCTCCAGATCCTTGTTCCTCCTTGTTCAACACTGTAACCGTCTGCGGACACTTGACATCTCAAGGTGCAAAAACATCTCCATAATGACTGTGGACTTCCTGCAATCACAGCTGCCCTTCTTGGAAAATGTCCACTACAAATGTATAGGTGGGGCTGATCTCACCCTCGCACTGTAGTTGTAACTGGACCTTTTTTTTTTTTAACAGAAACTGCTGACCAAAGCCTGCTCCGTCAGTGGAGCTTTTGCACATTTCCACAATTTGCACAGAAACAGTAGGAAATGTTGAAAAGTTGTCAGTTTACAGTGGGAGCTACTGCAAAATCACCAATATGTCATTCGATATTTTAAGTAGTGTTTAGAAAGTCTTTTCAAGAAGGGGCAGGTACCTCTTGTATGTAACGAATCTAGACAGACAGCTTGTCTGGTAACCATTCCTGTTTCCGTGACCGAACTAACCAAACATGGCTGACAAAATTGTATTAACCAATCACATTCAAAGATCATTAACTGTGGAGTCTAAGGGGAAAAGTTTGGATATAATGTTTATGTTTATTTTTATTTGATGCATCATCAGTGAGGTCAGAGATTTAATCAAAGACCTTTTATAGTGGTTTTTTGAGTACAATTTTTTTTATCTCAAATCAAGAGAAATGCTGAGAAGTGCAACAAAGTGCTGGTAGGCAAAGAGGAAAATATTTTTTACAGGGTCTCTTAAAATCTGAATGTTAACTATCGGTGGCAGAAGTCACCCAGACCAGTGAAACAGTATCTCAGAAGACATTTAAATCACTGGGGGTCAGGCAAAAAATTAAAATGACTGAAGCTGCTTCATAAGAAATCATTGAGATTAAAAGTGGATTTCAATTAATGTTTAATAATGTGATCAGGTATTTGATAGTTTAAAAATAATGACTGAATGATTAAAAGATAGGCTTAGGACTAATTTATTCCCTACAGTTTAGTATGTCACAAAGAAAAGGCTTTTAAGAAAAAAATCCAGGTAAGGACGAGTGTGAGCATTTAAACAAAGTCTTTTAGAGCTCAAGACTAAAGAAACTCAGAATGTCATGTACTTAAACCACATAACGTTGAGATATTTTTTAAAATGAGTACTGTACCACTACAGAATAAGAAAAGTTTGAATATGAGGTGAAATAGTGGTCTTCAATTAGTTCCTCAGTTTAAACTCATTACACCAAAGCCAAAGGTAAATAATGAAAATGTTTTATATTATCTTGTTTTTTTAAAAGAGATGAAGATTTTTTTGCATTTTTTTTTGAAAATCATCTTTTCCTTTAGAAGACATCATCAGTGTTCACAACTGCTGCAAGAGTACTTAATATTTTTAGTTATTTAAGAATTCACTGGATAAATCCACAATATTTTTCATGTTGAACATCTATGATTATGGACTGTTATTACTGGACATTACAAGCTTAAAATAAGAGCCAGTTTCAAAAACAACTTGAATTCATTTGCCCTTTTGTTGTCTTGGACCACCACTGCAGCCTAATAAGAAAAGAGATGTCAGTTGATGCTGTATGTAGACAATTAAAAAAGTTTGAACTGTTGTAACACTGAATGAATCTCTGACAGAGAAAAACCTTGTTGACTGTAAAGATAAAAAAAAAAATCAGGAACAAAAAACCACTCTTGTTTTTCCTTATTATAAACCAAACTGTTTATTCATGTGAAGTCACCCAAAGCACATGATTCAAAGAGGATGTTATCTCAGAGGGTTGGGTGTCGGGAATGCACTGCAGAGGACAGTCATGTCTGTGCTCAAAATGAAAGAACCCGATGCAAAATGGCAAAAGGCAGAAAAACACTCAAACACACCGTGATAAACTGTAAACCTGTGTCAGCAGGCAGCAGCAGTGAGCATGTCACCTCCATCATAATACTTTAAAGTACCTTTAATATAAAAAAAAAAGATCAGTTTTTATGTTAATCCAGGATTTGATACAGTTTAAAATCACTGATTGCATAGTGTACCATTCGGATTTACTGGGATGATTGCTGGTATAAAACTTGTTAAAAGGATTTCTTGGCACTAAACTGTTGATTTTGCCAATGGGACATACAACTGCCTACTGTTAAAAACCATAATATTAAAAATTATCAAATCAAGTTGTACTGAGCTTTGAGAGCATCTCTGCTCAGCAGTTATCATATGGACTCACTCGGGTCCATACAACAGTGAGTACCTGCTGGTATACTTAAGCAAAATACTGTCCAGACTGAAAACACACTGTGTTGTTCATATGTTTGGAATAAGTCCATCATGTACCTCATTATGGGAAAGCACTCCTTTCTAATTAATGCCCATTTTGAAAAAGCATCTACCGCGCAGCCTTAACTGGTAATAAACCTCCTTGCACACAGGAATACTCCATGCTTCTTACATAGTCTAAGATATATTCAGAAAGATAAAATGAATACAAAATAAAATTAAAGTACCATTACTAAAGAGGATCTTCGCATTTTTGCGAGTTCCTCATATTTGAAGAGCTGCGTTGATGCTCAGACAGCAGAGGAGGAGGACTTATGAATGTGGAAAAGACGTGAAAAGAAACTCTCTCCAAGATAAGCAGTGACAGTGTGAGGCATTAGTACCATCGATAGCCATTTGGTTGCAGTTCACAGCCTGAACCAGTCAGTTTCCGCAGGTATTCCCCTTTTCATTCACTTGGATGTAGAAGACCACAGAGGAAGAATCTAATGTCAGGGTTATAAATTTGTTAAATGATGAAGTGCATGAATGCACGAGTCAGCTCTCACCACACACATCTTTCAGACATAAACGCACACACACACATAGATATATATATATATATAAACTGTATTTACACATTCACACATCCATTGCACGCTGGCCAATGTGCTCACTCTACTGCTCAGTCTGACTGAAATCGTAGCAGAAATTGTAGTTGCTCGGTGGTTTGGGGATGACTGGCGCGCTGTCAGGGATGGGAACGTTTTCGAGGTCCAGGAGGCGAAGCTTAATCTCCATAGAGAGGAGGATCTCCAGCTCGCTGCGCATGGATTCACTACTCATCTCCCGGCCCAGGAGGACGCTCAGTCCATCTGTCCACAGGCAGAACTAACAGAGAGGGAGCCTCTTAGTATTCTGTTCATAGTCTTATGGTAAATTATACTGCACACAGGAGAGTGGAAACTGTGATGAAAAGGGAAATGTTCTGGAAAATTATGGGGAAGAGTTAAGAGCAAGACTCACATCAGTTCTGGAGGGGGCGATGAAGTTCAGGCTGTACTCTTCTACATCATATGTGATGCTAAATGCCAGATCCAGCACCTCCTGCAGTACAGATACAAACACAGGAAAGTGTCAACTGATGGGAGGTGAACACAAGCAGAATCTGAAAAGACAAGGAGTGCGGCCAACCTTGTTTTGTTTGCCTTTGTTCTCTTTCATGTGAGGACAGTCTTTTCCTGTCAGCAAACCTTTTATATCTGCTACTGGAACTGAGGGACAGAAGAAGAGTCACAGACAGAAAGATTAAGTTGATTTCATTAAAATTAATGAATCAGAAATTAAACAATTTTTGTGAAATTTTTTGTGTCCGCTTTATCTGAATACAGATAAGAAGTGAATCTTTCCATATCTCAAGCTGCAGCCCAGCTTCAACTTACTCTTTTCTTGCAGTGTTTCGATTGGTGGGTTGTCCATGTCATCTTCCACGTCACCATAGTGAAGCATTTTGTGATTGGGTGACAAGCGGCAGTACCACAGTTTATCTGAGGAAATCAGACAATCCCAGCCATCAGCCAAGTAAAAAAACAAAACAAAAAAACAATGAACTGTTTTTAAGGATACGTGTGTGTTTGTGTGTGGGGGCTGTCTCACCCTGTCTGCGTCGGCTACTAATCTTCCTGAACATTGTTCCTTGACACAGCCGGTTGAGTCTCTGCTGGCGGATCAGCTCAAGCAGCTCTGGCTTCAGCCGCTCTTTGAGCTCACTGGAAAGGGAGGCAAACGACAAGATGTTTTAAAATGCTACATCACATGTTCATAGCATCCCCTTTATGTTGCTGAAAAGGTTGCAAACTCACATCTAACAGCAATTAACGACAAAAAAAAAATGATGAAAACAAGACATTAAAGGTAAACAAACACAACACCATTGCTAGGACAACCTTTGACATTCAAGCAAAAGTTTTTTTTTCTCCACTGCTGAATTACAGCACGGATGGCGCTTTTTCAGACAATAAACTGCGTGAATGATCCCTTTAATCTGGCAGCAACATGCTGTTACACTCAGTGTTTAGTGACAAACAGTAGCATAATAAACAGCAGTATGGCTGCTGACCTGTCAGCTGCTTCCATAGGGGTGGAAACTATCTGGTGTCATCAATAGTGCAGCTGATCAGGTTGTGCTACAGACACTGTGATGCTTTTTTTTCTTTTACATTTACATAAACTGACTTAAATGACCAAAATCACAACCCAATAAATGTTTTCTGTTGGGTCATGGAGTGAAGAGAGCTGCTTTAAGGGGCTCAAAAAATTAAAAGGAACCAAAAGTGTGAATCACAGGGCAATTAAACCAAAATACACAAAGGCTGATCAGTTCTGCACCACAGATACGTGAATTTTTAATACTTAACTTAGCTGGTATTTGCAGTAAATATAATTTTAACTTAATTTAATTTCAAAAAGCAAAACAATTAGTTCTAATGTTACTGTCTAGTCTGGGGGTCTTTCTTTGAAGTGATTTGGTTTTCTTTCATATAGACACTGATCTTCAGGTTCTTCTGTACAAGATGTTGCAAAGATAATTCGTTAGCATCCAGCTACTCACAGTACGGGTGGAGCGAGTGTCTCTTCTTGGTGCAGCCGTTCTGTCTGCCGCAGTTTGAGGATCTCGCTGTAGTTGAGAGCATTGACCTTGTTCTTGAAGAGCTCCAGGGAGGTCGGCTTGCTGGACAACGTCCTGGTGATCTGCTCCCTCACCACCTGCATCACCTGGGGGACAAAGACGTGGACACAAGTTTGTTGACTTGACTTCATATCTGGGTTGTGTAATGGGCTGTCTGAGTCGCACAGACAGACACACGCACTGTAAGATGTGGTTGCAAAAGTTCTGATTTATTCCATCAATCATGCTGCTCCCATAAATGCTCATGTTTGCAGAAGCTCAGGCAAACTTCTGCTTTGTGTGCAGCCATGTTTCAGCCAATAAGGAGCGAGCTTACTCAATTAAGAGCACACAGCAAGAACACAGCCGTGACCAAGAAAGGAAGAATGTAGCTCTGACCGACAAATTTACAGTTACATAAATGTCATTTTGGTTGACAATAGAAAAGACCCTTATCATTTATTACCTATGACCTTTAAAACCTGGAAGTTTTGATCTGTTTACTCTATTTGACTTTAACATGGTTCATTGATGGATGGATAATAAATAAAACCTGCTGACAAAGAAAGAGCACTTCACTTCCTCTACTCCACTCTTTTGTTCTGGTTCTTCTTAATCACTCGCCTCTGATTCTTTCATGTATTCTTTTATCTACTTCTGCTACCAGTTTTATGTTAATGAGTAAACTCCCGCTGGTTCACACTGTTAAATCCCATAGCCAGACATTGATCAGTGCCCTCTTTATCAACCCAGTTATCTGCTAAATCCACTTGAAACCCTCACACCTACCATAATGACTTAAATCATGAATTAAATCAGTGATCATCATTGCAGGAGGTTTTTAACCCCTGTGAAAGAATCAAATACACATTTAACCTATAAACTAATTTTTAAACAAGATTTTACTGCTGTAGCACTGACTCAGCGTTTGCTATGATTGTGTGTGTTTGTGTGTGTGTATTCTGCATGACTTGTTTAATGAAGCTCACACAGGGGGACAGAGGGTGACCCCGACTACCCTGAAAGAAGAGTTCAGGGCAGTTGGCCAAACAGTGGCATGTGTGTAAAATCTATAGCTCCCCCTCAGTATATGTGCCTCAGTTGTAAATTGAGGAAAATCCATATAAAAAATCTATAGCCCTACAAGCTGCCAACTCCAGCACTATATGTCCAGCAGTGGCTTCTCTGACCCCCACTCTGCTGACCTAGATCATTCCTGTTCACACCCAGTTTGACCGACTGTGAAATCTCTGTGCTGTGATACAAATAACTGTTTGCTACACAAAGTATCTGCTAACAAGCAATCCACACACATTCAAACAAAGCAGAAAGCTCAGTCCCACAGCAATTTGATAGCACTTGTTACCATCCGACAAGCGTTTTAATGTGACTGATCAGACAGCCGATAATGACAGAGTCTGTCCGTCTGGCAGCAGTGGATGTGCAGACGGTGAAATCTGAACGGTTATTCCAGATTCTGTTAACATGCCGGGACACAAAACAAGCGACTAGAGTTTCACACTGTGACTCCCTGCTCAGGCCCCCTGAGCCAAAATAACCTCACTGTTTCACATGAAACACCAGACATCCTCCTCACACTGTTATGTCATCTTAACTCTCGTGCTATAAATCATATCTAGTTTTAAGTGCCGCCTTCCTAACTCTTCAGTTGGGATACAGAAGAAAAATTGACTCTGTCTACACCAGAAATATTTGATATTGACTGGCCAACTAAACACATAAATAACAATCTACCAAACACACAATTCAACTAAAAAAATAACACTTAAGACAATCTTACCTCCATCTTTGTTTTTTCAAGTTGACTATCTGGATAAATATATTAAATCCAACCTCGGCAACGTCAACAATCAGAGAAAAGTGACGGGATGCCGAGTGGTGAATGCGCGCGCAAGAGAGGGAGAGATCACCTAGATGACAGGAGAGGTGCAGGCCTGTGGGTGTTTTGTAAACAGACACCCTGATACTCTCACACACATGCACATACCCCCCACCCACTGCCCCCGTCACTTAGCCAAACTGGCCAATAGGATCCATGAATGGCAGCTGTCCCTGTTCCCTAAAACCCTGCAGCATGTGCATGTATGCTAGATGTGTTTGTGTGTGTGTGTGTGGGTGTGTGTGTGTGTGTGCTTGTAGAGGATAACCTTCATACATTATCGAGCTACACAAATAAATTCACATGATTGGATAGAAGGAGTGTGTGTGTGTGGGTGTGTCTGTGGAGCAGCGTAACACGCACAAACACAAATACCTCCCATTTATTCTCAAAGAAGGAAAATCTAAATTCATTCGCATACACCACTCCACTTCACTTTTTTAAAAGATTCTGTTTTCTTTCAACCCAGCCTTTCTCTCTCTCTCTCTTATTTCATCCAGATGTTTTACGTTCCTTCTGTTGTTGTTCAATTACGACTCATGCCCCGTGCCCTTTGTTTTCCTCATTTCCTTCTCCCTCTGTTTCTGCCGCCCACCACGCTTCTCTTTGTCCACCTAATGCCCCTTTGTCCTTGCCCCAAAGCACCCTGGGTAGGGGACCATAGGCAAAAACAAAAGGTTGGTCTGCTGGCCTGGCGCTCAAAACACTGGTCCTGTCCTAAAAGGTCAAAAGGTCACTGAGCTTTATTACTGTCAGGAGAGCACTTTGCAGCTGACTGACGGCTGTGTTTGAGGCTCAGGACAAAAGCTCTGCCGCTCTTCTTTCAGGATGACTGGATGCTTAATATTTCCCAGAGACAAGACCCTGCTGCTAAAGGCTGTGCTCAGCCTATTCTCATGGTACCAATACTACATTGTAGTTGTAGGTTCACTGAGTGTTCATAAATGCAGGGTTAACTCTTAACTGAGGGGGTTTGGGATGGTTAGAATCAGAATAAGTCTTAACAAAGAAACAAACGTTCAAACCGACACAAATTCACCATCAAAACTCTTTTAAGTTTAACTCTGTTGTCTCTAGAGGAGCTCGGCCTTTGTTTGGTTATTTATTAGTTTGAAGACCTTTATAGTTTACTCAGATACCTCAGAGTGACCTCAGTTTTATACACAATATAAGATGTTACTGTGTAAGAATGGTCACAAAATTAGGTAATAAATTACTGCTTTTGCTGCTGAGTTCCTGACAAACAAACATCGTGCATTTAAGAAGTGAAACAGAGGGTGGACATCAGGCAATGAACAAATTTCAACATTACTTCATCATTTATGGAAGTGTTTCTGTGGTTGGGACTGTCCAACATAACAGCAGATGACCGCAACTAAGTCCAAGTGCGCAACGGGAGGCACAGCGTTGCCATGTTACACGATTTGTTTGCAAGATTTGTAAAACACAGGCTTGTTCGGGTCAGGCTGGGCTTGGATCTTAAATATCCTGTGTCTTCTTTCAGGCACACAGCTATGACTGCCACGCTACTAAGCCAATGCTGGACCAGCAGTTCATCTGTTGAAATCCCCCTTACATGGCCTAATAGTTCTTGCCAGGCCTATGAAGACAGTCATGCCGCACCGCACCAAAAATGAAAAAATGACAGCATACCTTGTCAAAGTCCTCCTGTGTGGCTCTCATCTCCTTCCAGGTCTTGTTGAGCAGCTGAATGCAGACACAGAAAAGCTCCTCCATCAGCCGATCCTGACTGAAGAAGATGGGGTGGTAGTCAGAACCCGTCTCTGAGGCTGTTAAAGGAAAAGGACGGACAAAAGCAACATAAAGATTAGTCTGTGTGTCCAGGGGGTATAGACAGAGTTAGTACACAAACAGGTTACAAGTCAACCTACGAGGTTCTCCAATACGAAGGATTTCACAAAGGATGAGTGTGAGCTGGATGCTGCTCCTGGCAAAGGGACACTCGTGTTTGTCTTCCCTGCTGCTGTTCTCCAGGACAAACTGGGAAAGGGAGACAGTTTTGTTTTGTATTGTAAGCATGACATAAGAAACTTGGTAAAAACGGAAGACTTTGTCATTGAGCTTAGATAGGCAAGACATGACATTATGCAATTTTACAACAGTTAATTTACATTGGTACTTTTTATCATGCAGTGACTGAAACCTATATACAGTCCTGCTTTTAAATAAGTTGAGTTGATGCATAAAATGTCAATAAAAACAGGATGCAGGCTTTTGCAAACAGATGGACGGCAGTTTTACAAAGTGTTGTTGAGTCCTTGCAGTAACATCCTTCACATGATCATTCATAAAGTGGTGAACACATCCAGTCCTGCTTGAGAACGACTGAGACGCTCAAGTATGTTCCCCTTCATTTTACCTAATCATGATACTGTCACCTGTTACAGTGAACCTGATTACCTTTGGAATTATAAATAGGTGTATTTTTGTATTTTAGTCAGGGGGGCAGCTGAGGTCAGTGACTCATTGCTTACAAAGGTTGACATCAGATAACTGTGATATTGACAAGTAAAAAGAAATATTTTTATGTGCGACATATATGGTTTTATTTGGAGAACTCAAAATTGTCAAACAGCAGGAAAACAAAGCTCACCCTGCTGTAGGCGTCAGGATAACGTGTTGCAAAATAAAACATAGTGTCCAAAGCTAGAAGACCAGGAGGCGTTCGCACCAAGTCCTGACCAGGGTTACTGTTGTTCTGAAAGGAAACAGTCAAAGACAACTTTAGCCAGAGTAATATGGATAACAAGTGTATATTATAAATCATGAAAGAAAACAGGAATATTATGGAATAACTTCTGATGGCAGCTGCTTACAGAGAAACCTAATTTCTTGAACTCTTTGGCGCAGAGCGAGCGCCTCCTCTCATGGCTCAAACTGTTCTCGCTCTCTGTCTCAAATGCAGCCTGACGCAAACCATGAAGGATTTCTCTGTGCTCCTGGAGTGACAGCGAGGACAGGCAGAAAAAAGGCAGATGTTTACAACAGAGATAGGTGTTAAAAGGACATCTTTGACTGGTCTCAATATCTCAGACTGTAATTTTGTTGAACCAAAGTGTAACTAGGCCAGACTCAGCAGACAGGTTGAACTGGCTGTCTGAAAAGTAGCAGATCAAGAGCCAGCCTTCATTCCTCTGCTGCTGGAAGTGGATGGCTGGCATTTAATTTGTTGTAGTGTCTGGCTGCATATCAATCTTATCCAACACATTGCTGCTCATTTGTTGTTGTTTGTATGATGGCAGAGTTTAGAAGTTATTCACTAAAACACTATAACACTATAACAGTCAGGGTAATCAGGGTAATAATTAAACAAAAAAATGTGTTTTAGGTTTTTAGCCACTGCCATGCACAAATTTCTGAGATTTCTAATGTTATATTTCACCTGGCTATAACAGTCCAGAGGCGTCTTCATGCGAGGCTCCAGATGGTTCAAGGTTACTGACTGTAGGACATAGAGGTAGTGGGCCATCTCGTCCTGGACTGAACCAGAACTGTGGATGATGTTCTGCAACAAAATGTACAGTGTTGCTCATAAATTGTTGGTTTATTCGTATTCCACTGCACAACAATGAAGTCTTCTTTCATCATATTATCACTGAGATGTGAAATGTGAATGAAAATGGGAGATAATTTACTTTATAAATGTATTGCCGAAGGTTCTTCTTATTCAGGAATGCAAACATGTCCTGGGGAAGAAAAGATAAGGAAGGGGAGAACAAAATGAGCACAAGTTAAAAAAAAAAAGTTTTTTGTGGTGCAATGACATGTTTCTACCATGGGACGGCAATATAGAGTCAGTAACTGATTACTGGGTGGTAGGTGTTAATGTGAGACTTTGACCTCTGTGACGAAACCATCACTTGCTGGTACATGCATCTCTAACCCAACCTCTTTTTGTTCGGGACTAATTTGCTGATAAAAGAAGGGAGGATTTGTTGGCCTACTGTAAAAGTGAGAATGTGGGTGTGTGTGTGTGTGTGTGTGAGTAACAAAGCAGGACTGAGAGAAAGGAGACGGAGGCCTGAATGAGGGAACTGTGTCTGTACAATCAGAGAGGAGCAGAAACAGAGAGGGAGAAAGCCTCCCCTGTCTGCAGAATAGCTGAATTGACCGCACAGAATGAGATAGATGGGTCATTTTTAGCTGTCTGTAGGAAGTGGTGACTGCAGGATTCTAACTCGCATGAACAGTAGCCTGCTGGTATAATTAAACACCCTCCACCCCATTGCACATGCATGCTACTCACAGCTCGCAATACAAAAACTTCATATTAGTTCATAAATGCACCGCAGTAGAGAACTGAGGTGACAAAATGGAAAACATCAGCAAACTTAAGGCATGCACGGTGCCAAGTACTGATTTCCAGCTCTGTCTGGAAGTATCAGATATTCAGAATCCCTAAAACAAACCAAATACCTGCTATGAGAACAGCTATGAGAAGAGGAAGTTATCAAAAAGTGCGTTAGACAGTGAGTAACAGACGGCAGCAGCACCTGTCTGTCTGAGTCCCCTGCTGTTTGTAGAAGAGCCATAAGCAGGGCCATGGCTTTGGTCTGTATTTGCTGGTTCGTCCTGAAACAGGTCAGAGAGGGGTTAGGGTTAGGTGTGAGACGAACACACATTTTAAATGTTTTAGAGGGACAAGAGGCTGAGGTTTATGGATGATTCAACTCCAAAATCAATACATTATGTCTGAGTAATTCTAGTTTAATAAATAGCAGAAACAGCAGAGCGTGGTATTATGAGAACTAGTGTTTTACATGTTTAAAAACTTCCTGTTACAGAGAGTGCTGCTATTAATGATCTCCCCACCCTGCTGCCCCACCCATGTCACTCTGACAGAATTTGTTTTCATTTTGAGTGAACATGAGTAGATCATCTTGGCGGAAATAGTTATAATATTTATCATTAACTAAATTTATGCCTAGAATAAGATAGAATTACTTTCAAAAAGGTGAAAGACACAGTACAATTCAAGAAAAATACATTCATACATTAAGCAAGTGTGGCAGCTCACATTTTGAGTTAAGATCAAGATTGGCTTCTTTGAGTCAGTCCATGTCTGTCTGTTACTTACACCTGCAGGTGAGCGATGAGCCTCTCCATGGTGACTTCATGTTTGACCTGCAAGAAGAGGCTGTGGCTGCTAAGCACCATGCTCTCCAGAATGTCCAAGGACACCTGCTGTATTGATGCATCGGTCGGCTTGGCATTGACAAAGCTGGCAATCTGAAAGGAAAAAGGAGGAAGGAAGGAAACGACGGAAACACAGTGGTAACAGTAAGCAAGAGTGCAGCTTGAGTGATTGAAAAATAATCTGTAATGAAACAGATGAGCAGAAATTGGCAGATACGGCACCTTCTTGATGAAGATAGATGAGAGGTTCTCCCAGGAAACTATGCCGTGATCCATGAGTTCCATGAAGCCTGTCAGTGTGTGGGTCATGATCACATTACTCCTAATAGACACAGACAAAGAGAAATATTTTGTTCATTTAAACAAAAAAACACAGGCAAATATATAGCATTTAAACAGACCAGACTGTGTGTGTGTAATTCTTTCTGTAAGATAGTAACTATTTTGTAAGTTTTAAGTGTAAAAATTTCCATTAGGTGACACAGCACTCGCGATGCAGCTCACTTTGCCTGCCTCAGATGCTACAGTTTAGTTTTTCAACATTATCCATGATTCTAGAAACATTAACTTAAAATAAACTAACATGCTTTGAATAAATTTGAAGAGAATCAAGAGCAACTGGGAGGAAACACAAATTTTTGCAGAGTTTTCTGAGAATACATTCAGCATGTACACTCTTGATTTTTCTCCACAGTCAGCTTGGGAGGATAAGCTGCTACATGTATGAGAACTGTCTCACCCCTCACGTCTGATATCTGAGAAACAGTATTCTACCCTTAGGGAAGGGAAATATGCAAGCACAGACGACCCCCCACCCCCCCACCCCCACACACATATCACAAAAGCAGTACTAACTCGTTGGAGTCTTCCACTATCTTGACCAATAAGAGGTGTCCGTCTCGACTGATGAACTCCTGAGCAAAGGTCACGTCTGTGGAAACGCTCGCCAGTTCCTTCAGGGAATCACAGCGAACTCCTGCGTCTGAGCTCTGGATGCCCTTGTACAAGTCTTCTGCACAGCGACCCTGCGTTCACCAGCAGCAAGGAAACATTCAAAAAGAAAGACAGAGCTCCAACAAAGAATACTCATCAGCTTTCTCAGCTTTTGGTGGTTCATATTATATTGTTGCTCTTCTTTGAAACTTGGCGCCACTAGAGACCAGTGCTGACTTACTGTCTGTGCTTCAGCTGATTGTGTAACTTTTCTTGGAGTATAAGATAAATAGAGTGATGAGCCAGTGACAGAGAGAGAGGGAGACAGAGGGCAGGAGTAATGAGAGAAGCAGGAGGTGAATGAGCAGCCTGGCTGCTTGATGCAGACTCACCGGTGCCTTGGTCAGACGCAGAATGCAGCCGTTCTTAATGTCTAGACGATTCTACAACACACACAGACAGAAAAATACACAGCGGAGACTTAGTACAATGGTTTTATATAAATGCACTTCAACAACGACAGAGGTCAGTGTCCTACACCGATGTTCTGTGCGAGACATTGTATACAGTTCGCACCTTGTACAGTTCACTTTACAGACTAAGTCAGCCTTCTTGTACCAACTTCAAGACTGCTAAAAGTAAAGCCCCTCCATCTTATTCAAACCTTAAATAGGAGAGCACTTATGACAGTCTCACTGCATTTATTCATTACAATAAATGAAGCATTTTTACCTGAATCCATTTGATGGCATTGTAATGACTCCTGCAGTCCGGTTTTCAAAGGAAACCTCTTCAAAAGGTCACTTGACACCAGCTGAGTGTCCTTTCAGCTGTTTTCCTCTTTTTTTCCTTGCCCTTTACTTTTTCAGTCTGTATTACTCATTTTTAATAGCAACCATGAAATTGTGTGATCTGGGCTTTATTTTAGGTCAAGTAA
>JAPZDZ010000023.1:1059686-1083366 GCA_029783805.1 Acanthurus tennentii | reverse complement strand
GATAATGATGTGAAAGCTTTAAGATAATGATAACCAAAAAGAGATAAGGCTTGTGTATGATGGGACTGCAAATCTTTAGCCACAAAACTGCACGGTGAAATCAGCTCTGAACAGATGATAACATGAATAATGCTGATTAATTTGCATTGCGGGCCTCGTTTTGACTAGACGGTGCTGGGAAGAAGAATTTGACGACAGACACACAAGCTGTGCTGCTGGGAACCTGACTAATAAGTCAGACATTTTTAAACATGATAGGGTGAACGCTAACAGACCTAAGAGCTGCTTCTCTGTAGGCTGGAACTGACGAGCCCTGTCTTCTCATGAATGACTCATGGCAGTCAGCTATCGTTTTCAATATTAAGCTCTTGGACACTGGCTTCCTCTTTCAGTTTGTATTTATGGTGATGTGAGTAAATCTGAGAGGGCTAAATACTTTCTGTGCACGCACTTTGGATTGTTCCCTCTTTATTCTCTCTTTTCCAACTCACACTCTTACTCACACACACAAACACACACATCATACACACACGCTTCCTTCTCAGCCTTCAGACAGCATTCCCAGAGGATACAGAAGAAGCTGTTGTGCTTCCAACCCTTCCCCCCTTTCCTTGTCTTTTCTGTCTCTCCTTCGCTCTAAGCACATGGAAACAATACATTTGGATTTAAATTCTTCGGTACATTCATGAGCTCACTGCGAAAGAAAAGAGGTCAAGCTTGTGTCTGCTTGTGTTCTGTGTGATTAATAACCACCACCCCTTGCTTGATCTCTTGGATAGTTCACATACCATCACTCCCGTCTAAAAAAGGAGAGCTCTCACAGTTTATGGCAGGTTTCAAAGCAACACTCCTGTCAAAACAACCACACAGCTTTACTGTCTTTTCACCTCAATCGCCCAAAGGCAGCATCTTTCCAGATAAAAAAAAAAAAGAAAACTACTCAAGGCACAGAATGAACACAGGGAAGGCAATCTTTCTACAGCAGGATCGACTCTGGCTGGAGTCCTGCACATTTCTTACATGACTATGCAAACACAATAACATCAGCTCAGTTTTTTTGGATCATTTACATGGATTAGAGGCAAGAAAAGCCCGGGGTGCTGAAATAATTACATTGGATCTGGTGCAGAAGATCAACTTTCCTCCAGCAAATAACAACAAGAGTCTGCGGCCTTAATCTTGAAGAGATTTGGAAAAATGCAGGTTTGTTCTAGAGTAGCTTATGTGTCAGCAGATTCAAGGACAAACTCTGGGTAAAGGCATGTCACGTCTTAGCAACAGCAAAGAGCACCTGTGGTTTAAGTTAAAGATCTGTCTGTGCTGTGTTTTCTGTTCAGTGAACTAAATGTTCTGTTCTAAGTTTAAGCCACATTTGAGATATGGCTGAACTAAATCGACAAAATCAGATATCACAATATTTTTAAAACAAATACCTTTATGATAACACTGCAGCAATATCGTAAGAATGACTATTGGTGCTTCTACAAAACATAAACATAATTAAATTTTTTATTAATAATAATCAGTAATGTGGATATAATAACTAAGTGAGCAAAGGTTAAACAGCTAGAACTGTCTGGTAAGTTAAAAAAATAATGTCACTCTACTGTAATAAAGCCTTCAGAACCAGGAAGACATTAATATTAATCGATACTATTTTGATTTTCTGCTGCTGAACGTACTGTAACGGATGTATGTAGTCATTTGAATGGTAAAATATATGCACTTGGGTTTCCTGAACTACAGACCAAAATGTAAATGAGTGTATTCGCAGCAGACACACCTTCCAGTGCACTCACACTCACTGTTGAATTACATCATACAGCAGGGAGAAGGGGCTTATAGACAAATGTCACAAATTCAACCAGTAACACATGCTGAAAAGAGCATTTCAGTGGATATTTGTCTAAAAGGCCATTTGAAAGAGTCAGATAAGTCAGAACGGAGAGGCTTTTTAACATTCAGATAAGTCCTTCAGACTTCCTGCACTCTTGGTTAACCTGAGTTGATAACAAAGCACTACTAGTCTACATTCATCATGACCTGTCCATACATGCTTCAGGCTTTATGAACACTGGAGAGAGCTCAGGATGCACTGACATTCTCCCTGCATTACAACAAGACGAAGCTCGTTTCCTCAACTGCAAAACACGACAAGCTTAAGAAGTGTTTTAACTCTTGGCTCCTTAAATATATAACATGGTATTCAAAAGCTAAAAACATTATTGGCTGGCTGGCTGAAGCCCTGCTGAAGAAGTAACATAACCAATTAAAATATTCACAGACTCATTACGTGATAATTTCGCTGGTTACCTTGTAATTAGGAACAAACTGAAGTGTTATGAAAGTAGTGTTACTACATTCAAACATATTTTTGCTCTTTTAAAAACTATCAAACAAGTCCTGAGTTTATGTTACACCTCAGCTACGTGTCTCAACAGAAAAGCTGCTGATCAGTAAAAATGTCGAGGCTGTTTCAGGTTTTCTGTTCTTAACTCAGCAGAAGACCTAACCTCTGTCTCCACAGAGGTTAACCACTGAAGTGAATACGCCTGTGATATCCGTGCCTTTTTGTAACATCCCCTGAATTAAGTGAGTGAAAACTGAAACAGCACCTTCTGTACATGTCTGTCTGCTTTTACGCAGAAGTAGAGTTGTTAGTATACTTTCCTTAGCGTACTGACTCAAGCTAACCTAATAAACCAGTGATTAATGATTCATAATGTTTTATGTAGGTTACCTATTGATTAAGTGTCAGTTATATATATTTTCTCAGACTTCTATGATGGGTCACAGTGTCGCCTTGAGGACTGCAGTTACGTCAATGAATACTAGTTGTAAGATTAAAGCAGAAGTCCTAGTAAAGCAGCACTAATAAAGTCATATAAGTAACCAATTGTAATTCTGTTGTCATAACAGGTATTTATAATGGGAAGTAAAATATATTCAGGTGTGAATGCACAGCTGCCATTCTGTGCACTTAAACTCATTGTTTCCCCTTCAACACAATGTAGCCTCTTTCACAGATTTTGCAAACCACACACTGCAAAGTTGAGAAGATTTAATCCTAAAAACCCAGATTTTGCAGAGATCTAAAGATTACCATGTCCATCATGTTGAACAGCTGTCAGTGCCTGTGTTCTTCCATGAGCACTTTGCTTCATTAAGCTTAAAACCACCAGCACGCCCAGATCTTTTGTTAGCCTGCAGACTCACTGGTGTGTCTCAGACCCCCTGGACTGACAGACCCCCTCCCCTCTATAGAAGTACTCTGTTTGTGTGTGTGTGTGCGTGTGAAGGGGGCAGCTATCAGCTGCCTGAAATTCCTAACCTGACAGGGTACCACACACACAAACACGCAAAAGCACCCAAATCTCAGATACAGGACTCTACTTCTACAGGGTTTAAGTACATACTCACTTAGTTAACTCTAAAAATAAAAACACTAATAAAATTTAACACAGGTATGTCACCTACTTACTACAATAATACACTTATGATTTACACATATTAATGCAATTTAAGTGCAGCTAAAAAGTATAAGCTGGTTGAGTAAGGTCATGTGCTACTGTGAAAGTTCACGTTGTTTGAGCTAACGGTAACGTAAAAAGTAAACGAATGGATGCAAATAAGGGTAAAAATAGCAGCTGACAGCAGTATTGAGATGAATATTGCTGAAGCTTTGTGAAATCATGCGGGACAAGCCTGTGAAAGAAACATGGGACTCAACTGCAGGGCTTTTTTTCCCCTGGCTGCGTCCTACCTGGTTTGAAAAGACAAGTCGAGGGCTACTGTCCTGCAGAAACTGCCGTAGTCGGAGCGAGAAACATTTGCAACTGGCCTCTTTTCTCCTCAGAAAGAACTAACTCAGTCCGCAGAAGTCACTTTTCCTACAGAAACATTTGGACTGCTCGGAAAAACAGGAGAAAACTCCTTGCACCAAGTTTTCAGGAATGATTAGATAGCTTAAAAGTTCCGGGTTGGTTAGAGTCGTTCAGTCGAATGTTTCGATAAATTCATCAGATTTCGACAAATAGTTTCCGGGTATGAATTTCAAAATAAAATACTTCATTTACAATATGGTTTCAAATTAGCATTAGTGTGATTATGCTATCAAAAATAAATCAGTTGTTAAAATCATTATTATTATTTTTTTCTGGTAAGTTCATATACGCGTTCCACCCTTTAAGTGTGCTAGTTTTATGACCGTCAGTACGTTATTTTATTTCTTGTGCGATATAGCGCTTCTACTTTGAAAGTAGCATAAAATGAATCCCGGAAATACTGTTGCTACTTATCCTGAGCTGTATAACTTTTACTCACAACTTTCCAAGAAGTAGAAGGCGAAATTATTCAAGGTTCCGGGTCGACTACAGCTGGTTTCAGCTGCCCCCTGCTGTTTTTCTTTTGTCTCTGAGTCTTTTATCACTGCTTATTACTTATTTTACTGTTGTTAACCACATCAATAGGTGTGAGCCACATTTGAGATACTGGGGTCAATCATGAACTACATTGCTGCACTTTTTGTTCCTGACCTGTACAGACCTACAAGTGAATTTGTTTTCCTTTAACAAAGAAAATTGACAGTGGAGAGCTGACAGGAAATCGGGGGAACAATAGATATGGTTCTCAGCAGGAGTCAAACTGTGGAAGTCACTTTAATATGGTAAGCAACTCCAGGCCACTTGTATATGCCATGGAGAAATGGGTGTAATTTAATTTTCTAACCTTAAACCTATCTAACTTATAATGTTGCTTATAATTTGAAGTCATATGCATGCGATTGAGCTATTCATTTTGCATTAAAATATAATGAGGCTTTCAAAACATATAACACCATACTCCAAACAGATGACTCAAATATATGATGAACCAGAATTGAAGGGATATTACATCCTAATCTCAGAATCTTAATGACTGCATGTTTTTTCTTAGATTTGTAGACATTTCAGGTCTTTACAAACCCAGCTGTGTGGCTTTATTTACAAGAACCTATTAAACACCCATGGACCATATCTGTACAGGAAAAGCAGATTCATTTTTTTTACTCTTCATCACTACTATGTTGAATATACAAACTAACAGTGGTGTATGAGTGTATGTTCATAGAGGAAAAATATTCCAACTTTTCTTCTCTGTCAAAATCCCGCTTTTGCCCAATGACTAAAAGTTAAAATAAATAAATAAATAAATCACCCTGGCTTACATCTGCATCCTATCTAATAATTCTCTCTTAATTACTCTTATTGAAAGACAATGAAACAAACATGAAGCGACAGGAAACCCTCTCTGACACACCTACAACAAGACATGTTTTCAAAACTGGAAACCAAGACAACCAGACAATACACAAAGAATACCAAAGTGTTTATTTGATTCCACTACAGCTTAGCAATGGTGAGCCTGTTAAAAACAGTCTGTAGGGTTAAGTCTCCCAAAACCACACCCTCTCGAACATGCATACACACATATACACACACACACACACACACACACACACACACACACACACACACATGTACACATGATTCATTCAACCCAGTACTGTTGAAGTCCTTGGCTGCTCTATTGATGGATTAGGCAAACTCACAACACTGTCCAAATATAATATCTACTACTCAAGGAGTGGGTGAGTGGCAACCAATATGTCCACAGTCATAAAACTGAAGTGCAGCAATTATAGAGGATGACTTGATAAAGCAGAAGGTTTGGTGGATATTTTTTCTTAAACCCCAAATTAGTAGCAGTAATAATAAATCTATCAGGTATAAAAAAATAAATGCTATCCTATACAAGCAATACAGAGGGTTATACACAGTACATACATTACATACATACATATCATCCAGGGCAAAAAAGCACCTTACACAAAAAGAAAATAGTGTAGAAATATGAATGAAGAGATTGTATTTTAAGTCTGACTGGTAAAAGCTCACCCTGAACTGCTACTCACCTGCCTCTTGCACAGAGAGAATGAAAACATTTGAAAAAAATTACAATTAGAGTGAAAGACAGTATTTAATTTACCAGAAACAGAGAGAAAACATTGGAAAAAAATATTGAGATCTGTGCCAAATATACAAAACAAGCAAAAACAAAAGCATTTTTCATGGTATGGTGACTATATTCACTGCATCAGTAAAAATACATACATGTCCTTTTACATACAAATGAACTCAGTACAATGGTATTCATATACATTATAATTGAAAGACATTCGCCACAGAGGTCATTCATCTGACATACACCAATTAAGTTATATATAAGTCAGAGCATATCAAAGTCTGCAAGGTCCAAAAGTCCAGAGGCAAAATTAAACTCAAAGTAGGCTTTTCTATAGTCAAACACCTCAGTGTAGAAGTAACAGTTAAAGAACAAGGTAACCACAACTTGGAGCCTAAAGGAGACACGTTATTTCATTTAAACAAGCATGTTATTGATTAAAAAAGTGTTCATGTAAAATGGTAGACCTTTAAAACTCCCCCCTAACCCCCCTGTATGGTTTTGGCGCAAGGTTCTTCATGTCACAGAGTTTATCAACTTCGGTAACTGAACTTCAAGATCCTCTTTCTTTAACTGCTACACAAAAACACTTACAGCACTGCAAGGTTTAACTATGACAAATTTTCATTATTCAAAACAAAGCTTATTTGAGTCTGGTACCTTTGTTTATTTGCAAACTATTGCTCTGGCTGTTTTACAAATGTAGTTTAATAATATGCCACTAGTTTTGTGTGCTGGTAATACAAAATATATATTCTCTATGTACATGAGGACAGTGCATATTAAAACAGTTGTGTCTGGACTCAAGCCATGCTTTAGCAGCTGTCGGGTGATAAAAGCTGCACTCTGCCAGTCTGCTTTGACTCTTTACCTGATAACAAAGGGGTTTCTCTTTTTATTTTCCTGGAAATGTCTGACTTGAGTTAGGAGAGTATTTTATACAAAATTCAAGCACACACAGACATACAACACACACTCATGTAGAGTTTGCCCACACACATTCACTCCCAAGCACACAGGAAAGCTGACACACAAAAAAGGGCTTTATCATACACAACAATCCAAAAATATAATTATTTTCTCAATTTTTTTGACTATATTTCCTTGGAAAAGCAGGGAGTAAAATGTTTTGTTCTTGTGTGTATTTCTTCAAGAGGCTGTACATCGAGTTACTGTCTGACTGAGCTTGCATGAGCTCACCGTGTCAGTGCAGAGGTGTCCTTGAATGCTCATCATATAGATCATAACAGCTTTCCTGCACCTCTTCTCACCTCCACTGTTGGTGAGGGGGGGGGATCTTGGAGAAAAATAAAGGTAGATTAGCATGTCTGGGATACCCCTTTCCACTCTGACAACAATGTCAGGGGTCAGAGGTTCAGAATGGGGACGTCAAAGAGGTCACAAAGGCCTTCTGTCTCATCCAGGTTGTATATGTAGTCATGGTCGCTGGGTGGAGGGGACAACCGGAGGAGAGGCGAGAACACTGGAGGTAAAGCAGACAGAGAAAAAGATGAGGTGGATGAAAGAAGACTCTGAGTATATGAGTGTATTCAAAAGCCTCTTGGTCACAAACTTATATTCACACAATAACCTTTTTTATGTCTGTGTTATAAAATTGTAATTTGCTTTGGTAAATAAACTCACCTTCTGATGACATCAAGTCTTCCAACAAATCTCCACTCATGATCTCTGTTAGAGATAAAAAAAAAAAAAAAATAAATAAAAATTGAGAGACGTTTTTAAATCTGTTTGCAGGTTTACAGCTAATTACAAGTTAATCAAATATAAATATTTTGTTTGCGTAACACTCAAGAGGAGTTTACCTTTTGTTGGATCAAACATGTCAGAAAGCTCTTTGGGAAAGTCCAGCACTAGAAGGAAGCAAAATATTTCAGCACGCATTTCAGCTATACAGTAACTATAATAAATTTAATAGTATAATTTAAATATTGAAAATTTCCTATAAAGTATGTTTCATGGTCCTGCATAGGAAGTCGCTACTTAAATAAACACGGTTGTTCAGAGTCAAATCTTTAGTGAAAAAGAAACCTATCTCATTTAATGATGCATGAATTACAGTGTGAGATCAGATCCCAACAATGAACCAACTGCTGGAAACAAGCATTAAAACATGTCAATATGCTTATGCTTTAAACTAAGAGACTATGATTATAGGAATATCAAAAAGTCATCATCGTCATCTTTTCAAAGCTGCATTTCAGGGAGAGAGAGGTAGAATAGAGTATAGCAACATGCAAAACTCACATTCAGATGGATCAGACTTAATTGGTTCAAACACTGCAGAAGCAGAAGATGCTGCTGATCCATCCAATGAGGCAGAAGACTGTAGTTGTTGGGTAACTGTAGCAGGTGTATCTGTTGTTGGAGTGAGTGGCATGGTGCTTGTCCCCTCTGAAATAAATGCAAAAAATAAAATAAAATATAAATCATAAAAATGTTGGTTTTTGTTTTTATTCTACTGTACATCACAAATTGTTCAGTGTAAAATAACAATAAAAAGACAAAATTTAATTATTTTGATAATTAAGGAAATTTTTCAGAATGGGCAGGAAAGTGCACATCTTTGTAATAAAGAATTGCCCTTTTTCAGCTCACATTGCGCGTATGGGTACACTATCCCTCCCTACCTGTCATTGAGGCTGTCTGGTTGGCTGCTGCAGCTGATGTTGGGGTGGGACCAGGTTTTGTAGAACTTCCAACAGCTGCTTTAGGGACCTGGACAAGACAAAGGAAAGAAAAACACAAATGACAAATCATTATGCAATTGAAAAAAGATCAATCCGCTTAATGCAGAAATAGAAATAGCTGCCCAGTGTTAATTGATATCTCTGTGGACCTGGGATGCAGCAGTGGGTGGTTCTGAGGTAGGTGTCGGTGCTGGGAGGCTTTGAAGGACATCATCAGGAGGAGGAACAGGCAAAACAACAGGAGAGGCACTGGAAGGGTCCTTATTGACCAGCAAAACCTCAATAGGACCAGATGAACTCTTAAGACGGATCTGGTATTTCCTCTGCCCGTTAAGGACCTGGGTAAGAACACATTTACCCAGACATGAAACATTTACAATAACTGGAACATATAAAATGCACAAACCAACACACATTACTTACAGCTTCTGGGATAGGGACCTCTAGCTGTGTGCCAATTGGAGCACGGATTGCT
This sequence comes from Acanthurus tennentii, assembly GCA_029783805.1. Taxonomy (NCBI): domain Eukaryota; kingdom Metazoa; phylum Chordata; class Actinopteri; order Acanthuriformes; family Acanthuridae; genus Acanthurus; species Acanthurus tennentii. The sequence goes on along the minus strand of JAPZDZ010000023.1, from coordinate 1,074,180 downwards.
AGGAGTGTGTCACCTGAGGAAGGAGGACAGGCAGATTATGAGTGAGAAAAACTGTTAGAGTGTCTGTGTGTCACAGACAAAGAAATGTTCATAATAAAAGATTAAGCATGTGAAACATTTACCTTTGAAAGCTCCACAGAGGTCTTCATGTTTTACATAGGCCATAGTATGAATGTGTTAAGTGTCCAACAGCAATAATGTTTACCACTTACATTAATAAACACTGCCATCAAAAGCCATTGAATCTCAAGGAAGGTTGGTTAATGGAGGACAAAATAATAAACTGAGAACATAGATTTTTTTAAATAAGATTCACCAGAAATGTAGTATTGCAATTCTATAAAAGGTGGACAAGAGAGATGATGGAAACCTTATAAGTAGCTTGAGCATGTATGGTCAATGTGCTAAATTGTGACTGAATTGTTACAAGATGAAAAATGTTGTAAATGCAGTTGCCAGGAAAAGATGAAAAAAAATATGATGAAGCATATTAAACTCAGCAGAAGAAACAGTAGAGTTAATTCAAAAGTCAGAAGGCCATTGTTATACATTTCTAACAAAATGGGTTCTTTTGCCATACATCCATTATTTCACTCTGAACACTGACAGAGCATAGACAGTCTTTTTCACACCTTCTGATATTTTTTTTTACAATAGGCTAGTATGCCTCTTAAGAGTCACAAAAGCACATTATGTGTGAATGTTACCAGTTTTGTCAATCTCACTGTAAATATGAGTGTTGGCAGCCCTGCAGAGATAGAGTGTAACTAGCAGACACAGGCAAAAGAGAAGCCCCTCCCTGCAGATCATCACACAAAGCAGACTTCCTTTTAACTCCATTGTTGCAGAAGAAGCGACGCCCTGCTTATCAGTGAACACATAGAAAAGCTTTATGTTATAAATTCATGAGGTAATCCGCTCTATATGTTTTTAGAAAAGAGCGGGATCGCTTATTGGCCAGCGCAGAGAAAACCTGCTTCAGCTTAGTATGTTAGTTTTATCTAACTTTGTAAACTACAACAAGCCTTGACAGCAACCCAACTTCTAGCGCACCCCCCGACATGTACATTTATGCAGGCGGAAAGAGAGGAATAGAAGAGGAAGAAGTACCTGCGATCCCAAGCTATCAAAAAGCAGGCCACTGCTGGTGCAAGAATTGATCTACTGCAGCACTTTCACCTTTCAACTGTTCACACCTATTAATTTTGAAAGAAAAAGAGCCAGTAGGAAGAATACCAGCAATCTACTGTCCAACTAATGGTGCAGCTTTATCACTCATCTACTTTGTCAAGGACAACCATATCTGTAGTGCTGACATTGCTGCCGCAGGTTCAGCCAAAATATTTAAGCAGCTGATACTGAAATATCCAAACTTTTAGTCCCTGATAATAGTCAAGTTTTTAAAAATGGTGCTACAGTTTCAACTATGTAACTAAACAGCATTTTTCATCAGAGTCTCCCTGCCTGTTAAAAGCACTCATGCCACTGACTATCAGGCTTATTTTCCAAGACTTTTGAAGGCTCCCACTACTCATAGAAGGTATTATGCAACTGTTTTTACAGGCTGAGTAAAAGTCTTTCTGACCTATGTAGAAAATAGGAGTGGAGTCCTTCAAGTGAACGAGACAAAGCTTTACATGAACTGCATAACTGACAGATCTGGCAGAATCTGTTCAGATGTATGACCAGGATTATCCTTTGTGAGATGCCAGATGGTTATTACATTGGATATGTTTCACAGTTGCATCTATTGTTGTTCTATGCCAATGAATGTACAATTCTAAATACTGACCCTCTCTTCTTTTGGCTAATCCCTATTTCTATGGGAGTCACCACTGCAGATCATCTGCTCACAGCCAGACTGACATTAAGACAGATCTACAAAAATATTTGGCAAAGGCTTTTTACACTGTATGCTCTTTGACACAAACCCTCGCCAATTAAATCATACCTGCAATAGATTGATTATCAGGCAAGCAGGTTGAGTTCAGTTTGCTCCTTTTACGGGCACTTGGTATTAACATAGTATTGGGTTATTACCAGCTGTTCATGTAATGTGTGTGGCACATTCTTTCCCAAGCAAAGTAGTAGAGCAAGTAGTACAGCCATCAAAAACTTTTGTATGGAACTACTTTTTAAAAACTGAATGAAAATAATGTGCAGTGCTAAGTCTGCCAGGCGAAATTAGCATATCACATGCCAAAACAAACAACTATGTATAGTCATTTTAGAGCAAAGCACGACCTGATCAACACCAGACAAAGTAACTCTGATGATTAAGGTGCAAAATATGAAAAAAACAAAAAATTCCCTTAAAAAATAGACAGAGTCAGACATATATTTACATTTTGTTTTGCAGATGCATTTTTGATGTCTGATCTTCAGTCATCTTAAAATGTGCTAAATTCACTTACACTACATTACCTGTGCTTACTGTGAGATATATCCAGTGTAATCAGTTACACCAGCGTTGTCACAGGTTTATTAACCAGTAGTAAAATTCCTCACTGTAGCATCCTTAATAAACAGTGAAGGATATGGGCTATTGTTAGAATCATCTGTGACATTCTTGATGCTCTGTTGGACCCAGACTCTCTGCTGGTCCAGCTCGTGTTCTCTGAGAGCCAGGTCATCTAGCTCAGCCTTCAGATCAATCAGCTTATCTGCAATCTCTCTGGTGTTGCAGCCTGGACCTACACCCCTTAAACACAAAGAAAAACATATCTTTATGAACATACATCAGGCACAGACAGTTTCACACAATCATAAGTAAATATGCTGCCTTTCATATAAGCTACACAGATTTATCCTCATTTACTTTCTCTTAATCTCTGCTCAATCTTGTAACAGGGCTTGGACAAAACAGATTTATCGGGATTACAGCTGCACTGGCAGATAACCTTTTTTTATGACAAGTGTTGTTTTAAACATGAAATCTGAGACAAATATATTTTTGGTTGTTATATTTACTGATGATGTGGTTCAACAAATTTCTGTTCCCTGAACAGGCCTTTATCTCTGAAAATATTTTGACAGGTCATGGTCAAAAAAGCAAAGGTGTAACATAAATTTAATTGGAGGTGAATTACAGACGCTAAGTTTTAGGTCCTGGTAGTGTTTATGCTGGCAAACTGTCACACTTTAATGGCTTACTGGAACACTCAGATAGATTACAGGCATTGTTAATGTTGCTGGTAAAACCCTTGCTTTTTTTACTATGTCAAATGAAATTCATTTGAAAAAAAATATTTGGGGGACTATTGATATAATTACTTTTTTTTATTTGACATGCAAACACCTCCAAATTAGGGCTGAGAGCTGGTAATTTAGCTTCAAGATCACTGTTTCAAATCTTATATGCTTGACGCAGAGTCAAAACAGCAAAGAAATACACTCATTTACACAAATTAGAGTGATGGAATATAAGAAATACAATTCTACATAATGCAACAAACACTGAGAAATTTTAATGTTGTTAAAGCAGAATTTATAGCAAAACTGTTATCTGTTTTGATCACATTATTGACATTCAAATTCTAAATCAACATTTTAATGCATATCTCACATGCTGGTGGGTTGGGTTGGGTAGAGTGGAGTGTTTATATATTATATACGTATATATGTATATCCAGGTATTATTTTTAAAGTTTTGTTTTAATTATGAAACACGTAATTCTATAATTTTATTATTATCATTCTCACATGTATTTACAACTCTCATATCCACAGTTCTTCAGTATAGCAGTGCACTTTGTGCAGTCAGCTGCTGTAGTCATCTGCTTTTCCACTGTTTAGGTCATTTTAATAACAACATATATAAAATGATTATACTGTAGCAACTAGCCGACTTGTTAAATGTCAAAGTCTAATGTTTAGGGGTTTTTTATGAAATGAGTTTTTCCCTCCTAGATTCTCAAAAACATCTCATCCACAGCACTGTCTAAATCAAATCTCCGTCCAAATGAATGCTCCTAAACACAACTGTTTTGAGTGTGCCAAATCAACAGGCAGTTCTATAGGGTTAACCATAAAGCCTCAGTGGCCATCATAAGCCTGACAAAAACCTGCGACATCTGTAGTGGACTGTTGCAAGAGAGAGAGCTTTTGTATTGACCTTAATAGCACATTCTGACAGCTCTGTTTCAGCATAGTGCAATAGTTACTGTACATTTATGTGCGAACGTATAAAAGTCCTCATGACAAGGTTAGCACCAACACCATATGGCCTGATGCTTACGAGAGATGATGGCAAATAATCTTTTTCCTAAGAGGCGACACTCTTGTTTTCAGAGTCTACATGTAAATACTGAAAAAAATTAATTCAAATATCGAGTTGCAAGTGTTTTTGAAGATCAGTTTTCAGTAGCCTATAACTATGTGTGCCAGCAGAGAAAAACACAAAACAAAAACTGTTTTTGATTGGACACAGAAAAATTGATTAAAGGAAATGACAAAAAAACAACACATTGCCTGTAGTCAGTTCTTTAGCCTAAAATGAGAATGTCATGCAAGCCAAGAGTAATGTGCCTCATATAGCTCCAGACTCTCAGACTGTTCAGCGATTTCTCTACCGTTATGACTGAGATATAGAGTCATTGTGTTTCAAGCATGTCTTAACACACAAATTAACAGAAAAGTAGTATACGTACTGACTTTAGAGCGGAATGAAAGTGGTGATGGGGAAATTTAATAGCTCTAGACATGCAAAATGTGGAGGTATATTCTAAATCAACCATTACAATTTAAATGAACATTAGCTTTTCTAAAAAGGCAAAATGTAGTGATGGGGGAATCAGGAAAAAAAAGGAACGGTGGACTTACTTCCATTGGATACTGTTCTTGGACTTCTTCTCTATCAGTCCAATTCCCTCTAACACATTAGTAATATCATAGATGCGGCGTTTCTGTCGTACTGCCAAGGTGTCTGCCGCCTGAATGACAGGACAAAAAGTAATGGATGAGTGAATAAAACAGAGATCACTTTGATCTGTTCTCTAAGTTCACAAGTAAAATCAAAGAGAGACACTGCAGTTTGTGTTCCAACTGGTACACTGTGCTGCAACAAAAAAAACTTTCAGGTTTCACCATCCCTCATTGTATCATTTCAACTGTTTGTGTAGAACGAACTAATGTTATCATGACATAATGAACTGTGCCAATAAGTCTAGGTTTTGTCACTTGGCCTTCTGAGTGCAACAAAGTCACAGCCCTGCTGAGAATGACAACTAATAAAATAATGCATTAATTGACATGTCATTCAAAATATCATAATATTTATCTAATTCAAAACAAATTAAGGGAGTTCACGTCACTGTGGCTTTGGGAGCCAAACTGAATGTCGTAAGCTACATTTTAGTTCTTCTGGCAGTGTAAACATTGAGACTATTGCTTTAGTTGAATTTCAGTCTTACAAAACTCATTTAAATCTCTTTTAAATAAACTTCTCAGAGTTGAAAGGACATGTTTCTACAGATGAATCACATTAATCCCAAAACACTTGTGATAACACCTCAATAGGAGAACAAGCTGCAAAGACACATTTTCTGTCTGGAAAGATTATTTTATTGCTTAAAGTAGTTTGGTTTCTTTCGTCAAAATGTTGTGTGTTCTTATGACAGATAAGAATGAAAGAGAAAGCAAAGTGTCATCTTGAGCTTTAGAGGCTATGGAGCCACTCTGTCCGTCACTTTTTAAAAGCAACTGCTCTATCTATGATACAAATTAAGTAATGCTTGGCTGGTCAAGCTGCCAGAAAAACAGATGGCAGCGTCGGATAAAATGATTCTATTTATATTCCAGTTTGGCAAATATATTAGCATGTTGTGATGATTAAACACCAACTCCTTAGATTGAAACTAAGTCACTTAGCATAAGCAGCCCTGACACTGACAGACTGCTCAGCAGTCGCAGTTGTGTACGTGTGTTAGCGCAGTATCTGAAATGCTAAGAAGCGGATTGCTATGGAGACCTCAGCTAATGTTATTTCATGTATATTTTGCGAAACTATGGTATTTTCCTAGAAGTAAACGACTTTGAACTTCCATTGAAGACTAACTCGCTGGAAGCATGTCGTTAAGTGACAAAGGCATTATCAATCAGAAAAAAGTTGTTCATGTGTGAAGATGCAGAAGCGTGAGCTCAGGAGGGAACGACAAAAGCTGACCCACTTTTTAACTTTGAATCTGCAGGGGGCAGAGTCTGAAAAGTTCACCAGTGTTCTCCAAGTTCTGTTTGTTACCTTACTTTGCTCCACTTTGTGAAATGCCAGAACAATATGGCACACCGTTTAAGCGGAAACATGAAAAAAATCGAGGGGTTTAAAAATTACTAAGCCATGAGAGGTATAACCCATTCAAATTAGCCTGTCACACGGCTAGGCTAGGCTAACAGGCAGGCTAGCGAAATTGCTTCTAACCTAACGACAGCGGGCAGGCTCAAAATGACATGTGCTAGCTAACAACAAAGACTCTGGGCTGCATGCTCACCGCTTTCAGATCCAACACCCCGTCTTTTGCCTCTTGTAGTAAAGTCACAAACTTGGTTGTGAGCAGTCCTAGGCTCTTTTCGTGCCTGCTAGGAGTCTGTGGCTGCAGCGAGTCTCCCACAGCTCCCAGTTCGCCTCTATTACTGGCCGACTCCAGCTCCATCATCACTCGGGACCAGCTCCGTACTTCCCCCTGCTTCCCCGACCAAACCCAGCCAGCGAGCTCAGGAAAGCACGCCCCAACGCCGCAGACGGAGAAACAGAAGGCCGTGAAAGTGTGTGACAGATAAAAGGTGCTTTATGAGTAAGGCCGACCTGGTTTGCTCTTAATTATTTCCCTAAATCAAGCTGAATAGGTTAAGTGCAGCAATTCAATGAGCGAGCATTCGGTGAAGAGAGCCGTTGGCCACGCGAGGTATGACGGGACGGTTCAACCGTCGGAGGGAGCGTCTGCACTTACTCACATCGATTTAAAAGTGTGTTACAAAGAAAGAGTATGTTTATTTAAAAAAAGGGTTAATGAATACTTAAAAATTCAAAGATTAATTGGTGCTCTTAGTAACTTGCAACGCTTTACATTTTTTCCCGTTAAAGAATTGTAAAAAAAAATAATGCTTCAGATGTACGTAGGTGTGCTACTTCCAGATGATCCCTAACTGCTCAAACTTGAAGAAAACACACGCACGCGTTTTAAAACGTGCACGCGTACGCAACTAGTACACACAGTCGAAAACGTTTTCTAGACATACGCATTGAAAAGTATTTTGTAAACTCCTCTCATCAAAATTAATTCAAAGTCTATGCACTGTTTATACATTATATACAAATACACGGGTAGTGGTTTTGTTGCATTTTTTTCTTATTTGCAGATTATAGTAGATTATAGTAAAGGAACTACACTAAGTATATTTATAAATTATAAATTATTGATTATTATTTTTTTCTTAGCACTTAAATGTATTGGCAAAACTTGTAGGTGTTGTTAAACATAAACATAGACCACAAAATGTCAAACATAGATCCTCAGATATATTTATATACTACCTTTTTTAAGTATGTTTTTTAATAGTTTTTAACTATCTTGAGTGGCCATAGTAGAAACGAGATGATCTCTTACAGAAAACAGTGCCCTCTATGTACAAGAATAACCTCCATCTTCTACTTTTAAGATCTTTTAGGTCCTAACACAAAATTGATATGTTGTTTATTTTTTGTTTATCATATGAAGTTGTTGTTATTGATTGTTTACTTTTTTTTTTACATTACATTAATTCTCTGCCCCTCGCACATTTTCACAAAGTTTCACGGTCAGCGTGTCATAACAAACATTTATTGTTTAGAAGTACATTTTCCTGCATTTCCCTTATTAATACATCCTTTCATCAAGATGACACATTGCCAGTGCCAGTTTCCTTACCTAAAATTTCTCGAGTATTAACAAAAATGTCAGTATCATATGTGACCCATTTTGGCCAGCAGAGGGAGGTAGTACTCAAGAAAAATCGCCCTTGTAAATCAAGCTTTGAGATCATTAGATTCGTGCCTCTGGCAATCTCGTTTAATTCGAAAGAAAAAAAATCCAAGATTATATATATATAAAAATGTTAATTGTGTAAGCTTCTCTACTCTTTCCATAGCGATTATAATGCAAAATCGATAATATAATTATGTACAGCGGAACCTCAGCGTGGCGAAAGTGCTTTCACTGTTTCTCTGCTGCACTCAGCTGCAATCAGCTGACCAAACTAAACAGAAGCGCTGTCTCCCCATCAGGAAACACCACATTTATTCATATGTAGGTAAATCTCCCTTCTATAAAACTTGTTATATGTTAAACAAAATAAAGCAAAATTGTTGCCTAGTTAGACAAGTCAACCGCAGAGTGTCGTTCTTTTTATTTTTAGCAGCACACTTAGCCGTGAACCATGCCGTTAGCCACCTTTGAGCTAAACCTGCATGTGAAAACATAACGGCGTTAAGGTAACGTTAGCTGGCACGTTACACTGATTTTAGTGAGGGTTTAAACATAGAGAAGTCTTGGTCTCACGGTAATTCTTTACTCTTTGGAAACGCTGTTTCTTGAACAGTCACGGCACATATTGAAGATATGACATTGAAAATATAGTGGTAGACATGACCATGCTGGTGTAGCCTTAGTTCTTCTTCTTCTTCTTCGTCTTCTTATGGTTCATCGGGCTGGTCTATGAGACCCACAAACTTTAAGAGTTTTTTAGTTTTATTCAGATCTAACTGTTGTTTTATTTTTTTAGCTGCAACCATGAAGAAGAACAAATGCAAGGCGAACATCACTGCTGAGAAGGAGTTTGTGTTTGAGTTCAAGGCAGGGAAACACAACTGTGTCCTCAAAGTGCCTCTGCAGTTTCCTGTTCAAGAGAACATTAGTGATCTTCATGGACGCCTGATGCTGTTACATAAGATACCCTGCTACATAGAAAATGGTGAGATTGCTACTCAAAGAATGAGTTTGCGTGGTTACCCTTTGCAAATTATCACATGCTGCCTCATAATGTTTCTGTAACATCCCTGTAAACTGTGTAAACTAAATCTGCACAGCTGGACAAGAAACATCAGACTTTATTTATTTGTGCTGGATGTCTTCAAATAATTGCCTTCCTGTTGTCTTCCTGGAAACAAGATGATATCGTCAGCATGCATACTGTTAGTTTTAACTTAAACAGATGTGTTGGATCCAGTCCATTGATTTTGCAGTGTATTACTTTGCACAGAATTGAAAGCATTTTTCAATTAACTTATTTTTGCTGTGTTTGCTTCTCTCCCTCTCTAGCACTAAAAACCTCGCTTTCCACTTTCATCGAGAAGGAGACCATCCTGGATTATGACAGGGAGGCAGAGCTAGCCCTGCACAGACTCACAACAGGAGATGTAGATGTAGACCAGCTCACCAATGCGTGGACCAGGTCATATGCAGAGGTGATGACATAAATGCCTGAAAACAAACATTAGAGTTTTAAAATATTTATCAATTGCTTATAACACATGTGCTGCCTTGATTTTTTTGCCATCTGGATGAAAACACTGTTTGTGTTTTTGTGCAGTGGCTAGATGGCATTCTGTACTCAAAAGTTTTGTGATACATCCTGATTGTATTTGATCATACACACAAATATCAAAAGCAGTGAACAGCACATTTTAATTTTGGCAGGTATTCTAGAAGGTAAATTTTGGACACTGGCCACTTTACCAGCCCTGAACATTCTGTATATCCACTACTCCATGTTTCTGTGGTAGCACAGCAGTGTATGTGATGTGTCCTCAAATGCTCTGTCTAACTTCGGGCGGTCACGGATCATTAAAGTAATTTAGCAGAAGTAGTTCAGTGCATCTGCAGATTGATTATTCATGAGTTTCTGAGAAATCTCATTGCATAAGCCTGTGTTCTGTATTTTAATGTCTCTTCACTGCACTTTGATGCGTTTCTTCCCAAAGATCCCATATGTGGTGGTGCTTGCACAATATGTCATCACTTTTATTGCATGGATCCATATAAAACAAACAGTCTAATCTTACACAAATGAACTTTGTGGTTTTCTAACTAATTTCTTTAAAAGCAAATGTCCCTTCTTTCATGTTTAAAGAAAGTAAATAAGTTCATTTAGTTATACATTTTTAAGGTTTAGGACTCTGCTTTCACATGCCAAGACATTTATGAAAAGACAAGGGCTGATTCTTCTCACGTTGTCAAGCTCCTCTAACCCACTGTGCTTAGACATTTAGCACTGGCCACCCACAGTCATATTACACATAGAAGCCTTGTAGTGTTTTTCTTGATTGTGGCCTAAAGATTCCTGAACATGTATAAACAAAGGGTTTCATGTTCTCAGAATATTGTGCTTCTTCTCTTAATATAGATTTGTTACAAACTACTCTGTTTTTTAGCAGAGCAAAGCATATAAAATATGATGACTGGGCATTTGACCTTCCTCTTTTGTCAACCACAGAAAATTTAGCAGCATCTCACTTGCCCCTCTTTCTCACGTGCAGCAGATCATTACTCAAGTTGTACGTTTCAAACAGTGAAACATCCCTGCAACATTAAGTGCACAGCTTGGTCGCATTGTATTTCTTTGTGTAACTGTTTGCAGTTTTCTCTTCGAGGTAGTGAATTGCTTCCATCTGTCACTGTTTCAGACTACGCTGGAGCATGCTCGGCCTGAAGAGCCCAGTTGGGATGAGGACTTTGCTGATGTTTATCATGAGCTCATCCACTCCCCTGCCTCTGATACCCTTCTCAACTTGGAACACAACTATTTTGTTAGCATCTCTGAGCTTATAAGTGAGAGAGACATGGAGATTAAGAAGCTGCAGGAGAGGTTGGTATTAGGGATTATTGTCTGGAAACAGGATTCCTGGATTTCCCCCCATCTTCCTTTGTTAATTCACATAGTGTTTAGCTATAGCTTTATTCTTTTTTTTGTTTTGAGGTCCCAACAGTTTTGCTTCATTTGTAATAGGCCAAGATAAACAATTTTGTATTGTTTGTTTTAGTCCTGGCTCCATACAGAGCTCTTTACATTCAGTTGCAGAGCAGGCGGGATGACAAACAGTGGGAAATAAAATTTAAGGGCGGACAGAGTTACATGTGTGCTGCACTAGCCATGTGGCTTTGCTGACCCAAAGCTGAGCATGTTCAGTTTTTGTTTATGTGACATCAGAGGTCAAGTGGCAGTTCAATAAAATAATAATCCTCCTGAAGAAATCTAGTTACATGCTGTTTCTTGCCCCTCATTGCGGAAGCTTAATGTTGCTGTGGCAGTTGAAAAAAAATGTCTGGACTGTCTTCTCATCCTGTTGACTGAAGGTGTTGCAGCTGCCGCTGAAGCCTTGAACGCTCAGCCTGGGGGCTATGGAAGTGCCAGAGGGGGTCCTTGAGGAGTTGAATGGCAATGAAAGGGATCAGGGTCTTGATGAGGCTCAGGCTGTAGAGAGCAAGTCTCATGAAGCATTGAGTTTTGCAGTGTAACATCCTGTCTCTTTCTGCTGCTGCTTTGAGCTTGTGGGTATAATGGGAGGGGTTCAGCATAGTAATGTGAGGCAACAGAGAGAGAAGTGGAAAAATTTTGCAATATGTGTGTTCAAACCTCCTTCAAGAGTTTTAACTATGTGTTGCTCAGTCACCTGTCATTAATATAGATTACTCTGATAACATGTCTGTTATTCATGAGTTGTGTAGATGATGATGTACCTCCCCAGCAGTCTGATCTAATCAATGAATATTTTTTCTGGCAGGCAAGCTGCTGAAATGGACAAAGTGATGCATGAACTTGGAAATACTCTGAGTGACCAGGATGTAAATGCTGTTGCCTCTCAGCACTTTGATGCGCAGCAGGTAAAAAATAAGAAGGGTTGCTCTGTAACAGCGTAGTTACCATTTCACCACAGACATTTAAGGGGATTCATTTAGGGAATTTTCCAATTACCGTACAGGTTCAGATCCGCCCTAGCCTAGCAAGTCAATGTACATCAGTTTGTCGTCATAATAAGTTGATCAGCTTTTGACCTTGTCCTCATCAAATAGGTGCTGGAGAACAAGTGGGCCAGTGAACTGAAGCAAGTCACTGGCATTCAGAAGCAGGAGTATCAGGAGTGGGTCATTAAACTGCACCAGGACCTGCAGAAATCCAACAACAGCAGCAAAATTAAGTGAGTTCGTCTCTATGCGTTTGTATACATACTCTGACAAACACTTTGTGAACATGTTGTGTTTGTGTTTACTGAAACACAGTCTTTGTTTGTGCACACACATCTGGTATCTGTGGACTTATTCTACACCTGCATACAACTGAACAGGCTCTTTTATTCTGGGACTCAACTCTGTTTTTCAATCTCAGGGTAAAACCAAAACAGTTGACCTAAGAAAATGACCACTGGAGTCTGATGCTTGTTGTTACTCCTGTTTGGTTGAAAAAGAAAAGTTGCAGTACAGACATGAATGGATGCAGTGTGCAGAGACAGAAGCATGTAGTAGCACCGTCAAAAGGCAGCAACAGAACAGAACATCTTGATCTTTAAACACTGTACACCATTGATGGAGAGGTTTTGACTTGTCCGAACTATGAGGTTTGAGTTCATCATAAATTTATTTGTTTGAGATTAAGCATGGAAGCAGAGTTAAAATAAACCTTAAAACCATAATTACTTTCTTACTTGCAAAGTCCTTCTAAATCTTGACTAGAGGTCGAACTGACCCTTAACTAACAGGATCTCACCAGCTGCACTTCTGCAGTATTTTTAATCCAAAACTCGACATGTCTGACGGCCCTTTGAAGTGCTGCTTCCATTTACATAGAAATTGAAGAGATTACAAGAGGTCAAATGCTTATCAAAGTTTGACTGATGCTCAGCTTTGCAGTATCAGTTATGACTGGCATCTTGGGATAAGAAGTGAAGTAGAGCTTAGCTGTAATGAGCTCCCAAAGAGTGGTGGTTTAAATGCAGGTCTTACACTTCTCTGCATGTATTGGATATTCCATCAAAACACAGATACCACCAGGACCCGTATGCTAAGAGCTTCTTAGATTAATGTGCTGACCATGCATCATTTTTTCTTAATGATGAATATCATTATCTTGCTGTATGTGGGTGGAACTTAATATGTCTACATCAGCACTTTGAACACTTTATAAATATGGGTTTTAAAGCTGTAGCCTGTAAAGGAGACTTGGTAACAGAGTTTAGGTGTTTTTTTTTAATCCCTCCAATATTTTTTTTAGATACTTTTTTTGATAATGTGCTGGAAGTGAAAAATTGAATCTTTATAACTGAGACTCCTGTAATCAAATTGTATATATTAGCTCCTGCTTTATTGCAGTTATTGTCCCAGAAGTAGAAACATAAAACTCATGCTGAACAGGTCAGTTTTCCTTTAAATAATGAAAAATATCTTCAGAACTGTCTTGTCAAGGTGGTATAACTTCTGAGAGGAGACACTACAGGTTTTTTCAATTCTTCCGTTGAACCTGTAAAACATGCATCTACTGATGGAAGAGATATCTCATATATTTAATTATTTGTCTGAAATGTTTGATTTCTAGTGAGGAGATTAAGGTGCAGCCCAGCCAGCTGTCAGAGCTTACTGACTCTGGGGCCAGGATGTTTGAGGAGCAACCTCAGCTGGAGGAGAGTTTCACCATACACTTAGGTACTTGGATTCTAATATGCTTTCCAACTATCTGCTCACAGTTTTGTGTCAGATGTGTTACGCACAAACTTCTTGTGCATAAAAGGACTCGCATTGCAATCTGATTTTGGAAGAATTGAGAGTGTAAATATTCACTACAAGAAATATAGTTATGAATGAAAACATAGTATATAATTACTCTCTGATAATTGTATATAAGTTTGTTTGTGCATTAAGTACATATTTGACTCAGACTCCAGCATTTGAATGTGATCACCTGCCAATCGTTCTTGACAAATACTAATTTTAGCAGTACAAATAGAACATATTTAATGTTTTACCTCAACATCTCTCTTGAGTAAAAATAAAAGCATATTCTAAATTTGATGTCAGCAACCCCTTTTTAAACACATTAGGGCAGGAGCAACAAAAGACAGCGGATATTGTTGAATGCTTAAAAAATGTAAGGGGGGCATCCTTGAAAGGCTCAGTCACTAACAAGCAAGGAGGATGTGATGTTCACCACTTGTGAATCACATGATTGTATAAACCATGTTTTTACATTGGCTTGGAAACACTTTGTTAAACAGTTGTTAGTACACACAGTTTGTTTGCAAATGAATGCATTCTGTTTTATTTTGCCTTCTAAACAGAAGAGTTGTGTATCTGTTATGTTTACTTCTTTGATCAGGAGCACAGCTGAAGACGATGCACAACCTGCGGCTGGTCCGTGCAGACGTTCTGGACTTCTGTAAGCACCGGCGGCATGGCAGTGGCGGAGCAAAGCTGAGACGGCTACAGACGGCCCTCTCACTGTACTCCTCGTCACTCTGCGGTCTGGTGTTGCTGGT
>JAPZDZ010000023.1:1037615-1052874 GCA_029783805.1 Acanthurus tennentii | reverse complement strand
AAGGGTTGATTTGTCCTGAGAGAAGTGACAATAACTTGGCTTGTCCAGTCCTACAGACAAATGGCGTCGCTGCTGAGATTAGCAGCGTGCAGGTGTTTTTATGCTGCATTGCAGTGAGTTGTAGTGTGGCTCACTCTTGGTGTGTTTTCGTGCCTGTGTGTGGTCCCTCCCCTCCAACTCTGCAACAGCAGATGGCACTATTTTTAAAGACAAAGATGAGAAAAGAGAGATGCACACATGAGATAAAGTTTAAATAAGCTTCTGCTGCCTGAAATTCATCTCAAGAACTTTTTGACCACCTGCATCATGAGAGAGAGGGAACTGCTCTGAAAAGTTAAGCCTCAGTGGTAAATGTGTGTCAAACGTGTTATACATTCTGTATATTCAGTGTATATGTTTGCATTTTTATGTTGTAATAAAAAAGTAAACACAGCATACTGACTGCAAATTCTTTATAAATGCTTTTTAATCCCACGACAGCTTCACATTTTCGATGATCATATTTTTTTCTCCCCTCCTGCTTTCAGTAATGCACTTCTTGTGGCATTTGGCTCAGCATTTTATTTCGTGTTGATGGGTTATCCACTTGCACATAATCTCTCTGAAGTCAATAATCCATGTCATTCATTAGAATTACATTCCTGATCATGTAATGCTGGCCTATAAGCTATTTCTGATGGATTGAAATCGGTTCAGCTCATCAGAAAGTTAGTGTCAGTTCCATTCATTGGTGATATTTGTATGATTAAAAGTATTGAGAGCGTGGCAATCAAAGTATGTTTCCTTCGTGTCCTTCAAGATGAACAAGATGGCCAGCAACCCTGAGAGTATTTTGAGATTTCTTAATAGTGTCATGTTGGAACTTGCAACTGTTAATATCTCATTGCCATGCTGAGAACTCACAAAACTGTAGGAATATGTATTGCTGAGTGTTTGGCATTCTTAGGATTGGTCTCAGTGGCCTGGAGTGTTAGATTTCCTTGGTGTGAAAGTGCAGGCTGCCAATTCAGCCAGAGAGTCCACTTCTCCCTTCACTCTCAGTTCTTTACACATGCTTGAAAATAATCAGGGCAATGTTCACAAACTGATCATGCAAAAATATTCAATCATGTAAAGGTTTTTGTCCCAGAAGGACTGCAACAAACAAGGTTACTCATGGAAAACAAGTACCATGAGCGACCTCTTAAATGCTGCTCTGGCATTTGTGAAACTTAAGTCCGTCCTCTGTCAAACTAGGGCTGAAGTCCAGGCGCTCACAGGTACAGTAACATGACCAGTAAACAGTTATTTACAGTATGCTTTAGTACATAAATTTTTTTGAAGGGAACTTTGTTTCAAGTCAGGTCAAATGGAAACTCTTGAAGGAAGCATTAGTTTATATTAATCAGATTGATACATATGTGGACCATCTGAGGAAAACACTATTTACTAATGTAGATACATATGTGTGTGTGACTGTTTCATGACATATTCAGGAGAGATACCATGTTTTTTGTCATACACAGATAGTTATAAGTGGAAACTTCATCCTCTTCCTTGGGAAGAAGTAAAGTTTTCTATTTCTGGTTTTAACCAGAATTATTTGGTGATAATTGATTTCCCCACATAATTTTGCTTGCCTGGGAATTCGAAGTCATGGCATGCCAGCGCTTGCTGGGAAGCAATGTAGTTATAAGGATAGTTTGAATAAGAAGAAAAACCATTGTGGTTGAGGATTACTTAGCTGAAAGATAATACAATAAAGCCTAAAACTATTGCCATATGATGCCGAGCTAAGTGAAAAGAATATTAATTTGAGAATGTATATACATAATGTATATACATACTGTGAAAAACTCACAAATTTAGTTTTAACAGTCATTTCTATTTGGTAAAACTGTACACTGCTACATACATATTAAAAAAACACTGTTAAGATGTCAATGTTAATTATGCACTGTGGGACAGCTACAACATGGCACAAAAATGTAAAAACAGACAGGCTAATATTTCTGTGAAAACTGTGTTTTAACTATGAAAAAAAGAGAAGATAGACAGCTAAGAGCACAAACCTGTCGACAGGTAAAGTGCAAAAGAAGTTTAAATTGTACCTGGAACGGAAGGAAATATGTACAGTATAGTATTAGTAATTATTAATTTGATTAATTATAATTTATCACATATTAAAAAGGAAAAGGTTGAGGGTAGTCAATTAATAGTTAGAATAGAATTGTTAAGATAAAGTAAATTTGATAAAAAAATACATTAATTAAACTTTCCATTTATTTATTCGTTTGTTTACAGCCGTTTTCCTTCACGTCACAAGTTCCATTACCGGAAGTTGTTATATTTTTGTTTAAAACAATAAAATCCTGTGGTCGCTTGGCCTTATAAGTAGGCACTTTCACAGGAATTAATACAGAACATTTTAATGTTCATTTAATTTTGTTAAGCATAGACGTGTCGGATTTTACTAACATATTAAGTAAGAGTTTTTATTTTACATTGAGCATTCAACATGTTTTTTAGCATGTTTTTTTTCTTGCGAGTGCTTGCAATTCATTTATTTCGAAAGTTGAGACCGGAACTTGTAGATGCTGTTCTTCCGAACTTGACATCGCTTGTCACAGCTGGGTATCTGGCTCTCTACAAGTTGAGCAACAGCGGTATGTTGGGTGCGAGCAAGTTGCTGCATGGATTTCCCGGAGCTGCACATAACTAGAGTTGAAGTTTGCGCTTAAGTGAGTCCTTTAATTGAATACTATCATTATTTTACACTCACCGTATGTATTTACCTTTGTTTGTTAGTCACGAATCTCACGCGGTACTTTGCAACTTAACGGTCGCCGTGCGGGTTAAAACTTATTCATTGTATGTAACTGCTTTACAACGCTTGACCGCGTCGAAAGCGCAGACAACGGGTTTACATTTCAACCGAAGGCTCGGCTTATGTCGGTTGTCTTTAGCCTTAATCGTACGACGCCAGAAACCGTGGCTGTGTTGAGCTGAAAATGGAAGTGTGTGAATGTGTTTGGTTAGGGTCTGCGGCTGAGAGGTGTACGGTTAGCCAGGGTCCAGCAGCAGCAGCAGCAGCATGGTGCCTTCTGGAAGTTTTTCCACTCTGCGTCGGTGACTGCAGCCCTGCTACCAGGCTCCCTCTCTCTCTCTCTCTCTGCAGACTGATGTGCTGCCAAGTGCCATGGTGGCAGAAAGTTTACAGGCGCACCGACCGATATAGCTCTTTTCTGTCCACACCAAAAGCCTTCGTCGAAGTCTCTGTAAACATTTGGCGCTGTGCTGGCGAGCACCTTTTGACACATGGATTCGCTAAGAGGAGGCGTTTCAGGACACTCCGCTTCATTAACGCTCTCTGCTTGTACTGCTATTGATTGTGACAAAGTTATAAAACCTAGATTCTTGTTGTTAATGTATCAAGTATTTTGTAGGATTGAGTAGCACGAGAGCCGACTCAGCTCATATATGCTGATGCTGCCAAACACACAATTCTTGGCAATTTGAAAAGCATCGTGTTTGCTTCATCTAACACTTATTATGTCAAACTAAATGTATGAAAGCTTAATGGGAAGACAGTCTTTGGTGTATTTCTTCACTTATCTCCATAAGATAGCCGACCAGAACTCCCGCTTTGGACGTGTAACTCTTTGACGTGGCTCTGCACTCCAGCAGTAGTTGTTGATGATGGAGACTGAGTCATTAACTGCTTCTCTGTTATTTCCAAGGAAAATTTTGGAAGCCATTACATACAGGTCGGACTGCTTTGTCCTCGGACTGAGTTTTTACTTGTTGTATGCATTATATTGACTAACATGACCCCAAATATGTATTCCTTTCGACTGTTATTAGAGACAATAGAACGACTGGTACACTGTAAAATCTTGGATTAATTATTGTCTTTACTAATTGTGTTTTACTGCCTTCAATTAGTGGGCTTATAATTGTGTAATAACACGTTTTTTCCGAAGCAAAAAATGCAATTATTAAGATGGATAAATCACTCACTTATGGTAAAATGTTAAAGAAAAATTATTGCTTTTGTTTTTTAATTCCCATCTGGTTGCGCACACATTCGCATCATTTTTGCTTACTTTCATCTGACTTTCTGAAGCCTTTTTCCAAATTTCAATTCATTATTGATACAATGCAATGTTATGAATGTAAACTTCTTGTTCTACAGCGTAAACTCTTTCTTAAGCAAGCTGCATTTAACAGCCAAAAGTTTCCCTGCTTTGTTTTGGAGATTATTCTGGTTCTTTGGCTTGTACCAGAACCTTTAAGAGTCAAAAACCACATTAAGAAGGAAGAGGATCAAAAGGTTAAATGGCTCTAACCCATAACAGAGGAACTTTTATTGTCACCATGACCGTGACTCTGCCAATGCACAAAGACCTCTTTCCCCTCTCCATGGACCACTCAAGTGTGTTATTCATTCTACCCCAGAAAATAGACTCTTCTATTTAGCCCCTTTGGCCCCTGCAGCTCTGCTTTTCACATCTCTGCTCTTGACAGTATTTGCTTTTTTTGCAACAACCCTGAAACAAACTTTTTCTCGTCTTTGATTTATCCAACATGTGATTCTGTCTTTTGTTCACATATTTAAAATTAGCACCAGCAAAGTACCCATCCATAACCTAACATGTGTACTGCATCAACATCACCCAAAAGTATGGATACTGATGATTGGTAACTAGCAGTCATTATGATCAGACTAGTCAGGCTGATCTCAGAGCAGTCACATTCTTAACACTCAGGAGGGGTCTGCGTTGCTCTCTGTGGAGTTCATCTGCTCCACAGCGATAGAAACGCGTCTTCACCCTGGATGCTGTGGCTAGACCAGCTGGCTGTTCTCTAACGCCTTTCTGACAGTCTCATATAGCCCCAAGCCAAGCACAGGATAATCATCCACCGTTGAGGACACCAAGCTACTTAGGCAGACTGAAGGCTTTGCAGTTTTAATCGGACGTAGGCTGTTTATCTCCAGCCTCCTAGTGCTCCCTTTGCTTTTCATGTGTACCTGGATTCTCAATGAATTACACTCAGCTTTTGCATATGTTTCTTGAAGACAGGTGGTGGATTATGTTGTGGGTGTGATTCTTTTTTTTCCCTCCTCTCCTCAAAAAGGAGGGGGGGGCCCTGACAAGCTTTTGCTGGAAGGGTTTTTGTAAGAGGGAGGGCTGGGGTGTCTTTCTCTTAAGCTCTGTGTCCTCTTCAAAGTATTGTGTGGTGCTGTCGCTCTGGTATCATGTGTAGCCATGAACAATCACAGGTATGCAATCTATACAATGGCTGTCTGTCACATCAGAGAAGTGCAGGAGACACTTAAGGCTGCAGTGGGAAAGCACTGCTTTATGGCTTTCATGACAATCCTGTTTCTCTACATTCATGCCAGGTTTCAAACTTCATGGTCTGGTTTAGTCACATTAGTCAAATTGTGGTGCTCTCATGGCCTAAACTGTGTTTTTCTATAATTTTTTTTTTTTCATTTGGCGTTCGGATTCAATTTTATGCATTATTAAAAAAATGTTTACTTTTTTTTTGTCTGCAGGAAATATGATTAAACATTGTCTGCACTTAAGTTGGACCAATTGCCTTGGGGTTTAAAGTAATTTGAGCTGTTGGCTTCATATTGACAGAATCCATGCAGGCTGCCTCTGCGTCTTTTGTCTCGGCATGAACTCCGATTTAGCAGGGGCTCATTTCTCAGATCTGCGTGGTGGTTTTGTTATTATCTTAAGGCAAACATTCAAACCATTTGGGCCTTGTACATTTACTGCTGATGTGAATGTGTCCCTCAAGCGCTTATCATTGTGAAAACAGTGAGCTCATTTGTTGAAACAGGAGGGGGGGGGCGGGTTGGTAATGGTAAAAGAGAGATGATGGGGGAAGAAGTGTTGGATGTTTTTTGTTTGTTTTGTTTTGCATGTTTTTTTTTTTTACCCTGGAGGACAACATCCTCCCATTGAAACCAACGCAACACCTGCTCCCAGACAAGGAAAATCTTGCCAGTGCTGGAATGAGCGTTATTAAGACCACCATAACTCATTAACAGCAGGGGGGAAAAGGCTGAATATGAAGCAACCTGTCTGGTTCCTGGATCTCTCATTGATGGGAAGCAGAGGAGCGCAAAAGTTTTTCACAGCTCTCTGCAGGCTGTGGGGTCAAAGTCCAAACAGTTTCCCTGTAATAGTTCTCTGTAGCCAGCTGGGCTCGAGACTAAGACTGCATACAGGCTCCTCTAATGGGCCAAAGCTAAAAGAAGAGATGTGAGCTACCCCACCACCAAAGAATGTCACCTCTGTGACATTGTTATCATTCAGCTTTGTCTTTGACATTATGGCTACTATCTCTGAGTAGTTGCTGGGAACCTTTACCAACCACCTTTTAAGTTATAACATGGAGGACCTTAACCCAGGAGTGATGTGATTTAAACTTCACTTAAGTGCCTTCTTCTACCTTTAGATAGATCAGCATTTTTGATTGAACATACATGCTAACACCTCTCTCTCCCAGTGGCATCATAAAAGCCAGACTGACACATTCAAGACCTCTGACGGACGGCATGATGTGCTTGGCTGAACCTCTGTGAGGATCAGAGTTCCGCCCCTGAGATCATGTATAGCTTAAATTGGTGCATGAGGGTGAAGGCATATTCAGTTTAGGCATTTTGGTTGTCTGTGTTCATCGAACGTCTGGTCTGATTGAAGACATGAATATTTCCCATCCTCTCCTCAGTTTGGCATGAAATCGCTCTGTGCCAAAGTGTGTGGGTGTGTTGGCACTGGTTCAGTTCTCCAGTGGCTTGCTTGGCCAACTGCTTTTCTCTTTAATCCTAATTTACTGCTCTGTATTTTTGTCATTCAAACTTAAAAGCACTGTAACACAAAGGATGAAGTAGCCAACTGCACAGTAGTTTCTAAAATCAGAATCCTTTAGTAAAACTACGGGAAACATATAAGTGGTTTTCATTTAGTTTTTCCTGGCAAAAATGGCTGTCTCCTGATGTGTATTTTTCTTCTGTTATAGTGAAACCCACAAATAAATGACTACAGGACATTTTGTAACTCCTAGTGCACTTATAAAAATCCATAAATGCAGTGACTCTTTGCACTGATCACTGCAACAGTTGTTTAAGAATCAGCATCCAAAATGTATTCAGACAGAGTCTGCAGCAAATGTTTATCCTGCTAAATTCACACGTGTTTGACCACCAGAGTGTTTTGTTGCCAAGAAGAGCCTTTGACTGATTCAGAACTGAGCAGGAACTCTAGCTTTTTCTCTTTCTTTTTCCAGTTGATCTCCTTTTCTGTCCATTCATACACTGGACCCATGAGGTCTCAGGATAGGTGTAAATTGTTTCAGTTAAATTTGAAATTTTTCAACTCCCATGACTGTAGCTGCATCTCATTTTGTATGTTATACTGTGTTCTTTTAGAGGGGATTTCAACCTATTCTAAACATAAGAGTGAATTTAAAGGTCTTGGGTTGTACTGCTACTCTGGCATAAATGAGGAAAGGTTGTATTAAGCCTTTATGGCTTCAAGAGAATTGTGTGAATTCTGATAAATTAGTTTCAAAATGTTAAAAAGTCTTAGAGAATTTAGTAAGAAAGACATGAGATTACCAGACCTTTGTAGGTCTCCGCTTGTGGCTACAAAAGCCATCACACAACTGATTCCCTGTCCAAACTATGGGAGACCAAGTTACATTGTGGATAGTGTTAACACCAGACTTTGAAGTGGGAGAAAAACATTTGAAATAAAACAAAAAACTTTTCACTTTGATTTTGATTCATGTTTTCAGGAAGAACACCTGTTGTTGTCACGTCAGCCTCTGGTGTTTGGACATGTTGTTGAATGTAAACCTAGAAACTCCCTTGTCAATTCTACCCAAGTACTCTTTGACAAAAGCCAAGTTACTTTTGCTAACATGGCAGCACTCACTTCCTTTTTAACAAGAAAAAAACCACGGACCCAACAGTCTGAGTCGATGTGTGTTGTTTCACTCTCACACCCCTTTTGCTAGCCTAATTCAATTTACATACTTAACTTATTTCTGCCCCCATGGTTCACTTGTGGAGGGGGACTGCATGGCATTGAAGGCAAAACAGCCTCAGGTCCAGCTCTCACGAAAAGACGGGGAACAGACGGAAAACGACCCTATTGCTTTCCCGTAATTCCCCATAAATGAGAAGCACTACTTTGAGAGTTTGACATGGCCGCTAAACCACAGTTGAAGTCCAGATGAGACAAGTATGGGCCCTGGAGCAAGGATAACACAGGCTTGTCCTCAGACATTTTCCCATGGTGATAAGGACTTGGCCAGATGTTAGCAATACATATTCACACCCTCTCCTCTTCTACTCTCACTGCGAGTCAGAGATGCCCCAGAGAGTGTTTTAAGAGCCAGATCTAGAGGGAGAAAAACTGGTAAAGCCCACAGTGTGCCAAATTATAAATGACCCTGCCACCTCCTGATAAATTCTTCCTGAAAGTACCAGGAAAGACCAAGCCAACAGGACAGTGAAAGGTTTTCCAACTTGATTTAGCCCTCTTTGAAGTTTGGTTCTGTGAAAGGGGAAAACGGCATATTATGAGACACCACAGTGTTCTCTTTCATGTAGTAAGCTGAAAGGGATGCTATTGAGTGTTTCAGGGAGTCCTTTGATATGTGAGATGCTCTGTGCCTTGTGAAAGGATCAAGCTTATGATTTGAGTCAATATGAGTGTGAGTGCTTTGATGCCTGCTCCTGCCAGCTCAGTGTTTTGTCAGAAATGTTTCGTACAGCCGGCTTAAGGGATCGGCCATGTTGGGTCCTCGATGGTCCCTACAGCCTACATGTGTGAAAAGGTGGCTACTCATGCACACATCATACCCTGTACACACACACACACAAAAAAACACACACAAACACACAAGCACACAAGCACACACGAAAACATGCACATTTGCACACACAAAACACGCACACACAGGCTGAGGCATTAATGGAACTGCTATTCCACCCAAGTTGAACAGTAAACAATGTCTTGTTTGTGAACTTGTTTTCATAGTTTGATACTGAGTGTTTTGTCCAGGGTTAAGGGTGAATAATTAAACTAAAGGAATGGATGATTTGTCTTGATTACATGTTTCTTTTGTGGGCTAGAAGTTTTTCTTGTAGAGCTGATGATTGACATTTCTTATTTTCCCTCAAGGCCCAGAGGAGCCTTCCGCCCTTGAGTGGCCGGTTTTGGGCTTGGCACACAGAGATAGTAATGTTGTGCGACCCTCTCTATTGTGTGACTGTGTTTTTATGTTTTTGAAGGAAAGGATACAGCGCCACTAAATAACTGTGGGCAGGCAGCATTTATTAAAAATGATTCAAAAGTTGTGTTTGCACTCAAGGATAGGCATGTGTGAAGAGTTATATTGTATCTGTGTGTGTGTGTGGGATCGTGCCTTCCGGTGTATGCTAATAGTTAGTGAGACAGAGAGGACTTTGCCCTTCTCTTCCATCTTTACCATCTGGTTTGAGTAGCATTTGACTGAGGCGTTAATCATTGTGCCTTGAGGCCACTCCTACCCTGACAACAGCTGGAAAAGGGAGATGGACCTGTTGATGTCCATCTGTCCTCATGTCTGTCAGTCCTCTCTACACCGCTGTATTAAATGTATACACGCAGCTGGAAGGTTCATGACCTTGGAGTTTCTAGTTTTTTGAAAAACAGCTGGAAGGGCCTCCTCATCACTGTTTCCTCTGTTGTAATTTTTCCCAGCCCTCTACTTCCTACAAATTGCCCAGTGTTTTTTTTGTTTGTTTTTGTTTTTTAAGTTTGCTAACTTACACTTATTTTGAGGAATTGCGCAAACATTTTAAAGGCCAACTGGTGCTCTGCACATTTGCTTGGGTCCGCATGAGTCTGTACTCTACACTGTATGTGGGTGAAGAAAGCAAACTGGAATCTTGTTTTGTGTACTGTATGTATTTATGCTTTGTAGGCCTCATCCCTGGTCATATTCTAATTACACGGTTGCACGCACTCTTTTCTTTTTTTGACTTTTCCTTTTTTCAGCCAAGCACAACAAACAAAGGAGTGTTTTTTTCTTGCTGTCAAGAGAGGGATGATGTTTGAAACTGGGCTACGTGTGCAGACACCCAGTTGTAATATGCATGCATTGTATCGTATTGAAGCATGAACAAAGCTTAATACCTCTACTGGCGTCTTGTTCCCTGCAGCCAAAAAGCACGGTGCAGTGTAAATGAGACCTGGTTATGTCGCCTTTTTGCTCTTAAATACAGCTACTAGGGTTAAACAATCTAAATCTCATCACTGCAGGAAACTGTAGATATTGGCAAATTAACTGGCTATCAACCATTTTCCTGCTACAAGCTGTTCAGTGTGTATCAGCCTTTGAAAAGTGTTTTGTATAAGTCAAACTTTAGATTGTGTTATTGTATTTGCCTGGTGGTTTTATTGGTGATTTGTTGATAGCCCTTCATTTCCTTTTCTTGTGAAAACTCTGTGGCACACTTGTTACATTTAAGGAGAAAAAGATGAAAGTGCTGTGTTCTGGGAAAAGAATATTCAACATAATGTCGGAGTCTTTATATTTACAAATTATCTAGGATTATTTCAGTAACTATGTGCAAGGACTTTTAAAAAAAATCTAATTTTAAAACATGTGATTATACCTGATACTTGTGAACCTAAAGCATAGCCTACGTTGCATTTTTTGCACAAAAATGGTTCATTTCTTGCCACCGCATGACAAACCTTCATGAAACTAAAAAAGCATCACGTCTCAGTCCTGAAGTGTTGTGTTTAGGAATAGCTTTTAACATCTTTTGAGTGGTTTACAGTTTTTATTGTATTTTGCTATAGTCATCTGTTCTTATTATTGTATTTATTAATTATAATTTTTATCATTTATTTATTTACTATTTATTATCAATGCATTTTTATGTATGATTGTAAATATCATTGTTCCATATTCAGTGTTTTCTTCTGTTAGTCTGCAATTTTGCTCTTTAACTTTAAATTTTAATGTTATACTTAATTTTTTGTTCATTATGCTCCTATAACACAACAACCTCCGGTGTGGAATTTATAAAATCTGTCAACCCATCAGTGTCTCCATCCATCCCTCGCCACAAACTCAACTTGTTGCTACGAGCTCATCTTCTGTTCGTAGGCGCAGGGACAAACAAGTGTACATCAGTCTTGTGTAAAGTATGATTGATCCTAAAGGGTATATAACATCGCATGTGCCTCTTCGTGCAGCTTTTAAGATCGATTTATAATTGCATTTTCATTATTTATGATACTGTGGCAGCTGTGACAGTTCTGCGGCAGTGTGCAACAGATGGCCCTGTGTAACTAAAACACTGATGGGATTCTTAAGCCTAAGGGGGGGTTGTAAAGAAGAGTCTTGTACCATCTCTGTTATGTAGATAACTTCTGGAGAATGCTAACTGTTTAATGATGGTGGTCACTGGAGTCTAATCCTGAAGGTGCTACATGTTTAAAAAAAGCTATTAGGGTAAGTATAGAAGCTATGTGTTTATGCATCAGCCTCACGTATTTACTTAAAGGTTAATTTGCTGTGGAAGCACTCACTGTGTGATTGATCCTTCGCATCCTTCATGCTATGTATAATGTGGGTGACATTTAGGCTTTATTGGGACCCTGCTGCCATGCCAAGAGTAGTGGCCCTTGAGTTCTATTTTTGACACTGTTTTAGCTCCCTTGGTTTATCAAAACAGGGAGCAGTGTGTCGTAGCTTTTTATGGGCATGATGGGTTTGGCTAGCACTGGAGGATCTGGGCTTGTGGAGAAGGCTAACATGGAATTAAAACCTCTCTATCCATTCCAGAGTGCTTCTGCATCTTTCAGCCGAAGCTATAGTCTAGCAC
The DNA here is from genome assembly GCA_029783805.1 of Acanthurus tennentii. Taxonomy (NCBI): domain Eukaryota; kingdom Metazoa; phylum Chordata; class Actinopteri; order Acanthuriformes; family Acanthuridae; genus Acanthurus; species Acanthurus tennentii. The sequence goes on along the minus strand of JAPZDZ010000023.1, from coordinate 1,040,984 downwards.
ACACCCGGCGTACAAAAAAGAAACAGCATTGCAGCTCATCAAAACAACCAAAGATGTGTTCTATCTGGAAAAGTGTCACTTTATGTGGCAGCAGAGCCATTTTTAGAACAAGCAGCCATCTGATTGGAGAAAGTAAGTTTCTGGTTTATGTGCAACTTTGAGTTTTAGGTGTTTTGGCTGGTGTTTCCTTTTTTTCTTAGAAATTGGGTTTAGCACAAACTCTGAGTTTGTTAAACCTGAGATGAGGTCAACTCTAGATTTTCAGATTCAGAAAGAGTAATTCAAGCCTGATTAGGATCAAAATCCTTATTGGATATTAGTATGTTACTTAGGATGATCTAAAGTTTCTTTAATGTGATGAATCATTTCTTTAACACATTTTTTCCCCTCACATTCAGACATTCAGTCATTCCTTTGCTTGTGCGAGTTATTTTTTTACAGCACTGTGACTCAGAGCACAAGACTCACTGTGCATATATTGTTTAATCTCATTGTAAAAAATTCCATTTCGTGTGAAGCGTCAGACAAACAGGATCATTGAATATTTATCTCCCTAACAATGTAACAGGATCATTGAGTATTTATCTCCCTAACGATGTAATTGATCATAGAGACGTAATTCCTAAAATATTGAATATAAAATGATAGGAAAATGTCATTATGAGAAATATTTAATTAATGGACAGTACAACATAAAACTTTCATTGTTAAGCTTATTGATACTTTAAACCACTCTGACTCAGACTCTTTTTTTTGCATGTGCACAGGAATAGTGTGTGTGTGTGGAATAGACTGACACAATGAAAACCCCTTTTTTGCCTTTTTTCATCTCTAGTTAATTATTAGGCTTCTAGAGGGAGTGTGTGTCTGAGACATGCATATTTGTACTTGGGGTGGGTAATTGCACAGCAATGAGAAAGAAAATATACCTTTGCCAACTTTTTTAAAAGAAGAGTATTGTTGTTTTTGTGTGCGCACACCATATTTATCTGAACAAAGAATTTCTGCGGAGGCAAGAGATATTCAGTAAGTCGGGACACATAGGTCCAAGCTGAGTGAGTAAAACCCGGCCTTTCTCCAAAATGGGATTTTCAGAATTCTCTTAATTCCAGTCAAGCCGCTCCTGTTGCAGAGGGGAAGTGCTGCCAGCAGCCTCTCTCCACTCTCTGTCTCCATATTGATCGGTCTCTGGGACCAAGAAATGGAGATTCCTTAAAGCCAGCCATAGTCTAATGACATTACTCAACAGCTCCACCCCCATACCCCCCACCAACCCACCACTATCCAACCCTCTCCATTTTAGATCTCCCTCCACTCCACTCTTTTTTTTCTTCCTCTCACTGTTATCTAATTAAAAGCTTTTCCATAGAGGGTTGGTCTTGGCCTCCAGGCGTGGGGTACAGACATGGCAGCCAGCCGGGTTTGGAATGATAGTGTGTGTGTGTGTGTGTGTGTGTATGAGTGTGTGAGTGAGTAAGTGACCGTGCAAGAGCAATTGTCTGCGCGTGTGTGCACGTACGTGTCTACTCAAATAGGCTTATTTGCTGGCTGAGCTGGTGAACCAGGAGAAGGGTTAAAGCAGTCCTTGGACAAGCGGTCATGCAGGAGTATGAGCTTAACTAAGACTGGGCCGTATGAAGGGAGGTACTGAGAGAGGCTGTGAGAGCTGCTCTGATAGGCAGCTGAACACTGTATTGGGTCTGAGACTGTAATACAGAACTTTTAGGGAATGGCCATGAATACTGACAGAGAAAGGATGAAGCATTGGTATTACAGTGGGGTTAGTTAATTTCAATTCTTTCCTTGTTTCCTAACGACCTGTTGGACCTTTATTAAAAAACAAATGTGAGCTTTTCACTGTATGATATTACAGGTCAAGGTTTTAGTTTTGGTCTCAATGTTGTCTCTTAGCCAAAAATTCTGAGGAAAGGAAAAGAAAAAATTAGTCATTATTTGAGACTGATGCAGACAGCGACAGGATTCCTCAAGTGCTTTGGGATTTCCCCAATTCCCACCTTACAGGCTGAGGCACAGAAGGGAGGGATGGAGGAAGGGAGGGAGAATAATGGGAGGGATGCTAAGGAGGTGGGCTAAATACGAGAGGAGGGAACAAGGGACACAAAAGCAGCAGGATAAAAAGAGTCAGACTCGTGAGTGTAGAGTTGAAGCAGGTGGTTAAAGGAGTCAGTGCAGGTATGCTGCAAGCATGTTGATTGGAGAAAGACTGTGAGCAGCCTCAAAACTAGATTAGAAGAGCTCGGCTGTTTTGATGGTGAGTATCATTCTGCCAAATAACTCCACTTGTTTGAGGTGCATCATGTTATTTTGCTATCATCACACTTTTTCTTACACCGTTTTACCTCAGTGTGAGAAAGGCCGGAGGTTCAGAGTGTTAATGTACAGGATAAAATAGACAGAATTACTGTAAATAAATGTCTCTGTGACTGCAGAGATGCTTACTTTTAGTCCTACATGTGGGATTGTTAGATGCTGTCATTCAGCCAAGCATGATAAATTTCCTCTGAATGTGATGAGCTCGGTGTAGCGTATGAAATGAAACTCTACCACTATATTGTGTTCTATTGTTGGTGAAAGGTCATCTGTATCCATTTAATGAAAAAAGTCTAGTTTAGGCCATGATTTTTACTAAGATGTTCTAACGTGACCTTTTTTAAAAAACATTTTTGCATGCAAACCAAGCCATTATTTAATTGAGAAGGAGAACAATCAGATTGATGTAACACCCTGATGCATGAAGTGTTATAATCATGGTATATTAATAATTGGACTTATGAGAGTAACTGAGCAATGATTAACTGACGAATAACTGATGTGTCATGAGTTAATTTGATTATATAAAGGAACAAAATTTGGCAGTGTAAAGAATAAATTAGAAATTAAGGACGAATTGTATGAAAAAACAACGTTTTTAAGAAATTAATCATACAATGTCCATATACACTCTTTTATCCTAATAAACAACATTTCATGTTTGCATGCTACAACATGTTGTTAATTAGAAGTACAATCTTATGGCAATTACCTGGCTGTTGATTAAAACTAATTAAAAATTTGACTGCTCTATTAACTAAATGTAAACACACCTGATCATGGTTGAATGAAAACTCATTAGCGTTTGCATTGGCTCCTATTAGTCCTTTCACCTTGACACAATAGGTTTTCAGTGACTGGAAAGCCATGGTCCGTGGGGAGGCACATTATCAGCCACATTGACTCACAAGAGGCTACACGGCTGAACTGTGCTGCACTCCATTGTTGTGCTATTTGCATGGGCCAGTATGATAACGGTCACCTCCCTGAGCTGGAGCTGGCTTCATTTTCTGGTGTGGACAGAGGCGCAGGTTTCCC
>JAPZDZ010000023.1:1006949-1017348 GCA_029783805.1 Acanthurus tennentii | reverse complement strand
TCCTTGATAACAAAGAGACTCTGTTTCTGCTGTTATTTTTATGGTTGAAATGACAAAGTAGTTAAATAGATAAGATGTATTTGCAGAACCACTGGAGATAACCTTTAGAGGATGTCATTTGTGTGCTCCTGGAGCAATGACAGCTATTAATAAATAAATGTTCTTGGTGGTGGGGGAGGAAACATTGTGTTTAGAAGAGCCCTGTTGACACATGCTGCTGGTTTGCTCACTGTGGCCAACATATTTGACAGACAGAATGCGAGTCGGTTATCTGGTCATGAGTGATGAAGCGTTAGCTTGTGAGCAGGCTGATGATCTGATAAGAGATTGAATTAGGCCACATGGGCTCTGACAGAGTATTTGCTCTGCTGCTGTACACTGTACAAGTCATGTACTCTAGTCATGCACCGTCAGCTTAGTCATTGTTCCCCATAGCGGAAAGTATGCTATTGTATTTAAAGATCATTTTATATAAAGGAACCTCATGTGGGAAATGGTGATCGTATATCCAAAACCTTCTTGATGGTATCTGTTTCAGAATTTATTTAAGATTTTTTTCTGTAATTACAGTGCCTTTTTTATGTTTCTTCTAGGTTTCAGTTTTTAATTTTGAGGGAATAGTTTTACATTTCTTTATTTTTCCTTTTTTGATTACTCCTGCCATATCTGTGTGATATGAAGCAGTAACCGGGAAGTGAGTAATTCAGTTTTGCATCAAGACTTGAATCAAGGAGAAACAGCTGTTCCTTAAGGGAAAAAATGTAAAAAATGTCCAAAAGTAAAAACTGCAGAAAAGCAGACCAACCACCACTGGTAAGCTAATTAATATACATGTTATATCATGTTAATTCAATCTATAAGAAATGATTAAATTAAAAGATGAATTTTCTATTTTAACACATGTTTATTGATGGGACAAGGATTAAATAAACAAGCTATGAAGTGTTAATTAGCTTGCTTTCAAGGTCCCTGTGGATGTGTTTTGTCAGCCTACTTGAGTCCACCTGAGCTCTTTCCATCTGTTGTCTGTCCTCATGCTAAGCTAAGCTAACTTTCTCCTGGCTGTTGCTAAATATCTACAGTACAAACATTAAGGTTGTATCAAACATACAGGCTAGAAAGTAAATGAGCATTTTCCTATTATATGAAACTTCTCTTTTAAAATCGACAGTTAAGGTGAATTTAAGTTCAATTTTTGTTCTGTTGAATAGAACTTCAAGTTTCTTGCATGTGTAAAATACCAGCCGATGTAGCAGATGATTTGGCTCACTCTTTACAATTTTAAAAGACCTACTCAATCCACCTTAAAGAGTACTTGGCGCAGCTGCAGGGAGGCTGCACAAAGATAACTCTCAACAAAATGTTAATTCATTTTCCCACTGCTGTGTGTAATCTAAATTTAGCTCCATATTTTTATGCTTCGCTCAGAATCCATTTGAAGAGCTCTTTAATGTTCAGTCATCACAGCCTCAAGCTACAGAATGTCTATTTTTTGAGCATTTCATTAAAATACTTGCTGTCTGTCTCTTTGTCCTCTCCAGACAGTCTTCCATGATGAGTGCAAGTTCAAGGAGAGCTTGCTCCCAAACAACTACAATGCCTACGAGTCTCTGGTTTACAGAGGCTCCTACATAGCACTCAGCAAGCATGGCCGCGTGAAGAGGGGCAACAAGGCCACCACTGCCATGACTGTAACGCACTTCCTACCCCGAATATGATGAGCAAAAACTGGCAATAACAAACTTATTTGCACATGTGGATTATTTCCCAGGTAACATAAATACCATATATGTACGTACAAACACAAAATACAAAATGGACTGTAAAAGAAAGAAATACCACTATATCTGATAGTATTTATTCAAACTTTATATGTATATTTGGGTAGCTTACTTTGTATTAGAAATGAAGGAAATGCCATTCTTCGCTGCTTTTATGATTTTCATGATTTTGTGATATGAAGGGGATGGAGAGACGACATTTATCCCCTCAGTTTATATGGGTGCTTGCTGGAACTGGTGGAGTCCTTGCCCTGTCAGCAGATGACAGTTCATCCTTTTGGAAATGAGATGGATACATTATTACCTCAAAGCACCATATCCTGAGAAGAAGAGGAAGAAGAAAAAGAGAAATGCGTGCATGAAATTTCTACAAAGAAGAATGCCTGTTTACTTAAAGTGTTTTTGTTGTCATCCATCAAGGACTCGGACGTTTCCCGACCTCCATATTCGATTGTCACTGTCAGGGCAACTAGAGCACTTGCAAAACATGGCGGTGGTTTTTCTTGCTTTGTCATGAGGTGGCGGTGCCTTGAATTCCTACTTGCGGCCCCCCTTACCCTAGCATGCGAGAAACGTGGTGCTCAAGTCAGAAATAGGAACGAAACGCAAGTCATCACTCCCTCAGACACCACCGGGGGGCTTTAGCCCAATTCCTAGAGGGCCAGAGATTTCTCCACTTTATTTTCTTTCCATAATTAGATGAATTCAGTAATTGAGACTCTATGCTGCACAGGACCCAGTGGAGCCTCTTGTTAATATGGAAAGCTAGATTTAGATTTAGCACCAATATCATGTCAACCCCCCACCCCCATCATGTCCAAGGGAGCTTTGACAATCCCAGGTTTTACTTTCACAAATTTTGTAGCCAGATCATCAGGCCAAATTGAGTGTGTGAGCATGAACTAAGTGTGTGTGAGTGTGTGTATGTGGAATTGCCCAGTTTGAGAGCTGCTTCATTTGAAGGTTATTGTCTCATTGTGCGAGGTCAATGGGGCATGTGTGTAAAACAACCAAGACCTAACGCTTTGGAGTCAAATGTTCTTCATGTATGTCAGCTGTGTGTTTCCCTCCAGTTCAGATTGAGTTGGTGCAGTCTGTTGCATCTGATCCGTTAGCCTTTGTGTTTTGTTTGTTGATGATTCGCACTAATTTATTCAATTTTGTTTGGGAAAATTTTGAGTTTGAAGCGAAAAGTGATGAAGGGAACTGTTTGACTTTCACACTGGTTTGACGATGTTTGGCACTTAAGAGGATGTATTTGTACAGAAATAAGTGAAGTTACACTGGCTTGTCTTTGAGTAGTCGGTTAACTGAAAACATGTTGGTCTGCTGCATTCATTTGAAATACTCTAGAGAAGACTGGAACTGCTTCAGAGTTTGTGATCCTGGGATTTGTGAACAATACTTCAGGTATCTCAGTCTGTCTGAGGTTGAGATGATGTGGACTGTGCTTATCGATCCCAGACTTTTAAGCTAATTATGCATTAATTTCATTGGTCACTGAGTCACAGTATGGCTTCCTGTGAAAAAAAGAACCATGAGCAATGTTGCAACAAGCAGTGAACCAAAGGGTTTTATTAGAGATGCTCATTCAGGCTTTGTGTATGCAGCATACCATACTTGAATTCAACAACTGCTTGTGCTCCTCTTTTGTAGATAGTTTTCCACTGTGGAGACAAGGAGGAGGAGGGAGGACAAAGAGCAAGCAAAGTTGAAGGCAGCAGTGATGTACAGGGGACTTTGCATGTGGCACTGGTTGTTTATTTAACTTGGCAAGGATGCAGAAAATGTGGGGTAAAATACCTGAGCATCAGACTAGCGGGGCCCCTCGTCTGTCTGTGGATGTCAGACCGGACAGTAAGTTCAGGGCCCAGGGATTCCTGACCTGTCTCGCTCATCTGAGCCATTTTTGTACCAAGGTCGAAGACGTGGGGTCTCTGTTCTTTGTGTTACAGTGGTAGGCGTGTTTTTTGGTCCATCTCAATGACTTTTTACCCTTTTTGGTTTAGGAAGCTCTGCACCTGTTAAGCTATTTTTTGTCTTGTATTGTGCAATGAAAATATTAATGATTCTGTCTCTTTTCTCATACTAGGGGAGTTTGTTTAATCTTAAAATGAGGTGCAATTGAGCTTGCTTGTAAAGATTTTGAATTCAGTTATTATTTTTGGTGCTTGACCCTCAGTGTTCTGTAAGTAGCAAATCACCAGTCAGGCCAGTTTGGTGAAATACGATTTAAAAAAAAAAAAAAGTAGCAACGCTCTTACACACATATATGTTATCATATTTTACCTCATATTTTGCCCTTTTTAACATTACTGTAATGCACTGACAAAATGTCTGTGAGCGATGGTTTACGCGCCCTTTAAGCTCCAGCTTATGTCTAGTAGCAGAGACGAATGTGCAGTATCTCGTGAGAATGAGTGTCTATTTGTGAATGTGTGTGTTAGTGTGTTTGTGTGTTTGTGTGTGTGTGTGTGCGTGTGTGTGTGTGTGTCCAGCTGAGCGCGCTCCTGTCATGTTCTGTTTCTGCCAAAGCGACAGTAGAGATGGTATCAGATCAATTTACCTTGAGTCAGGAATAACAGGGCATTGTCTGACTGTGCAAGCTGATGTACTGTACTCTCCTCACAGGAGAGGATAAAGACGAGAGGGATGGAAAACGGCAACACAGAGGCTGCCGAGGGGTGTCTGTCAAAAAACAGGCACTTACTGTGGTTTGAGCTGGTAGTTATGTAGCAAAAGGCCACTTAAAAAGAATCTAATGCTTCCAGGAAGGAGAAACCTGAGCTGAGCAGGTTGTCTGGTGGACTGAATACTGTGATCCATGAGAACAACTTGACACACCCAGGATGTCACATTTAACGTTTCTGAATATTGATTACATTGATAATTGTGTTTAGGGGGGATTATTTGCCTTGACCATCTTACTACTCACTTTGACTGATCAGCCTTTATCACATCACTGTGATCAGAAAATGATCACTTGTAGCTTTTTTTCAGGACTGATTCTGTGGCAGTGAGATTTGGTTTGGAGAGGCGTTTTGACTGATGCGTCAAAATATACAAAAGCTGCAATTTTTTTTTTCTTTTTCTTTCATGGAGTGCAATTTACTGAGCAGGGGTAGATGTTGTTTCCCCTCGATGTGCTTTCATCAAAACAAGCTGACATGCAACATCAAAACCACTTGTTTTTTTGAAGACAAATGTTGTGTCAATCACTGTATGTAATTTCTGAATTATTATAGTATGTTTCAGAGGTCACTGTCAGCACAACAAGCTGTGAGTTGAATGGCAGAATGGGAATTGTATAGCTACAATGGCTCCACAAGTAGTAAAGGGCACTGGATAAATTGATATTGTTTACACCAAAAACCACTCACCTTGGTGTCAGATTTGTGAAGCTTGAGAATTGAAAGTTTGGAGGAGAAATTATTCTGTTACAAGCTATAAACCTTTTGTACAGTGTTGTTTTGAGGCAGAAAAGGTTGTATAATATAGCTGTAACTGAGCTAAGGTGGTTAATGGGAGGAAGCATATCACTCATCAACATGAACTGCATCTTTCTAAATCCCTATTATTCATATGGAGTTCTGAACGAGTTTTGGTGTTCCTCCCTTTGATTTGAGATTCAGTGTCTGGATTTTGCCATTGTGCTTATCAAACCTGTTCAGCTGGTTATAAAAAGTGTTGGTTCACAGGGAACTGGAGGTCTATGGGAGGATCTGGGATCAGACTTGTGTGTATGTGTGTGTGTGTGTGTGTCTGTGTGGGTGTGTGTGTCCCTGTGTGCCAGCAGCCTTTGTGTTTCTCTCTCAGTTTTCTATTCCTGCACTGAGGGGAGAGTGCTTCCTCTGAGTCCCCCTCCTCTTTTTTAACATATACCTCACCTTCTGCCTTAGTTCCGATTATTGAAATGATTGTAAATTAGTTTGAAACAACAGACTTCTCCAATCATTTGTTTCTGAAAAATATGATGACAAGTAAGTAAAATACTATATTACAAATGGTTTTCCTTTTATTTTTGTACGTATGTGCTGTGCACAGCAGTCAACTGTATTCCTGAGATGATAATAAAAGACGTTTTGTAAAAGCTGTTGTGGCTGAGTGCTTTCAAATTGCATGTTTCTTTTGTCATGCTAAACACCTCAAATGACGCAGGTTATTTGTAGGAGCTGAGGAAATGTGAGTGCCAGTCAGAATTTTAAACCTCAAACCAATGCCACAGTAAATGATTACCAAGATAAAGTATGTGGCGCCCTCTTCTGGTTTAGTATGATAACAGGTGGAATGGCAACATTCTGACAGATAAAATAAATGTAGATGAAAAGTAACTGAAACTGAAACAGAAATTAATACAAAATGTAGTAACACTTTATTGGAGTAGTTCTATTCTTCATACATTTCTAATGATTTCTTGAAGGTTTGCTGACATTACTCTGCAATTTGGCACTAAAATATATTTAGAGTATATTAGATATATTTAGAGGTATTTAGAGATGGTCTTTAATTGTAACAATACCAATTAATTGATTTTAATGATTTTTAAAATTCACTTTAACTATTTTTTTCAATAATAAAATAATTAATTAATATTTTCTTGGGTTTAAAAAGAAAAATTCCTCTGTAAACAACTGCTTTTTTACTCAACACTGAAAGCTAAAATAACCCAGAATCTCTTCTTTTTTAATCTCTCTTTAGTATTAAAAGACATAGTTGTTTACAGGAACATTTCAAAACATTACATGATATAACAGACCTGAAAAATAAAGTGGCACATTACATTTCTGTTACTGATTTTACTCCTCACCAATTAGAGGAAATACAGACACTGTCTTTTTGAGTACTACCGAACTTTTAGAAGTAGCAGAATTAATTTTTTTTAAGGAGTCCAGAATGTAAAGCTATGTCTCTGGTTATTAGATTACATCTGTTTTCTAATGTTGATCAAAACTTATTTAATGAATCATAAGGTCAATTTTTTTTTTTTACCAACTAAAAAATTTACGCTACAAGGAGAGTGTGTATTTTTGCTGTTTTCACTAAGAAAGTATGTACAGTTAATTAATAAGCAAGGTATGAGTCATTCTCTTTGGATGTCAGTCAATGAGGTAATGGAGCAGAATCAAATGGTTATATAATCATTTATTTAACACCAGCATTTTTTGTTTAATCCGTAACTGTATAATTTTCTATACTTGTCCTGTGGTCATTGTCAGGTAAGAAAATAACTAAGTTCTTCATGCACTCCAGGTTTTGCTGAATTTTTTATCCCTGAGGAAAAATCACCTTCTATGCATCTTACAGGTAGATGAAATATGTACCCTAAACTTTACTCTATCTTGAATATTATTCTATGTAACAGAAGAAATGGCCGACAAGAGAGAATCAGTGATCTATAGAGTCAAACGGTTGAGAAATCTAATATTCTTACCTCCATCATTGTTCCACTTCTGCTGTCTCTGCTCCTCTGCTTCAGCCCCCAGAGTTACAAATTTAACCTTTGTGTCAGATTTTTTAGGTTTGACTTAAGACTAATCTATACTTCAGTCTGTTGCTGGGAAATTTGTTTTCAAACAGAAGTATTTCCATTAAAAGTGATTAGACTATATGATCTAATAGCTGCAGATAAAATAATGTTTTACCAGTTTGAGCCTGTAGGAATTCCACCCCAGCAACCCTTAATGACAGAAAAAACAGGCAGGCTTTGAGTCATTTTGGTCAATCAGTTAGCCAGTTTACCGGCCCTCTGTTTAAAAAGACCTGTTGGACTTTCTCCTCCTCCAGTAGCTGCCCACACACCAACCTGAGTATTTGTGCTGTGAGGGTAAAGAGAGCAAGGACTCTTCATTGATCATGCAACCTGCTTTCCTTTCATTCATCCTGATTGCCATCCATTTGTCTGTACTGGTGGATTGTACAATGAGGCTCCAGGACCCCGAGCTGCTTCTACAATCTCAGCAGAGCAACTTCAACACACGAGCACACGTAGATGCATCTGCTACTGTGGGTCGTTTCTACTTGGAGCTGAGTGGATCAATTAGAAAAGGCATTCACAGACATCTACTGGGTAAGTCAGCATACCCATAAAACAACCCAAACTTATTTCCCTACAAATTAAATACATTCAGTCCAGAATATAAAATTCTTTTACCTACTGAATGCAAGTATTTCTTTGTCTTGCTTTATTTGTTTCTCAGAGGGCAATAGCATGCTTTACAAATATGCCCTGAAATGTTTTAGAAAATACAAAACAGTCCAAAGTATATTTTTGCATAGAGATAAATGATGAAAACACATTCTGCATGGCATATTTGAGGATAAACATACAACTATTTCAATACAGAACAAATACAAATACAAGCAATTTTTTTCTTGCACTCTGTAAACCTCATGTTCAAACATATTTGAAAAAGTTCTATAAATGTATAGAATATATAGAGGCCTATGTGTATTTTTCTGTTCAAAACAACATTTATTATTCATTAATAACTGAGGATGGTATGTTTAATTTTTTTCTTACAGCTATTTTGCCAGTAAGAACAGACACAAGCAACTTTGTGTCAATTTTTGATTTGAAAAGAGGACGGTTCCTCTGCATGGACTCTGAGGGAGACTTGTACAATGCCGTGAGTATTTTTCTTTCAGTGCACTTTTGATTTAAATGCATTCTGTATCGCAGAAAAAAAAAATTAAACACTTTTTGTGTTTCTGCTGCCTTTATTTTACAAAACAGAGGCGAAAGGACAGAGAAGACTGTCTCTTTCAGCACATTTGGTCAGATCTGGGCGACCACCAGGACGTGTTTTACTCAATGACTGGCGGCCAGCTGCTTAAACTGAAGGGAGCCGGGCAGCGAGTTGCTCACCAGAAACCTCCTGAGCCCCCTTCAGCCCTGGTGAAGAGGCTCCTGGGTCCCTTTGTAAGGAGACAGAGGAGGAGTGAGGAGGTGAACCCCTCTGATCCGTTAAGATCAGAGTCACATCCCCCACATTCTGCCATGGATCACAAGGACGGCAAGGCCGGCGCCGTGTCTAAAGAAACCATCTCTTCTTCCAATGACGACCCCCTGCGGGTCTTACAGTCCAACGGGCCTGTAAGTCCCGTCAAGACTAACATTGCAGACCGGGCAGAGCAAGACTAAGAAACTGAACTTTGGTTTATTATGTGGAGTCTTTGTGTTTGTTCTAAAAACTCACTTTGTGTGAGTGTAAATACTGAACTTGTAGACACTATGTCCTGGCTTTGTGGACTGCAGTATCAGTGAGAGTCCGGCTCGCGCAGCCAAAATGACTCTTAAGGGTGGCTTGTAAATTTTTATGGCCACATGACAGTATGAAATTTTTCACAACTTCTGAGAAAAAGCAAAACACTTTATGAAAACCTTCAATTGAGTTTTTCAGACTTTGTTTCTCTGGAACTAATAATGGTAATGTGCTCATGAACCTTGTTACATCACAGCGACCTGTACAGATCCTCTGTTTAAACAGCAGAGGAGGGATAAGTTTGGCAGCATTTGACATGATCATGAAGTCAGTTTGGCCCAGCAAGCTGCAGTCCTTTGACCTCTTTTGACAGTTAAATTTTAAACCCTGAGCCAGATGTGGCAATGTTTTTTTGCATATGTGTAATTTGTAAGTAATTATTAATATTTATGAATGGATTTGTTCATAGAGAAATGTTAAAAAAAATACCACTGCCAACTTTTGTTACTGAAAAATATCCTCTGTCATTTGCAGCCGTACACGAACAGGATCAAATGATGTCAGGTGCCGGACACCAACAGTCACAGCAATTAAAAGCTGTTTATTTATTGAAATGTGTTAGATGACTTCCTTTCAAGGCTACTGTTTTATTATTTATATATTTCATTTTGTGTTATTTCTAATGTGGAAGAATAAATGGTAACTACCCTGTGGGTTGCCTGTTTGCTTGTGTTGTTTGCCTTCTTGTTCACAGTGATTTCACAGTTTTTTTTTAATCAGTTTAGGTATATCTGCATGAGAGAGACACACAAGAGGAAATAACATTCTCTGTTTTGGAGGAATAAGAACGACAACAGCTACATGCAAGGTTCTTTCTTTAGTAACTACTTTCTACTGAGGATGCTAAAAAAAAGTCATTTCTTTTTAGAAAATTGTTGCGTATTGCAGAGAAGAAGAAGAGGTGGAAATGAACATGGGTCTTTTGTCCTTTTCTCTCGAACTACGTTCACATTCACATTAGGGTCAGACTACGGTGATAAGAAACATACTGGTGCACTATCATCAAGTATTTGAGTCGCTGAGGATTTACTGAAATAATTAAAATGTTTCTGGTCACAAACATTTGAAAACTGCACAAAACCTCCTACAACTACAAGAAGCCGCACATTCATTAATCAACAGTTTCCCAAAGAAAGGCAACAAACATCCTGTGGTTACAATCCTCACAGGCAAGTGGTTGGTAAATGTTAGACTTGTTCAAATGATTTATAAATGAGCAGATAATGTTAACATTTGTTTTATATCATCGCGTCAAATAAATGAGACAATCATGTTAATAAAGAAGCATTCTTACTGAAATAAAAATCTTGGCTGGTTACTTTTGTGAATCAGAAAGCGTAATCAATGTGTATCTCA
>JAPZDZ010000023.1:968715-1002266 GCA_029783805.1 Acanthurus tennentii | reverse complement strand
TGTTAACTGCCTTCTACAAATACATTCTAATATTAGTTTTTACAATCTTTGAATAGTGTTAGCAAGTTGTGTATGAGGGATTGACATAGTCTCCTAATCTGCTTATAATACTCCATGTTACATCCACAGTTAAACTGTCTTTACTGCGAGGTCTGAGAGACCTGGGAGAGTGTGAAATGTCAACACGGTCTCGTCAATGTTTTAACAGATACAATGTTGGTGCAATATTCATTCAGGCCACTAGATGGTGCAAAGCCTACAGGAAAGTGCCTCATAATAAATCCTGCAATCCATCTGCACTCAAGTTGGAGTTCTCTGCCTCTTTGTTCAGTGTTGGCAGGTCAATAAAAAGGGTCAGGGTCCCAGCCCTTTACCATTATCAACCATAACCCATCACAGGGGCTTTTTTGACAATAATTGACCCCCGATGTTAATTTGGAGTGTGTTTACAGAAAGCATTAGCTGTCCAAAAGACATCAGCTAGCCTGTTAGTGAGAATTTATCAGTTCCAACTGTGTCTCTGGTGGTAATTTCAAGGTTTCAGAATGCTGTAGTTAGCTGGATGGGTTTAGACCAATGCATCATCTTGCTTCTTTCAATAACAGACATTACAGTGGTTGCTCTAACCTGTTGGGAAAAGGAGTCATTCAGGTGTAAATGTCAAATTTTCATTCTTGTAACAGTGTAAATGTAGGAGAAGATTATTTGAACTGAATGTGATTTTGTGTCACCATTGTAGATAAGGATTAAGTTTAAGTTGTAGGATAAGTACCGAATAACCAAACGTCAGCCTCTTTTACAATCTCGCCAATGTAATGAGTTGATTCATATTAGAGGGATCCTATGCAAGTTAATTAACACCAGTTTTAGCATTATTCTTGTCAAACTGGAGCAAGTGATATATAAAGGGAATATAGAGGGACGATGTCCACAATTTCTTTTTCTAATAAACATTACAAATGTAAACATATAAATTTAAAGTAAGCTGCTGTATCTTGTGTCAAGAGCTCTGTCACATTTTTTGTGTAAGGACCTGTAAGAAAAATTTATAGTGCACTTTCAATTTTCTTCTGATGAGGAAGACTTCAATATTCATAACACAACCCCATTCATGAGTTGAAATAGTTTTATGTTATAAAACGGGCAGGGCATAGCCTACGAAGATATTTTACTTTGTGTTTTGCGGCCTGTGGTATCTGCTTGACAGGATCCTCATTGGAGCGAGCTTTCCACTGAGCTGTTCTTATACTCCTTTTTGTTGCTTAAAAATTATTACTACAATATTTGGAGAACCTAAATAAGCAAAGGTATAGTATTGGTATTCCATGTGGTATTGGTATTGTAGAGTTAGTAAGTAAAATCTGCTAATAAAATGTTAATTTAAAGTCTCTTCTGAAAACAGCGATAAAAGGAGTGATTGAAAAAACAGAGCCTGAGGATGAAGGAGTCAATTTTGGAAAATTAATATTATTATATTACATTTTTAAGACATAAGGGTGGGTGGGGATTGAAGAAAGGTATTAAGGATGCACAAGTTTAGATAAAGATGGAGCTGACATTTTAGTCTAATATAAGGCAATTCCATTTAAATAGTTCACCCACGCAACCTTGTGCATCTGCCTCAAATACAGCTTGATGATAATGTACAATGACAGGTATAAAGCAAACCATTCACTGCTGTTTACAGTGCCATAAATCTGTCAGAAGATTATTCTTTTATATAAATTTGTAAAATATTCAACACACGTTTCCTCTCTCCTTTTTTCTTACTGGAGGTTTTTTTTTTTGGTGCACCAGGCAGGTGCTAAACAGGATGATCCTCTCCTATGTTATTAAAGCACCTGATATTTCCTGGGTTCTTCCGAATTCTAATCATCCTTCTTTCTCATCCTTCCTCTGCCTGAGCATGAAGAACACACATAAATATGCGTCACCAAAACTATGCAAGTAGTTATAATGAGGAGGAGTGCAGAAGGAGGATGTGTACTGCTTCAGGTTATCACTTATAATGCTGTGTGTAAATCTGTCATTTTGATTATCTCTAATAAGTTCTCTATCACATCTCTATTTCTCTCCATGGACTTAAAGGAGTGTGTTTAAGGGTCTGGAGACCTTATAAATATCTGGAATATCAGACTAGTAGTTACAGATTTGTACTTCTAAGCTGAAATATCAGTACATTCCCCTTTTGTTTATAACTGGTCTTCCTTATATTCTGGTTGGAGGAAACACACATTGTCCCATGTTCGTCATCTGTGCTTTGTGTAGCTTTCAAGTGCAGCTGAACTTTGCTCTGCAGTATCATTGCTGACTCACACGAACACACACATATGATCCAGTCAATCTATCATGGAACAATTAAGACACAGAGCTCAAAAGGAACACAGTCGTGGGAAATAGTAAGCTGATGTGGTGTCACACCCTTTAAAGCAGAAGTTTATTGAACAGAGGTTGTGCAACAGACATTTGAGGTACATGATATGAGTTATAGTGGAGGGGGGGGGACTCAAAGGGAAATCTGCACCATTGAAACTTCCAGATATCAGAATATTTATGGTTGGACAGGACAGGTGTAGCTCAACCCATTATTATGTGGCAGTTACAATGGTGCTGAGACACAATATTTCAGACCAAAAAAACGTATCTTTCTCACATACAGAATCCGTGTTTACTGACATTCAGACTGATTGTGGTTGTATAAAGCAAGAACTGTACTTTGGCCTTCATAGGAATGCTGTTTTCCCTCTCTAGCACACAAGTCGGATGTAGCACCAACATGAACAGAAATGAACGTGCTTGAGCTATCTAAGGAATGAACCTGCCAAGAAAACGCTGCATCGTAGCTGTGTCCCCCCTCCATTATAGGTTAGTCCAAGTGGAAGCCTTGCATAAATTCCTGTTTTTTTTTCATCTCACTGAGCAAGTTGTTTCCCCACTAAAACCAGCGGGAATCATCCACAAAAAAAAAAAAGAGGCTAATTTGTCGTTGCTTTTATGCCAACCCCCACTGTAATTCTTTCTCCTCCGTTCCAGGCTCCCTAACTGCAGAGGTAAAGGTGATGGGTCTGTTTATGTTTTTGTTTTGTCCAGTAATCCTGAGGTATAGGAAATACCACTGATACAGAATGTGACTGAAGAAGGAGAGCAAAATAGATAAAAAATAAATCAGGAAAGGAGACATGCTATCTAAGCAAACTGTCAAACTGTACAAAGAACATTTCCAGTCGAATACTCATTTCATGTTCTTCTATCACCACCTACTTCGTTTTTTCTGAATGTATCTCTTAAGCAGTAAAATAATTATATTATAATACAAATGTTTATAAAATAGCAGCACACTCAAGTGACACATCACAACTAGGTAATGTTATTTTTTTTGTATAAATGAAACAAATTCATAGCTTTTAGCAGCGCAAAAAGACAACAATAACTCAATAAAAATATTGACACTTTTTTTCTTGATGTCTTCACACCTCCTCCTCTGTCCTCTCTTCACTTTGGAATACAGTATCTCTAAATCTTAGAAAAACCCTTTTGTGGGTCTGGTCACCCCATAAAACATGTCAAACACAAATTGAAAAGGTGGTCTCAATATATAACACATGCAACAATAAATTGCAGGAAAGAAAAAAAAAATCACAACCATGAAGTTTGGGAGAGAGCTTACATCAGGCAAACAGAGGGCAAACGAAGGGGTCATAGCAAATATTCCGGCGGGGGCTGTTTTAATGTGTCGTTAAAAATTGCTCAGTTTTAAACCGAAAAAAAAAAAGAAAAAACACTAAAACATTAGATCCCCACATTCTTCTTCAGTCTGACAAACAAACACGCAGCAAAGTCACATACCGTCATGAAAAAAAAACTCAAGCATTAAGTCAAAGATGCTTTGCTGTGGCAAAGCCATGTGTCCCATTGAAACGAAACAAAACGAAATGAAACGAAACGAAATAAACAAACAAAACAAAAATCATCTGTCTCTTGTTTTGTGCTGATGTCTGTCTGTCTGTCTGGCTGATGAACCCCCCCCCCTTGCCAATGATTTGAAGCAGCAAAGCTCACAGGGGACAGATGTGTTCACTGACAGACTAACTACACAAGCCAGCACCATAGAAAACTGACCAACCACTGCAACACACAACGGTTAAGGCGGTTTCGAACAAAGGCTCTGCTCTGTCTCATAAATGCAAACCTCATCGCCCTCTGAGGAACATGTGCAAATATTAGATGTTACTTCCACCTTTTCTTGTAGCTCGTCGCTGCCCTGTGTGACTTTCTGTGGCTGTGATGCAGATAAATATGAGGAAAAAATTCAAGTAAAAACAAATATTTCATTTCTTGACAATATAAAATAAAATCAAACAGAGCCCATGGATCAGTGAACTGTGTGTGTGTAGGCATTTTTCAATTCATATTGGCCTTTTCTATTCGGTCAAATTCTCTGAAACGGTCAGACTCCCCATCAACTTGCACTTTGCTAGGAATGTTTTTTTTAGATCGGAATGTCCTCTCGTCGTATGTTGTGGAAAGCTTTTTTTTTTTTTAAAACATGTCTCTTGCTTGACAAGGGTATGTCTGATAATTGGGAAACCAGCCCTACAAAGTAAACCAAAGAAAAGGTTAACAAGGAAAAACGAAAACATCCATTCACCTCCGATCACCATCCGACGCATTTAATTTTACTTATCTCCTGAGGAGCAAGTCCTCAAAGTGCTTTGCCATTGAAATCATATAGGGGAGCTGAAAACAACCCTATGTGGGACTCCAGATGCATTGACAGTATATCATCATTCTGTACTCCTCTTAAACCCCCCCACCCCAGAAAGTTCATGCTCACATGATCTGGCACCGTACAGTTCCTCATCTTATTTCCATGTAAATGGAAACCCAGAACTTTTTTTTGTTCATTAAGCTGTGTCACTGTCAACATCCATTATAAGGAATTTATATTGATTCCATCTAAATATCCAAATATGCAGATATCAAAGTTTTGTTGTGAGGCCTTTGGGCGTCTTTTGTTTGTTTTTTATCTTCCAGCGTCTGGCTGTAAATTCTCCATCTCTCCTACACAGCAGCATGCTCCTGCACCATTAAAAATCCTGCCTGTCCTACCATCCTGTGCTGTGCGCGAATGTGTCTTCCACAGTTCCACAGTGACTTCTTAGTTGCAAACTGTCCCTGTCTTTTCTCCTTCTTTCCACGCCACACCCTGTTCCCTCCCTGCTAATTAACGCAGAGGAGTCTGACGTCCTCTGGACTCTAAAAAGCAAAGCCTTCCTTTCTTCAAGACATCATCCTCTCCCGTTTTCACATGGACCGTACACGCTCGCACATGTGAGAGGTCATTACTACTCCGTCCAGACTCAAAGCAGCCTTTCACGACTAAGGAAACACCATACTGTAACAATGTGAAAAAAAGAATGAAGTTTCCGTAATATTTCATTAACAGAATGGCAGTAATAAACAAACACCTAACATGACCTCTGAGTCCGAGGTGTTAACACCTCAGAAAACAATGCTCTTAGAAAGGGCTCTAAGGTAAAGTCCCTTCGCCCATAAACTCCTTTGCTAAATCTTTTTTTTTTTTTCTGTCTTACTCATAGTCCATGCACATAGGTTCACTGTTGGCCAACAATGAACCATGATACATCGTTAATGCATGGAGGCAGTGATATAGCATATATGCCCTGTTATACTGATGGAAAAAGTATGTGTAGCCTCAGCTTGCTCCATAGTCTTTTAACATAGAACGCAAGTCTACAACTTGACTTTTTTGCTCAAGTGCCTCACGCCATAGAATGCACACTGCGAATATAGATACAGGATCACATGTAGCATTCACACACATACACACATACACACATACACACACACTTGCACACTGCACCAACGTACTGACACACACAAGCAGCCTGACAAAAAGGAGCTTATTGATCTTGACTACTCAGTTCCAAAATATGTCCAATAATTATAATAATAATAATAATAATTACTAATACTACTAATAATTATCATCATTCTATATCTTCCCTGGAATTGGGACCCACCAACTTTTAGCATAATGTTCTCACGGCTTCCTCGTCCTCAACACACATTTGGACTTTGTGATGGTCGAGGAGCTCGAATGTGTGTCTTCTCTTACACCAGCCATGAATGTAATAGTAATAATACTCATATGAAACAAAACAGAGAAAATAAAAAATGGAAGCCCCACTGTGATCCCATGTATGCAATTTTCTGAATGGTTTCAACAATTTCTACCATAACAGCCTCATTATCAAGCTATGGTTAAAATATAACTTAAAGATCATACTATACAATCAAAGGCAGAATGCAAATATGATTGGCTTCCCTTCTGTATATCCAAGGCACCACAGGGCTTCATTGTATCAAATTTGTTGCTTTTTAGGCTAGAACATCATAGAAAATCTATTTCGTGGGCAGTTGTTTTTGACTTGAAGAACAGAAAATCTACAAAAAAAACTAGCAAGCATTGTTCTTTTTCTTTTAAAGGGCTTGTGTTTTTAACATTTTTTGATCTTTTGTTCTTTTTTTTCTGCTTTTAAGAAAATTGAGTTTTTTTTTTCATGATGTTTTTCTTTTGTAAATCCTGTGCAATGATGCCCTCTGGTGGTTCACAAGTTGACATCGCGGACGTCTGTTGGGGTGGAGGACTGATCCAGCTCGTCCAGGCCTTTCCCGCTGGGGCCCCTTTGTGTCTGCTGCTGCTGCTGTTGCTGCTGCCGCCCCTCACGCAGGCTGCTCACCAACACGCGCTCGATCTGCTCCTGGCACTCTTTGAGAACGTCCTGCAATGCATCAAGAGAAAAAGGACCAGCTGTCAAAATACGTACATTACTCTGCTTAAATCAATTTAGCATAACTTTCTCGAATACTTCATTTAAATAACTGGTGCGAACTCTAAGATTTTATATTAAGGTAAGTATTTTTTTAGCATGTCTTTTAGTGCAAAGGCCTCAGCATATATTCTCAGATATGCAATATTCTTGTTATTTCCACAGGTAAATATCATTGTATTTATAGGATCAAAGATACAGTGCTCAACAGGGAATATGGCTTTTGCAACTTCCATCACAAGTAACAAAGGAAATCTGAAAAGTTGTGTCAATGCATGATAAACAGGGGCCCCTGGTGTGTTAGCAGAGGGCCCCCTGGACAGCGTATAGGCCAGAGGTTTTAAATGACCACTGACTTTCGAGCAGCTCTAACTACTGCTGAGGCTGAGCTCAGACACAGACCAGACCCAAGCATTACATCAGCCCACCAGGGTTGTGCACTGAACACCACCCCTATAGTGCTCATGTGAACATACACACGTATGCATTACCACACGCACACCAGTGCATGCACACCGCTGCCTGCCCCCCCCCCCCCCTTATCCAACCACCCACCTATTCACCCACCTCCGCCATTCCCAAACGCACACAAAACCCAAACAGAAGTAGCCTTGACAACGCCGGCTGAAAACACAGGTAGTACTAAAGCTATGTTAATTACATCCACCTCCTGTGGGAACACAAAGGTGGTGCTTTTTTAACGAGAGCCAGTCTGTGTGCCTGCCTGCCTGCAGGGGATCCATCAGAGACCTGGCCAGCTCGCCTTTCACCATCAAAGGCTGCCGCGGAAATCTGAGAATCCACCTGGGAGAGGAGCCTCTCAACAGCGCTGAGCCCTTATATCCTTTCCTGATGGAGGGTTGACAGAGGGGACAGCGCAGCGCATGATGGGAGAGCGGCTCATTGGGGAAGGGGAGATGAGGGGGAGGAGTGCTAAATGGGTTGTTAACAAGAGCGTCAGAGAAAGGTCAGATTGTTTTTTGGGTGAGGAACAGTCAATCACTAAAGATATACGAAGTAACAGCGGCAGGCTGCAACAGGACAAACTAAAATGAAAGAGCTGATCGAGAGTTAACACTGCTCTCTGGTGGTGAAATACAAGAACACAATTGACGCCGGGTTGCTTGCTTTCAGCTCTACACACGTACCCACATGCATAAACCTCCTGCCTTTAAGCACCAGACATTTGTGGGAATCATGACTGAGAGCGCCCCATGGCCGGAGGGATGGGTGAAAGTACACCGCTTGTGGAGCGGGGAAACATTCTTTAGAAATTTACAGCTAATTTAAACCTGATGGGACACAGTTTGAGCCTGTGTTAAAGCTTCTGGTGCCGCTGGGCCTTGATGAAATGAGAACTGAGCCCTCACTCACATCGGAATTGCTCTTCGGGAGCTGCACATGGTTGAGTGACAAAAGGTCATGGTGTCAAAGGCCAAACAGCACGACACATTACGGGGTGAGACGTGTACTGTGTTGTCAGAGGAAAACTACACCACTTTCTGACTTCTAACCCAGCTTTCAGAACTGGTAATATTTTGCTCTGTTCTGTACATGTGGACATTTTTATGGAGGATTTTTTTTTTACGAGTGGAATCTCTTTAAAAGAAGACAAAGAAATCTATTACGCTACATGACAACTGACAAAATGACTCAGCCCAGAGCAGTTTTGCTGACATCTTTAGCCTGCATGACGTAATTCCTGCCTTTACATCCCTTTTATATTGAGTTCTCTGCATTTATCAACAATTAGCCTGAGAGAGCTTTCGTGATCACAGTCCATGAAAACTGATTCAAAGTAGAGGACGCTGGACTGATCTGGGCTGGGTGCCTCTGGGAGAACGTTTCTCCCTGCAACGGGTCTGACGTGGAGGAAACCCGACCAGCATCTGTCCCTTAATCTCCTCCAGAGTTTGGCCGCTGACATGGGTGTGTGCACACGCACACACCAACACAAAATCTTCCCACCAACATGTGCCCCATTGGTCATAAAATCCCCAAGTCCTGTGAGAAAATTAAGTAAAGCGCAGAACATGTAAAGGAACTGCCTGTGTCTTACCGCAAGAATGCACTCCTTCACTTTTTAAAAGACATACTTCCCCTGTCTCTGCTGCTCTTTAGAGCTCTTTAGAGCAGCAGTTCGGATCTCATGCCAAACCCCATGGGCTTTATTCAACAAACGTAAATGACTTCAATGTGTGACTACTGGAAGCACCAACACTGTTTTCAGAGATGCTCAAGGTACTTGGATACTGAGGGGGGCAACTGAAGGGAATATGTTGGCTGTGGGAGGTTGCGCTATACTGAGGCATCTTATTTTGCAGCCTCAACCCGGAAAACACATAACCAGCTCAGATCCTCCCTTGTCCCTTTTAGTCCTCCATCCGCCCCACCTCAGGCATACATCATACTGCAACAATCTCCTTCTGACACAGTAAGACACACACATTATACCCTGGGCGGGCTTTGTGACACTGGTGTTAAGGGGGGGAAGTCGTGCAGACAGACAAAACCGAAAGGAAGAAATGTGTGAGGCCATGGAATGTGTTTTAACTGCTGACTGCACCACACAAGACAGTGTCAGCTACTCTGGGGAGGACTTGGTGGTCAGACAGCTGAAACACACACACACACACACACACACACACACACACCATGGATCTCAGGGAATCTTAAGACAAAATATCCGGAGGCTGACACTGGAAAGAAGGAGTCACCACATGACTCGAATTTCCACAAGTTACAATAAAAAATGTGACCTTTATATTTCTTTAGCCTGCATGCCAAGAGGCTGTGTTCATAGAGATCATCTTTCCTAACAAAATGCATCTTTCATACAAGCATTTTTTGCTCCATTAAGTTCCTGTTGACCCTTCTTAGTCTAATCACATTTCTGTTTCACATCCATCCATCGTGCAACCTACATTAGACTATCTCGGTGATGGGTGAAACTGGAATAACAGGGAGGACAAGACAGCACAAGGAGAAATGAGAAAATGTGTTTCCGGTGTATTCAACGTGGGCCTCTGACCAAAAAAAAAAAAAAAAGAGAGAGAAAAGATGAATGAGAGACTGAGAGAAAATAAGTGTCAAAACGATAAAATCTGGGAAGTGGTCATCTGAAAAGTTTGCACTTCTCTAACCTCGATTTCCTGCTTTAATCATTCAATAAAAAAGGGAAGCTGCAGTCTCATGCACGAACTATTAGTTGAAATATTTTATGGTAGTATGTACTCCAACTTTTGTACTGTCACTACTGAGTCACAGCTGATTAGACCCCCATATTCTGCACATTACAACTTGGTTTTAAGGCATGCGGGGCCCGTCTGCTGTCCCTAAGTGGGAGCCCCTCTTGGCCACACCAGGTGCATGCGAGGCTACACACATTCTTCCAGCGGCCCAAGATGGTGACTTGGCTCTATCACATTTCCACTGGAAAACCACAGCTTCTGGATACCACAGATGCCAGCAGGGTGCCAGGGGGGTGGCGTTGGCCATGATGCTGTTGGCAGCAGCAGCTGCAGAGGTTGGCAAAACTTGCTTTGCCTTCATATTTTGCCTGGCTCTTTGGCCGGCTGCGGACTACGAGACGCTGCTCTACCATCCAGCCGAGCCTCGACGCTGCCGGCCAAAACCCAACACAGTATGTGTATACATTTGGACTTAGGTTCGTGCCACCACCCTGGTGACTGCAGTCAAAGCTGAGGTTGAGTGGGACCTTGTTTGTCTGATTTGGGGAATAGGAGAGAGAGGAAGTGTTCAAATGACATTTTCAATGATCACCGGTTCCTCTTTTTCATGCATGAAAACCTAAATGCTCAAACAGTAATATACAGCCTAGTAAGAAGCACTTAATAATGCTGATTACTACTTCGGGACTACTTAGTGCTTTTTTTGTTGTATCACAAGTGGTGCACAGCTCTGATGTGGGTGCTTTTACATAACATTATAAACCAAAAGATACTCTGTGTGTTTAGGTTTGGCTGCTCCTTAGCAGTCCATACTAAAACCTCTTATATATGTTAAACTGGAAAGGGTGCCCTCTGCTTTGCCTCCTGTGTTTACTGCGAGCCATGGCTTGTCTGAACCCAGGAATGTGAAGAGTTGATCAGAGACACAGAGCGACTTAATTCCCTCAAGTCTAAGACCTTGCAGCCTAAACACACTGAGGCCCTGTGCTGCTGAGGTCAGCTATTTGTTTTTCCTCAGCTGCTGAGCGAGACTTCACACAGCTCGCACCAGAGGGAGCCATGCCTTCCAGCAGTGATGCATTATGGACCATGGGAGGAGACGAGAGAGGGCTGATTGTCGCGAGGGAGGCATAACACCCCCCCAGCGTCCTTTTCACACTCCAACAGCCTTCTTCAATCTCCTCCTCCCACTTTGCCTCTTTTTTGGGACAGAATTTAAGATACCAGAGCTCCTTGTCTTGCCTTTTGATCTGCTCCCTCTGCAGCAGGCACACATGAACACTAAATGTTCATGGTTAAATGAAGTCTGATATTACTGACTAAAAGCCTTTTTCATCATGTTTGTTATAAGAGTATTCCTGCCAAGGCAATGTCCTCAGAACCGGAGCCGGTCCCTGAGCACTGCGCTGTGGCTGCTCACTGCTCCTTAATAGTTCATTTGGGTCAAAAGAGAATAATAAAGAATAACTTATTAAATGAACATTACTCCCTACAGCCTCACTCCCTACATATCCTCTGCAGCTTTGCCCACCTACTCACCCTCACAGTGAGCTCCAGCAAACCGAAGCCCTCTCCCATGTGTGTGATGAAAGCCAGGCATCTCAGAGTCAGTAGAGGCCCTGCCTGTGTTTGGACTCAACTCACCCACCACCGCAACATTCGCTGTACCCAGACAGCCACACAATAGCCTGGCCAGCATTCCTGTCAGCGACAGAGCATACTGTATATGTTCTCAACCTGGCTCGATTTAGTGGGCCCTTTATATGACGAGGCCCCGATCAGCCTGATGGAGAGGAAGAGAAACTTGCCACATGTGACCTCTCAGCCCGGTTAAAGACCGGCCCGGTCCAGCACTTCAGAGTTACTTTGATTGGAGCCATTTTTGTTTGTTTGGTGCTTGTTTTTATTTTCATCTCCTTATGACAAATACTGGAAGTAAAACACCCTAAGAATTGGTTTGTGGATAGCTGAATACCAGCAAAGAAGCCAAATCTGAAAGTGACATTTCAACATTTTAACTTCTGTCTGTCGCAAACACACAACCTCAACAAACATGTGGCATTTCTTAACTTTTGACTTGTATAACAGGGATATTTTCACTCAGAGAAGGAGCAAGCCTGGTAGATTTTTTTTTTTTGTTAACACTAAAATATTGTAAAACTGTGTGTTCTGCTGGTAATTAGATGAGTTAATTGCGGCATTTCACTGGAAATATAAATCACCCGATAGCATGAAAAGCTTCAAAGTAACGAATTCTGCTTTGACTCACTTTCTGTAATAATTGCACTAAATACCTGAGAACACCTCACTGGTGTCAGCAGATACTAACATTTACTCCTCCTCGTTCAAATATTACTCAGAAACATCCTGCCAAATTTTTCCACACACAAGTATCAAGCTCTTAGCTAAACCATGACTGACAAGACCACACTGGAATGCAGTGTTTTAAACTCAGCTCTTGTTTTAGAAAAAAAAAAAAAAAAAAAGAAGTTTCCAGCCCAAATAAGCTGCAACAAGTGTTCTGGATGTGACAGAGGACAAAGTGAACTCACCACTTCTGTGTTTGTGATTTTGGCCAGCAGGTCTGTCAGACTGTCGCCCCACTGTGACTGGTCAGCTGAATCCAGCTGTAGGCCGCAGATCGCTGCCCCCACACTTCCTGTGGCAATCATGGAGGGAGGGTACATGGCGAAACTGAAATCTGTTAAGGGAAGAGATACAAACTTAGTTGAATGTTTCTTTAGTGCTATTGGTTTGCACATGTAATGGAGAGGCATTTACTGCTACATCATGTAGCGAGTTAAATTTCTAGTTCAGCCATAAGTGGCTTAAACTTTTTTTTTTTCCTTTTTACACTGGACTCTTTATTCACCTGGTGCTTTTTCTAAATTGACTTTCAAATTCATTTGCTCCACAAACAGCGCGCAGATATGTCCTTCCCAGAGACAATATGATTTGGTAATCTTGCAGTCAGCTAATAAATAATCCTTCTATTGCACCGGGTCTGAACGCAGCGCTCACTAATGACCAGGGGCCTGGATAATGAGGGTTCACTTGGCTTGTAAAGGAGCTGAAAAGCAACCACCCTCACCCGCTCCCCACCCCAGTCCCCCTTTCCCCAGCCCGGCCCCTTTTCTTCTATCTCCTGAGTAAATCGTGTGCTCGCTGAAAAAAGCCCCATAGCGCTTGGAAAGGGAGGAATAAAGAGGCTCAGTGCCTCTGCCAATGCTCACTGCTGTAGGTCCTTTTTCCACGTGTGGTCACAGGCGTGCGTCTCAAAGACCAATAACCTTGTTAGCTCCCCTCACTGTCATTCATAATGCAAATGAGACAGCTTGTGAACGGGCCAGAAGCCCGAAAAGGCAAGGCAACTGGCATACAGGGAGAGAGAGAGAGAGACAGACAGGGAAAGAGAGAGAGAGAGAGTTCTCCTCTTCACAAACAGACACACACAAACACACACTCACACACACACACACACACACACACACACTCCCTCCTTTCTTTATTCTCTCTTTATGTCTTGCTCAACTTCTACCTTTCTTTTTGGACAACACATGGCCTGCTTAGATGGGGCCAGTGAATGGCACACATGCCCTAGTCTTTGTTGCTACAACAGGCAGTGGTTTTCATTGGCGGCCCTCCTATCTTTTAGCATATTAATAGAGTGGCGGGCCTGCGAGAGGGAAGGCAGAAGAGTGTGACTCCATTGTCCGGAGTCATCACCTCATTTCACCCAATTGAGAGACACAGCATCCATCCCCTCTCTGCTGATACCAATTCAGCGAGACAGGCTGGACAAAGAGTGTGGCTGGACGGGGGGACAAGGGGGTCGACAGGGGGGAGGAAGATGAAGAAGGAGGGATGGACAGTATGGCGACAAGGCCAGAGGGAGAAAAGAAGGGGAAGGTGGTGGGCCTGGTGGGAGGGTAGGAGAGGGTGGGAGTGGGGGAGAGGGGGTGGGGTGGGGGGGCAGACAACCCCGATGCACATCACTCTCAAGTCTGTGTCCAGACTCTTGTGAGGTTTTTTTGGAAGAAGAAAAGAGTCGCCCTCCAGCGACCCTCACCTCCTGCCTCCCGTCCCACCCCTCCCCCCACAAGTATGCCTCTGTTCCTGGGCCACCTATGGGCTGGAGGAGTGGGCAGTGGGGGCATAGAAACAGCCTTCACATTAACATATTGCCATATTCAATTGCAAAGCAAACTACGTGCAATGGCTCTGAAGGAGATTTTTCTTCCTTCTTTTTAAAAAAAAAAAAAAAAAAAAATCTGGAATCAAAGAGGTAGGCCCTTTGATAGCTGTTAAGGCAGCCCCTCACTGCCTTTTTAACATGCACAGCCTGGCGCTTTCTCATCTTGTGGGCTCAGTGTTGACAAATAAATGAACTTATTATACACCCCTGTGTTAGCCGCTGGGCCTCTGCCAAGGGGCGATTTATTAAAGGATACCTCGAGCCAAGAGGAAAGAGCACACAAAGCCCCTCGGCATTACATCACTGCTGTAAGAGCACAACTTTCTATAGAAGGGTAAAAGGACAAAGGCATACACGGATTTATTGTACGTGTGTAGTGAGCGCAGACTGACGGGCAAGGAGACAGACACCTAAGAGACACAGGCGAGAAACAATGCATTGATGCCTGCTTGCTTTACGATGCAGACACAGAAAGACACACACACACACACACACATACACAAACAAACACAAACACACACACAGCATAGCACAGACGTAGGTTTGTGGGAGAGCCGAGTGGCGGGCAGTGGGCAGCAAGCTGATTTTTTGCACTCAAGACAAGACAGGTCTGTAGCAGAACAAGGACGAGCGCGTGCAGCCGATGCGGGCTGACACTCCGGCCTGGTGGCTGCTGCATGTAGGGCTAAGAATGGCCGTATTTTAGGAGGCCCTCATTGATATTCATGTTGAGGATAAACAGTGTATGTAGCTGAGTGGGGACGCCTGCGATGGAAAGCTCCCTGTGAGCAGCGGCTGGCTGGCCTGGCCTGCACGCCTCTCACCCCCTTCAATGGCCCTTTCTCCTCCCTGTGCCCCCTCATCTCCATTCCTCCGTGTTCCTACCCCCTGAAACTTCATCCTCAGGCCTCTGGTCACGCAGTCTGCTGCCCTACATGGCCCACTCCTCCTGGGTGGCTGCAATGCACAGTATGCACATTAAACTTGTACATTAATTAAAGTTGGAAAGTTGAACAACAGCCAAAAGAAGAAAGAGAAAAAAAAACAAACTCTCCTTTTCGCCCTCTCCTCTCTTTCCAGCGCTATAAATCAGAGTGTTGTGTTCTATACGTGTAGCGCTTATTGGCCTTGTTTATTAAAGGGGTACCATTACGAGGATCCAGGGCCTGTTGACTGCTTACGGCCAAAAACAAACATCATTTTGGGATTGGCATGACAGTATGTTTCACCACTAATGCAACACAGGCTGGAAGTCCAAACAAGTTCTGTGGAGAGCTACTCAGACAGTGCACCTAATGTAGCTCTTTGAGATATGCAAACAACAACAACTTCCCGACCAAGCTTCCAGAGTTCTTCCACATGTAACAGGAGGAGAAATCACTAATTAGGAGACAGTTACTCGATACTTAAATCAGTCATATTTCATTCCCTCTCGCTCCAGACTGACACTCTGGAAACAGGGAACGAAACTTGAGTCTGAGTCACGCGTCCTACTCAAACTATGATTTCAACCCATTTGCCAGTAAACAGAATTCCTCCTTAATTGTAGCATCCTGTGACAGATTCCTTTAGTCTTGAACCATCGGCTCTACTGTCAAAGTCACAGCCTTGAGGAGTAACACTGGCAACATTAGCGTTGAGTAAAATACAGATTTGGATCAGATCCTTGGTTGGATGCAGAAGGGTTCACTTTTGTGCATATTTAAAGTACGAATTGGAAACTCTATCAGTTATTGAGTCAAAAATTCAAAAACTTCATCTATTTATCTTTCTCTATTTCTATCGGATATGATTTGGTCAAAACTAGGAGCTTAGCCGAAGTATTTAAACTCTAAAAATAGGAAATGGCTGGAAGACACTCTGGTGTCATGACAAAAAGTTCAGGTCAAGCTAACAGCCAGCCTCTTTTACTTTACTTCAAATATTAGTCTTTGTGGTTAGCATGACCTCCAAGGTAAACGTGTAGGCTTAAAAGCATTTTGATTTCTAAACTTTTTTGGTAGTGTAGTTGCAGCGCCAGAAGCCAAAAAAAAAAAAAAAAAAATTCTGTCTTTGTGTTTCTGGTGTGACTCAGCTGGCCTCAGTATTTATAGTGTGGTGCTGATTACACCAGCGAGGTGAAGGGGGGAACTCAGGACATTCCACTCGATGATTCACTCTGTGTCACATTTTTGGGCTCATACTGTCAGGAAGCTTCTTCCTGCTTCATGTGTTGACGGTGCAGCCGGACCGGACATGACTCCTCACATCAGCGGAGCGTGCGGAGAGATGATAATTTGTTGGAGGAGGTGGCTAATTTGTTGGGGTTCTGAATCATCAAACATGAAGGGAGTTTTATGTAAACAAACACCCGTAAAGACCAATTCATTGACCACATCTGAGATGAATCATTCATCTGTAGAATACAGAGCCGAGTCTGGAGGGGATTCTCCGAGCAGCAGCCACTTGGAGAGGAAGCTACAAGGAAAATTCTTGCCTCCAGACCAGTTAGACTTTACAGCTAAGATGAAAAAGAGGAATTATGAATCATTAAAAAATATTTGCCTGTTGCGTAAAAATGGACAAATTTGCCAAAGTTTGTCTCTAATAGATTCAAAGCCTCAATCTGAGGTGCATGAGATACAGAACAATCTTAATCTGCCAGCTTTTGGAAAACTTTACTGATTCTTTATGCATATCTTTATTATTTTAAAATTAAAAATGAAACACAGTGGAGGAACTACATGAAAGCTTGTCACACAACCTTGTTTTAGTAAAAACTGAAAGTGCAGGGCTTATAAATCCCTCACACTCTTTCTGTAAGTAAATACTTGCTGCAAAATAAAAGCTAAACCAAAAAAGGGAAGCAACCTATTTCATGAGAATTTCATTAAAACTCTCGATGTTAAAAAGGGACGTTGTACACGTGTGAATGTGAGCCCATGTAGCACAGTGTGACTTCACCCCAGTACGTTAGTTAGTGAATCATTAGTTTGCTTCGGAGAAACTGACCAGTTAATCATCAAGTAACTTCACACTGTTTAAAGAGACTTTTAAACACCAGGAAAAAAGGAATCACATACTTTTTTATGATGAAAAAAAGTAAGTTCTCAGTCACTAGCCATTGACATCACGACTTGTGGCAAAATTGTCATTGTGTCCTCCAGGACAACTGACTCTCTTGTGGACGGCACTGCTGGCCCTGATCCAGGATTTTCTTTTGATCCACTTCTATGACCATTGTCACAATTCCATCCATACCGTTACAGAGAGGGCTCTTGGAGTCGGTATGAAAAATAGACCATAATCCCTGCCAATATGGCAAGAAGACCGAGCTCAATAACTGCAGCAGACAGTTTGGGGTGCATCTGTTTGCCCCATGCACCCCATCCATTCTCCCACTTTACCTCAATTGAATAAGAATAGAAGAGGAAGCTCGGAGTGCTTGGTGTCTGTGTGTAGGAATGGAGGTTCATAATCTCCCTTAATGAGCTTGTTTCTGGGCTATTATCCGGCAGCCTGCCTGAGGGAAATGCTGGTGTTTCCTATCAAGTGGCCCCGCAGCGCTGACCCTCGCATGGCTCTGCATATGAAATGTAAGGGCCAAGCCTTTTGTCTCCTTTCTCCCAGCCTCTAGCTGAGCTCCCGAGCCATTTGCATAGTCCTGAAAGGACCAGCCAATGTTATTAATTAATACAGAGCCAGCCTGCGCCACCTGACAAAATCCCACCGAGTGGCCCGAACGGAACTGTTTCATCAAAAGAGAGGAGCCATTAGGAATGAGAGGCCTTATTCTCCACTTCTTATCTTCCCTCTCTTGTTCCCTTGAAAACAGAGAGCCGTGGTTTTATGCATGTTTTCTTTTTCAGTATGAAGGCAGCAGTGGTGGGAGTAGTGGTGGGTGGTGGGTTGAATGAGACTGTATGAAATAGGAAGGCCACAGGTGACCCGTTGTCAACTGTCTTGCAAATGTAAATCCTCCTGAGAGATCTGCTCCTTCTGCTGTGTCTTTACCTTCTCAGCTCCGCTCAGAGGATGTCTCAAGGAGGATTCTCACCAGATAACCCGAAGATTTACGGCTGGGAACGTTCCACAAACGGGGTTTCGAATTCCCAGAGATCTTCAGATGCACCAAATTGTTGACTCACTCGCGCTCTCTCTTTCTCTGTCTTGCCCTCACTCTCTGTTTGCCTGGATACAAGTCTGAGGAGAGCATACACAGATAAATGGCCTGTTGCTAATCCAGAGTTATCTCCAGAAAGTCTCTTTCCTAAAACACAATGTCAGGAGGACGACTCCAGGAGGCTCGTAAATTTATTTCCACTGCCTCATTGAAGCAATTAAGGACAAAGTGCATGCTGAGTCTTTCACAATGTTGCTTTGGGAATAGGTCCGATCAACGACACGCTGTCATTCCGCACATTAATCCGCTGGCACAAAATAAGGGGTGAGAGATGTGAGGTTAGACAGGGAGAGGAAGGGAGCAAGAAGATAGTCCGAGAGAGTGAAGGAAGGGAAGGCTCAGATAAAGAGAGAGAACACGTGTTACTTTTCGAAACTCTGCAAACGTGAACTTTTGTTGCAACTTTTTCTCACCCTATCACAGCCATTGCACACATCATTGCAGGGGATTCCATCACTTTATGTTGTAAATACCCGTCACCTCCCTTGTATCTTTTCATCTAACTATGCACACACTCCTCTGAATGATGTAAGCACAAGAAGTTGGTTTCCCATGGGAGGGTGAAGTTAGCATTCCTGTTTGAGGCCTGCAGAAAAGGGAGCTTCTGCTAGTGGTGGGGGTCACCCACAAAGTGTGAAAATAAGGAGTGTCAAACAGCCTTTAAGTGGTAGAAATGTGTGATATTGTGCATGTGATAAATCTTTAAGCAT
Source organism: Acanthurus tennentii (assembly GCA_029783805.1). Taxonomy (NCBI): domain Eukaryota; kingdom Metazoa; phylum Chordata; class Actinopteri; order Acanthuriformes; family Acanthuridae; genus Acanthurus; species Acanthurus tennentii. The sequence goes on along the minus strand of JAPZDZ010000023.1, from coordinate 983,154 downwards.
GTTTTGAACTAATAAAAGGACTGGTTTCCTATAACAACCCCTGCCTGGTTTGCAGCTCTGAATACAGAGTTGGAGGTGACGTAAACAGGAGAAACCTGCCCTGTAGAGAATCTCAACATGGGAAAGCTATCATGTCCTCCAGCTGTAGGGCGGGGAGGCGTGAGAAGTTATGGGGGAGAGAAAGAGGGAAGGAAGGCGGCAGGGGAAAGAGATATGAAAACATGACATGCCTTCGAATTGGCAGTGCAAAAACAATACACTCCGCTGGCTTTTCCCAACTCCCCTGTTCCCCTCCTGCATCTTCTCCGTCTCGACCTTGCCGTCTCTTCAGATCATGTTAAAGGCTCCCAGTCCCTCCCACGACTCGCTGGATGTTTGATCTTGAGGGAACAATTCACCTCAAGAGCAAAGAAGACAATGGCCTGCCTGCCTCCACCCCTGTCCATTCCTCTTCTCGACCCTGTGCGACATGGGAATGCCCCTCAACCAGGCTAAATCTGCTTTGAAGTGTTACTGGATGCTCTGGAAGCCACTGATACACCTCTAAAACATTACCACATACCAGCCTGGGAGAGGACAAATGATGGACATCAGACCTAAGAGCCTAATGCTGAAATGTCTTACATGACAGATGCTTTTCTTGGGCGTAATATTTTCCCATTTGAGGTAATGCATCTCGCTTCACTAACAGCGGGCCCACAGCACACCTCTGAACAGAGGTGCTGCTGCATGTTATTAAGAATAGAAAGAAGAATGTGTGCAGATAAAGACTTTTTGCAACACGAGAAAGTATGTTGATGCAAGCCATTATTACTTGGTTTGGCTTGGCAGCTAATACATGATCAGTGTCGCTTGAAATACCAAAAGAAGAAAAAAAGAAGGAAATAGATATGATATCAAGATGATGATGCGCTCTGTAAGGTCATCCTTTGGATCCCTTAATCAATTAAGCATCTCACTTTATCGGGACAAATGTCTCTTAATGATAAAAAGACATTAAATCTATGAGACATAAGCTTCACTTGTGTTCTACCTGTGGCACAGAGGGCGATGAAAGTCTGGACATGTTTGCGTATAAGTGCCAGCTTATCCTCAGGCAGTGGGAGCCTCCTCACAATGTGCTCGATGAAGTCGTTCGGCGTTACTGCTGCCAAGTTCCACTTCAATTTCCCCAAGACCACCAGTTCCCATTCCTGGAGAGGGGGACACAGAGAGAGAGTAGAGTACAGGGAGAGATAACTGAGAATGAGACAGAATGAGACAGATGTGACACACAGTATGACCACATATTTACATAGTGTGGCAGTTTCCGTTAAACTACAACACTGTACTTTCCTGCTGTCGCTTTAGCCAGCTACACGGCATACTAAAGTGAGTGTGTGTGCCTCTGTAGGACCCTGGCCCCATACATTAGTAAGTGTGGAGGTTAAGCATTATTGTTATTACATTAGTCTTTGCTTGGCCGACCCTGGGACGGAGAAACACAGACAGTGCCACCAACCCAGGTGACCTCACAACACTGTCTCCCTCCCCGTCTGTCTGCCTGGCATCTGGGGACTTTCCTAAAGAGGCCCACCAGAGGTTCCTCTGTGTGTGCGTGTGTGTGTGTGTGTGTGTAATTGTAGAGTGAAATGGATAGGAAGGCTGCGCTTGTTGAGCGGGATCAGCAATAAATCAGTTTTATGTTTAAAAGTTAAACGGTTTTATTATTTAATCTTATCTCACTCAGCTCATCATTTAAACCATCAAATGTCTTTGTTGTGTGTTGCAACAGGTATAGTGTTTTTATTTTACTTATTGCATCTTGTGTTTTGCTGCCAATTCCTATGAAGTCATTTGATACACAACAATAAATTCACCTTTCCAGCTCATGTTTTTCTTCAAGAAAACACTGTTAAGAGCCAAAAAAAGTTAAAGGCTTCATTTCAAGATTCCTCTCCAGGCACAAATTAACTCCTGAAAATGAATCTCTGTTCATCAAAATAACATTTTTATAGTGACGTTCTGATACATGGTTTCCATCCCTATACCGATACTCAAACATGTGAATCCCATACCAAGTACCAACTGATACCAGTCTGTTAAAAAAATATAGATAATACTGTTATAACATTTTGACGGCTGCACAGTACTAACCCTGTATGGATGTTATGTAATAGAAAGTACTGAAGGTTTCACAAGTTGTTTGCCGTTCAGGGATATTGGCTAACTGTGCAGTCAAGACTCTGTTAAATTGCAAACATGTTTACAGAATGCTGCTAATAAAGCTGGTGGTTCCTGTTTCTAATAATTAATAATCATCGAACACGCAAAAATCATCAGCAACTTTGCTATCTGACAAACTTGTTTAAGCAAAATTTGCTGTAATTTCTTCATCAACAGCACTGAACCATTTAAAAAGTCCTGTTAGCATCTGACATGACTCATCATATAACTTGGCAGGCTAATGCTGGCTAACATTTTCTAGCACACTGCAGATTTTTTTGACCATTGACTGAAAAAAAATATGGACAATGTGACAACTCCTCAAAAGTGAAGCCAAAATATCTCTTTGTATAGGACATAAATCCCAGCCATCCATGTTAGCAGATGGAACATGGATCAAACCATCAAATAAAAAAACGTCAAATAAATTTCCTTCAAAGATGCTTTCTCTCAGTTCCAGTAGTTCTTATCTTGCTGGTATTATTTAAGTATATAGTATCTCTAATAATTGTTAGTTTTCTCCAATAAGTTTGACTTTAATTTGTTATTTAATACCAAAAAAGGGGGTAAAGCATTTTGACTCACGACTAGCCAAAACACGTGATTTAGCAACCGGCTCCAATGAGCAGACCTCAATACCGTGGCTCCATCTGCTGATCACTACTTCGCTGACAATTTTGTCTTAATTTTTGTACACTGGGAGGAAGTGACAACATGTCATCCATTTTTGTTTTTGGCTACTGGTTTAGGCACAGTCAATGGATGTACCGCCAGAAGAATAAACTTATTTTTTCACAAACATGACTATACTAGCTATGTCCTCTGGATTGGGCTAAAATACAAGTTTTATAGGAAAAAAAGCGCTCTGGTAAAAGGCTTCAGTCTGGCTCTCAGAATTTTAGATCCTTTGGTAAAACACGAAGACTCAACTTTTCTGCGTTTGCAACTTTGCAACAGAAAACCGAAGACATTGCCACCATCTTTATAATAATAGTGAAACTCAACTTGAAAAAGCGGATTAGTAGCTACATTTGACTTCTCCTCTGATGCCTCCTGATTCACTGTAGTCCCAAGTTTACGTATTGGTCCCTCAGGTATGTGATGTATGAACCTCTGACTGTCTGAATTGTGTTTTTGTATGTCCTTGCTACACTGCAGCTCTAAGTTGGAAATGTTTGGCACTGCTTTTACTTCTTACTTCACTAATTATATGCCTTTTAATTAAAAAAATACCATAGGGACTCGATAACAAGGATAAAAACTTCACTGGAAGGGGTCTTTAAATAATTTACAACATATTTCTGGCTGACAGAAAACATTAACTTAAGGCAGCCTCAGACTTGAGTTGTTTTGAATCAATTTACTTCTCTAAGCTACGCAAATCATTTAATGTGGATCTCTTGGCAAAATGTGATGACACAGTCTAGATGACTGTCTGAGAAATGTGTATATGTGTGTGTTTGTGTGTGCATGTGTTAGGAGGGACACTAGGTGTGGTGTTCTTTTCTCTTAGAGTGTATTGTTACTTTCACTTCCTAGAGGAGGAGGTGATTAACGGAAGAGTTGGTGACTAATTTGGGAAAAAATTTCGTGGTTTGGTTCCGGACTGCAGCCTTGTGACTGAGACCATGGATGCTCTTCATTTTCCCATTCAGAGAGGGAGACCACATGGACTCAGTCATGAGACAATTCAACATGGCTGCCACCGACCCTCCTACTGGCCTGCAATTTCTAATCAAAGTGACCTTTGTCAGCCTTGTGCTGTTTTCTGATCTCCTTGATGCCAAGGACATGGACGGAGGAGGGGAATGGCTTTTTTTAAAACAGGGTTTTGTTGATTATATCTACAGATGATCATGAGGGAGGAAATGAGAAAAATACAAGCACCTCTTTGAAGGTTTAAGGCATCTATCTCTGCTTACTTGGAGATATGTAGCCATTATCTCAAAGATGCAATTATTTAATCCTGTACAAATCCCAACAACCAGCAGTGGTGTGTTGATTATGGCAGCTCTGATGTTTGCAACATGGCTGCCTTCTGCTCTCAAAAGCTCTTGCCATCAATGCCAATGACCAAGATTTAAACCTACAACATGGGCAATGACAAACCTTGCAACACAAGCTCTATGCTGACAGAGTGGCAAGAAAACAGACAGGCAAGCACCCACTTCCTTCTGCCTTTCTTTGGTCACACCTTCTTTGTAAAATTGCGGTTCTCTTTACAAGAAATTGTTACCAAAGACGAGGACAAAAAAACGATCACATGCCCTGAGCAGCTGATCTCTGTTTCCTGTATCTGCATGTCAGCCAAAATACTGCCTTATACAGAAACACTGAGATGAGGCCCCAGCAAACCAGTTCAAGGACTGAAAGCTTTGTCTTTGGAATGAACATAAAGGTAGGATGAACACAGTTTTTCTGTAAAAATGCAGCATGATATTCTGAGTCAGAGGCAAAGCGTAAAACACTCTTTTATTCTTAATGCACATTCTGTTTGCTTAAAACCAAGGACTATAACACGCTGACTGATTAAACCCTCACTGAGGAGTGGGGAAATTAAATCTGACACAATATTACCAAGCAGAGCTACATTCCAAAAAATTATCAGAAACCTACAAAACCAACAGCAGCTTGTCAGGAACTTGAATAAACTGCAGCAATCAGCTCAGCGAGTAGAGCCGCCAGTCAGGCAGCGAGGCAGGCCTGCAACCATCAGCCCCGTCTGAATCATAATATGTGGCCTCTTTCACAACATGGGTGGGATTGGCTGTTGTTTACTGAGGAATGTTTATGTAGCACCACAGAGCAGTGAGGAAACACTTATCTGATGTGAAACTGAGTTAATTAATTGGTTTGTGCTGGTAAAGGCAGCTGGTATTATCAGGCCAGAGAGGCCTTATCAAATACAGGACACAGTGGAATGACATTTTTCGACTCCAAATAACACAAAAGTACCCTGCACTATAAGTCATATGTTTAATTTTGACTTTAAGCCTCATTTCTGTGTTGAAAAATGTAAGAGAATCAGAAATAGTGCAGTGTGACATAATATCATAAATGTGTGCATCCATGGTTATTTTTGGACAGAAGCTAAACTGTAAAAGGCAAACTTGAATTTCTCTGTGTCTCTCCCTCTCTAGCTGACAGGAACAGAGTCAGAACTTTGGCTGGAGTTCAAGCTGACCTCGTTGCTCTGTGCAAATATCTGCCACTAGATGGCGATGGAGACCATTACACAGACTGGATGGATACTGTAAAGCCCAGAGGGTCTTGTACAGTAAAGAAGCCCTTGTGGCACAATTCACTGTGAAGCTTTTGCTTTTCATGCACTTTTGATGACGGAACAGTCTAATGTGGAGACTGGACAACAGATTCAGTGAAATGACAACAACCTCTGTGTTTAGTATGTGATGTTTTGAGCAGGATAATTATATTTAGTACATTTAAGTAAATTGATGTCTTAAAATAACTGCAATAAAACTCATTAACACTACTATAGGCTGGGCCTATCATGGACCTATGTTTGGCTCCAGTCAGCTGATGATGACAGCACAAATCCTCAAAAGTGTCACTATGCATATTGTGAAATGTGTTGAACCAACTGTTAAACTTACCAGCAGCTCTTGTGGTCTGATGGAGTTATCTGTGTAGATGCAAAGCTTCTCTGCTGTTAATGGACGAGTCTCTTTCAATTTGGATGCAAGAAACATGCACACTGCTCCCAGCAGCTGCAGGTTACACTTTTTGGTGGGTACCACGGCTAAAAATCTGTCTAAGTAGTTCATGGCCAAGGGAAAAACTTCTTCCTCGCACTTCTGCTCCTCACAAACCTGAATAAAGAGACAACACACAATGCAGCAATGCTCAGCATTTGGACTCAGTAACCAAACCTTCAATGACCTGGCTTTTTTTTTCCAGCACTTGAAACGTATATAAAACTTATATGAGATAACGAAACAAAAGTCTAATCACATAAAGAGCACATATAAATTCAATGACACACATAGTTGGGGCCCGGCCAAGAATTTGCGCCCAGCCCCAGTCGGTTGCGACATCATCAATTAATTCGAAATAGATTATTTTACAAAGAATGAAATAAGTCTCAGACACAAACTGTCAATAGAGTCGCATTCCTGCAGTTCATTCACTAAGAAATGAATTCAAGTCACAATCAGTCGAGCCAAAAAACACCCCGACAGCGCAGCATACGGAAACACACTTTTTTTTTCATTCGTCATATTTTCATAAAATAATAAAAAATATAAATAAAATACCTAGATCGATTTTCTTCGCATCATAATGTTCAGGGGGCTCTTGCACATCGGATCCGACAATTCCTATCCAAATTCATGCACGATAAATATGAATAAAATGTCAAAATAAAAGGCAAGTAGCAAAAGGTTGGTCCGATGTACGTCACCGCCGACTCGATATATTTATTTCAAAAATTAATTAAAAATCTCCAGTTCGTCCGATCCTGACAATATTAACATGAAAATAAAGCTCAAAGGCTTAAGATTGTTTACAAGTGGACATTGACCAGAAATATTTGTCGAAGTGTCAAAAATCGAACATAATTCCAGAGTGAGACATAGCGGCGGAGGGGAGACCAAAAGGAAGATAAGGCCCTATTCCCTTCCGACATTTCAAATAGATACCTAAAATGTTTGCAATGCTTTTTGTGACCATTTCTATATTCAGTGGACACACAAGAACCTCCTCTGCCAATGCTGATGGGTTTTAACCGCTGTTATTGCGTTTATGACACAGTAAAGTCCTCTTAAAAGCACAAGTGCTCCTGTAAAAAACCAACATGGCGTTACAACAGCGCAGTTCAGCATTGCATTGGGGAGTGCATACGTGTGCATGGAAATATTCAGGCTATCTAAAATAATAACATTAAAGAATCAACGAGCAGCCTGTACGGACAACATGTGAGACATACAAAGGAGATTCGCCATTGTCACTGATATCACAGCTCGAAGTTTCATAAACACAGTAGTCACGATCGGACTTTAAAATGGTAATTTACGGAAAATTACATATTAGGTTAATATGTGGAATAAGCAGATGGAAATTAGAGCAACAGGTCTTATCTACTGTCCCAAAATTGCGAACAGCGCCCAATAAAGCAGGAATTTAACAAATCGAGAGGCTTTAAAGTCGACCACGGAAATAATAAGACTTGTCACTCGGTGTTTCGGTATACCTCCAACATCCAAGTCGCGACCATCCTCCTCATAAATGGCTGAATATCTTTCTGAACGCCTTTGAAATAGGAATATTGGGGTAGAAACCTCTCCTCTATGGTCAATAAGCTCTGCAGGACTCTGTCATCGCACAGGAGGTTCGGATCGGGACGAGCTCGTATGATGGTGTCCATTTCGAGGCAGAGCAGCTCCATGGTGCTGGTGCTTTCACTTGAGTAAAAAAGTAGGATTTCTCTCTCGGAAACGTAAAAGCAGTATTGCGGAGTAAAATTGCAACAAGATGGCAGGGAAAGTCTTTTAGAGGCATAAAAAAGTGAGACTGCAGGGGCTCCGTAAGAGTAGTCCTGCCTCTCCTTGTTGAGAACTTTTTCCTCTCTCCCCACAGTGCGCCTCTACTTTTCATCCGTCTGCTCGGCGCATTTCAAGCCTGCCCTGCAAGCGGCACTGACGCAATTCACTTCATTACCTCTGTATAGACCAGACGCAACATGCTGCACTCCCGTCCCTTTTCTTTTAGCCTGGCATGCAAGACAACTTTCGGCAAACTTTTGTCATTTCAAAATGTGAAAGGTTGACACTTTCTCAAAAGTTGATGCACAACAGTTTGGTAAAAGGTGCAAATCCATCTTAACTGGGGTTTAAGTTGATTTTTGAGTATTTCCTGACTGTTTTGAGTTAAAATGAAGCAATTATATACATTCTTTCAGGACATTCAAGTATTTTACTGAAAAATGTTTAATTTATATACAATGCTATCAGGCAAAAGAAAAGCTTTTCTGTGTTTTAATACAAGGGCATCTTTACTTTGATGCATGGTTACCTTATAATGAGAAATACAGAGTGGAAAACAATAATATTGTAATTTATTGTGACATAAATAAATAGTTGAATGTCTTATTTATTGTTGAATTACTATTATGCACATTTTCATCTTTCAAAAGCCTTCAAGAAACCAAGTTTGGGCTGCTTGCTTTAGTGGAAGAGCCCCCTTGTGAAAGTAATTTAAATATGAGTTTGGATTAGAAAGAAAAGAACTCCAAAAAGCGACTAATTGGTGTTGCTTTCTTCTTGAACCATCTTGACTGCCAGCTTTTTCAAACGGACTCAGTGAACCTCAGCGCAGATGACGCATGTAGATACTGTATGTATGTGGCCATAAACACTGCATGCTAAGTTACGGAGCGGAGGCATGTCCGCGCGCACGGACACGCGAACAGGACAGATCCACCCACCCACCCACTCCGACACACACACACACACACACACATACACACACACGGACATAAATGGTCTTAGACACTTTTTTATTGCAGCCACAGCTTGTGGTTTGTTATAAGATAGCTTTCTAGGAAATTTGAGGCGCTGCATTTTTTTTTGCATAATATTCTGTACAAGATAACACAAATATGAAAGTTTTGCTCAACCGAAATATTATCAACCCACGTAACAATTCCTGCTTTAAATAACATTTTTTTGATCAAGCCTCTGTAATAATTTACATGGAAAAACAAGCAGGTGGAAACGAAGCTGAGAGTTGAGCAGATAATTAAAAAAATGACTGCCAAATGATTTAGCCTCACATACAGTCACAAAGAGAGTCTGCATGGGTAAATATGTTAATCCCCGTCCTATTCTTAGTCTACTTCAAAGACGGAGCCTTGAATGAAACGACTTCAGTGCGTTAGGGGAAGACTGGGGACTGTAAAGTCCTCAGAGCTTTAGAGCTGTTAATTTCCATCCGAAGCATGTTGGCTATATGGCCATGCTTGTGAGAAAAGTGGGGGAAATGTCTCTTTAAAGTTTTTTTTCCAGTCTAAGCTGTTTCCTCCTCCCTGTGTGTCTATTTGCATAGCCAATGGTTCCTCAGCGCTCGATCGAGGCTGTGCGATTGTTACTGGGCAGACTTCTTCTATACCTCCCTCCTCCCTCTCTCTCTCTCTCTCTCTCTCTCTCTCTCTCTCTCTCTCTCTCTCCCACTGGTGTGGTCATTTATCAGTCTCGCCCCTTGAAGGATGTCGCTGCAGCTTGAACAGCCTATCTGACACGCATGCGAAAAGTGTCTTGAAAGCATCATGTGTGAAGTTCAATTAAGTCTTGTTCGTTCTGAAAACGTGCTGGAGACGCACTCCGGACACTAGTTTAGACTCACTTTTAATGTTTAAAAATAAAAGAAGAGGAAACCTCCGTGATTAGAACAGTATCAGTAAATACTGGCTGGCTGATCGCATTTCTTGAAACAAGACACACGTGTTCGATCACCCTTCAGATATCAGCAAAATGACTCCAGATTCAGTAAAGTGATTAAAACTTCGACTTCACAAAATCAAAATTATGTCAAGTTTAATGAAAATGCCTTTTTGGGTGATTCACACAGAATTTCATTGAACTAAACGGTACAGATTAATTATTACAATTGAAATTTTTCAAACATTTTTTTCTTTAGTTCTCGGACAATACACTTTGAATGTTCATGTTTGTACTTCGATTCACAGTGGGCTAGGGAGAGAAATAAAAGTTCTGAATAAAACAAAACTAAGATGTACAAATTTCGGATCAAACTGACTACTTCATGTGTGTTTTAAAGATGCCAAACCCAACCAAGTGTGTTAAAAACGGGATGCTGCTGTGGAGAGGCAGGTGGTCCGAATCCTCCTCCACATCATCGAGCTCCATCAGCTGTCTCCACCTCCTCAGGATGCGCAAATACGCATCATATCAGCACAGGCTGATGCCAGTGACAGTCACTTGATTTTACAAGCTAGAGAGTTACATAAGTTAATAAAATACTGAGGACATGCAGCAGGTCTATTCAACATCACCCTCGGCAGCATGTCCTGCATATGGACACACTTAAAATCTTAAAATTTTACTTCCTTTGAAAAGTTGAAAAAAACGAGTGAAATGAGCCAAATGTCAAATTTAGTGTGTTTTTTTTTCTTCAAGCACAATCTTAAAAATTATACTGACAATATGACTTCATGGATATTTTACTTTCTAAAAATTATTACACAAGGTTCAATCTCACCCCACAAATAAAAAAACTCCCCAGGACATGGGCCTACTACTGTTTTAACAAACTTGTCAGGACGCTTTTTTTTCTGCAGCTCCTGCAGCGGAACAGCGGCTCCTCTGAGAGATCAGAAGCAGCAGCGGCGCATGTCGTCCCCGGAAGCATTCAATTACCATATCAGAATAAAATCGGAACACACCCCATAGGTTAGACACGTTAACAACTTGCGACACTATACATTCAAATGTATACTAGGAGGGGACCAGTCAAGAAATAGACTTTACCGAAGTTTAAAAAGTTAGATGAAGTTCCTGCGCTGCACACTGCAAGAAATATCCGTCGGATCAAAATATTTTAAGGCAGTTTCGGGTTTTGAATTCCTTTTTTTTCTTCAATAGACTTAAACTTTCAAAAACTGATAAATAAGAATAACGATGAGCACAATCAGAAAGCATGGCAGAAGTCCCTTTGTCTGAAACGATTGCGAACTATAGAGGGATCTGCTTTCAACATGCTTTGTTTCAGTGACCGACACTTCGAGAAAACCCACGGAATGAGCGCATTAAAGTCACGCAAATCCACTGACTTCTACTTGTAGATTTTTTTCTCGCTTTTTCTGTAATCAAAAACGAGATTTAAAGACGCGAATGAAAAAAAAATAAAGTTGGTTACTTTTTGCAGTGAGGATCGATCAATGACTCATCATCACCGCACCTTTCATTCACAGTTGAAAAAAAAAAACGTTCAGCGGGCAGTGAAAAGTAGGCATCACCCCGGGGTGCCTGCCGATGATGAGAGCGGCTCTGCGCTTTGTTCTTCTTCTGTTACCATATCAACAAGGGAATCATGTCGCTGAGAAAAATGTCCCACATGAAGTCATGACAAGAACAGTGTCGGCGGGGAATTTAGCAGACTCCTATCAAAACAGAGACAGTTGTGAAATGACAGCAGCTCAGGTCTGAGTGTTTGTTTGCTAGTAAAACATACTGGGAGACAAATTAAACAGCTCTGCCTTCATGTGAGCTTTACTTTCTGTGAATTTGTCAGGCAGTTTATGAATAGTAGCCCACTTTCTCAGAAATGTGAAACAAAAGGAGCATTAATTTTATATCATCCTTATTATCAAAAAATGAGCAGAAATGTTACCTTTTTATATAATAATTTGACTCATATTAAATTTAAAAAATATATTTAAAAGAACAATCATCAAAGGAGGCAGTTTTTCAGGTTTTCCAACTAGGCTTCATGTCCATTAATCTAAAATGGAACTAAAATGAACAAGAATGCATGACGGAAATCACATTTTTAACATAGCTTTTCCAAACAATGTCTTCACTGGTTTAAATAGATAAGATCTCTTCAGATATGTGAACAGAAAATACCTTAAACACAATCTAAAACAGCATACCTGCATCAGTAGGCCAGTAACTGTCATGCAGGAAATACACCTATTCATACAATTTAATTAAATTAGATAAAAAGATCAAAAGTTTGATATTATGATCTGATATGATTTAAATCCTTACTGTGTTTCTTTTAAGCATTCAAAGAAACAGAAATATGAAGTAAATTTGATGAAAGAAAAACCTTTGGTTGGATTTCTGTGAAATTCCAATGTTTTCCACTCTGTTTGAATTTTACATATTAATAGTTTCTACATCCAGTTTTAAATCATTTCTATATATTATTCTTATTTTTATCATGATTTCCTCTTAAGAATAATTTTTGGAAGATTTTTGATAAAGGTATTAACACTACAGCTGTAATAGATTATTGTTGATGGCTGAAGAACTGACTTATTAACTAAAATTAATTCAGAGATTCAATTATTTCCGAGAAATAGTGTAAATAAAATGAAGCATTTCATCCTTAAAATTCAAATTAACTTGTGTCTTAATTTTCTGAATAATAAATCTGCTAGATTTTTGTTTTTTGGGGATTCTATGAACAAATAAAATGCATTACTCTTGAATGAAAAATAGAACACACGGGTGGTGATGTTTATGAATGCGGAAATTAGAGGGGGAAAAGCAGATTTTGTGCATGGAAAGTTAAAATTCTGTATTTCAAAAATACATATTCACATGTGTTATCATAATAGATGCATTTACACTTGAATAAAATCAAGCAGTTTAACAACAAAAGAGTTAATTTTAGCTATCAAACAGCAGGTGAGACATTTACAACAGCCCTGTCATCAACATCCAGCAGCCTCCTCTGCTTCAGGTTTGCTGGGTTTCATCTGCAAACTAAATCTCTCAGGTCTACCTCCTGCCAGGTGAATAAAGAGCAGGAAACATGGAGACATCTCAGGGAGCAACATCCAACAGCAGCAACATGCCCAGGCTCAAGCAATCATGCTCACTAAGCAGCTTTATAACAAGCGCCTTGACATGGATGCTAATAATAGTCTGAAATGAGAAAATTGCTTTCAGATGCTCAATGTGCCTCTAAACTTATCTTTAATAGCACTACTGATGGCTACTGATGAATCATTATTGAATTCTGATGAAAACATCACTCCTCCATACAGATAATTTGTTTATCTAGCCCACATTTCCCCATTTTTTCAGTATTTTTCTGTGGTTGAGTAACTGCAGATGTGTGTGCCAAACAACAATACAGAGAAAACTTACTCATCCATGATAAAAAAAACACCAGCCGCCATGCAAAACTTTTACTGGAAAAACTTTTCTCCAACCGAACAGTTTTCAAACATCACAAACTGTATATTGTAGACGTGTAGAGACATTTTGCGCGTGCTGTGTCTTCGAATGCTTCGTTGCCTTCTGTTGCATCTCACTGATCCATGAAATCCAAAGTGTTTGAATCATTTCACACAAAATCAGTAAGTGTTGCCGTTTTCCTTGCATGCATTTTGAACAGATGCAAACTGTGCTTTGTCTGTAATCAAAATCTAAATGACCAGGCATCTTGGATTAATCTAAAATCAATTACATCCAGAACAAACTGAAAATACTCAAAATTCTGTTTACACATTGATATTCTGCAAGGTATCCTGTTTAGATGCAGCACCAAGAAGATCAGTCAAGCATGGATGTTTTGTCTTAACATCCAGGGTGGAAAAAGTCTCTTTTTCCCAAAATTAACAGATGCACAGCGTTACAGAAAAGAAACACACACACACAAAGACTCCTGGAAAACTTCGGATCATGGTGAACAGCTGATTCCAGAAACTAGTTACAAACATCTGCCCAGCAATCATTTGATATAATAATGGCATCTCCTTCAAATCAACATAAAGGAATCTTTAGTTTTTACCTCCTGCACTGTTGGGAGCATCACCCCTCGTTTGATACTGTGTGATGTGAGTGTTTCCATCAGTGGTGTGAAGCTTGTCCCTGACATCTCCACTGACCACCTGCGGGATTTCTCTGATTCCCCTCCATGACTGATGCTACAACAATGCAGGCTTTGGCATTGAGCGCTCACCCTGCAGGCTTCCCTCAGACTCCCTCAGAAATTCTTTGCGCAAACACGTACTCCCGAATTCTTTGAGACATGCCCTTATCTCATTAACTGGAAGAGAAACAAGGAGGGGAAAAAAAAAACATAAAGAACAAATTTTCTAATTGATGTCCGTGGAATCGCCCTCAGTTTAAGAGAAGCAGTCTAACTCAGGTAGATGCCTTCAAGAGCCTCAGGTCAAAATGCACCTGTTGCAGGCTGGTGAGATTGTGCCAACAGGCAGTACGCTGTCTTTAATTGCAGCATCCATTATAAACTATATGGTTAATATGTGGGTGACATACCTCACTTGATCCTAATTGCACAGTTTTAAATTGACAGAAGACCAGCTACAGGCAGTGTTAATGCTCTGTTTATTCTCCATACACCATCAGAAATGTTGACCGCACTCGCTTTAAGTGATGGCATTGCGGTTCTTCGATGAGATGGCTCTGCAAAACACCCTGGTGCACAGACGTGTCAACTCCATATTTTTATGACTAGAAATTTGTCCTGCTCATGATCATTTAGGATCTATGTGTGAAA